>PVIU01000275.1:95991-369709 GCA_004026605.1 Ondatra zibethicus | reverse complement strand
GGGGTGGTGGACGTGGGGTGGTGGACGTGGGGTGGTGGAGCGTAGGGTGCTGCTGCTGAAGAAAACCTGCTCTCCACAGCTCAGGAGCTGAAGAGTAGGCGTGGAGTCAGTGACCAATTACACAACTGACCTTTTTATCTGAGGGAGCAAAACTTAATTCTCTGGGGCTGGCAAAAAAGGGGAAAACACACACACACACATCTCAATGTGTCAAGGTCTCTCTATTTTTCCCTTACCTCTTTTCTGCTGTTTCCCTTTACATATTCCCTGATGGTTTCCTGCTAAGTCTCTTTATTTTTTTTCCCTTGCAGCTTATGTATCCCAGCGAAATCTTTCAGGCAGCATAGAAATCACAATGTGGTTACATTCTGCTTTTCAAGTGAATGATTACAATGAATACAAGTAAAAAACCAGCATGCTTCTCATTTCCCTTGCATGATTAAACATTTTCTATATTACAGGTGAAAAATAAATTATTCCCAAGGACCCACATACATTCATGTCTAAGCAACTTGTTACAGATTAACAAAGTGTATGCACACAAGATATTTTTCTCAGTCAGTTCTGCCACTGGCAGGCTGCATTTTGCAGTTACAAAGAAAGGATCAATCATTTTATTTATCCCAAAAGGTAATCTTATAAAAAAAAAATCTTAAAAGAATCACAAATCTAAACTTTTATATATGAAAAACAGTCATCTCTACTTTAAATCCTCAGGGTGCATTCCGACACATCAACAGTTTTTTATTAAAGGAAGTTGAGGGCAGAAATGGGCAAAAAAGGGGGCTGGAGAGATGGCTCAGAGGTTAAGAGCACTGGCTGCTCTTCCAGAGGTCCTGAGTTCAATTCCCAGCAACCACATGATGGCTCACAACCATCTGTAGTGAGATCTGGCTCCCTCTTCTGGCCTGCAGGCATACATGCAGACAGAATGCTGTATACATAATAAATAAATCTTTAAAAAGAAAGAAAAAAAGAAAGAAAGAAAGAAAGAAAGAAAGAAAGAAAGAAAGAAAGAAAAGAAATGGGCACAAGGAATTAATCATCGCCTTTGGCACGTGGTCAGGTAGTAATACCCGGGCCACCTTTGTTCTTATTCCCTGACCTCAATGAGTGCCTCGCTCAGCTAACAAAAGTGTGCCTTTCTAAACATTAAATTGTCCCCTAAGCTTTTCTACATCAAAGTCATTAACAAATACACCTTAACCTAACCTTACTAACAATCTATGTGTCTAAATTCTTTCTAAGGCTGGTGATGGAATCATTAATCTGCCCCAGCAGCAAAGCTTGGAAAAAGTCACTGTTATTGTGAGTACCAGTAGCACTGCCCAGTGAGGGCTAGAGACCCCTGAGAGTTTTCATACAGCTCATAAATCATGAGGAACGTGGTGCCCACAAGGACAATAAGCAGAGTTTTGCTCAATAGCAGCAGGAGGTCCTCAGGACACCTAGTTCTGAGGGTTCTGCCTCTCCAAGGCTCACCCAGTATGTTTGTGCTGACCACTGAGCTCCAAAGCTGCTTGCTGCTCCTCTTGCATGGCCCCTGACAGGATAACTGCAAAGATGCTCTCTAGCTTGCTAAGGCAACGCTACTGGGGGACAGTGATGCTTTCCACCTTTGTAATGAAGAACTTGCCATCCCTTACATATAAGGCCAATACTGTGGAATAGGATCAACCAGGGTTCAAGTTCACACTTATAAGGTAATGATTTTGGTTCAGACTTTTTACTTTCTGTGTCTGTTTCTTCACTTGCAAAATAAGGACAATAATACTGTCATGGGAGCTGGGCCGATGACTCATCTGTCATTATCCTCACTGCCACCATCATTATCATCATCCCCACCAGCAAGACCATCACTATCAACAACATCATGGTCATCACTATTGTCAGTTTAAAGCCAACATTAAGCCCATTCACTGATCTCTGAAATGGCCTATGTCTTGTTTTGTCTTTGGGGTCTCAATGAATCAGCACAATTTTTTTGGTTGGTTGGTTGGTTTTTGCTTTTCTGTTTTTCAAAATAGGGTTTCTCTGTGTAGCCCTGGCTGTCCTGGAACTCACTCTGTAAACCAGGCTGGCCTCGAACTCACAGAGATCCACCTGCCTCTGCCTCCCAAGTGCTGGGATTAAAGGTGTGTGCCACCACCGCCTTTAATCTGTACTGTGCCCAACCCAGCACAATTTTTTCCAGAAATAATTTTGTACTTTGAAGCCAGTGCTTCCTCTGACTTCAGCTACATGCATGTGTGTATTCATTTACATGCACATGTGTATACACATACAAGTACTCACATGTGTGTATGCACATACACATACGTGCATGTGTGTACACGTACATGCATATGTGTATACACATACAAGTACACGTATGTGTGTATGCACATACACATACATGCATTGTGTACACGTACATGCATATGTGTATACACATACATACACACAGAGACCCAGGGGTCTTTAGTGATATGCAGCATTTAGGATGGTCTGTGTGCTGTGACTTTCTTGGTCAACATCAGTAGCAAGGCAACTGAGAGGACTTGCACCTCAAGGGGGAAGGTAGAAGACAGTGTCCCTTTCTCTGCCACCACTGTCATCCCTGAGTCTAGTTAAACAGAGAAGAGCAAAGTCCAGTGGCCACTTATTGTGCACCTAGGACAAGACAAGGCCAACCTTCGTGTCCTCTGACCTGTGAGACAGGTGCTCCAGGCTGCACTACAGACTAGAAACTGAACCTTCTCCGAACTAGAATTGCCCAAGACCAAGCTAGTGGGTGGCTGAAGCAAGATTTGGTCTGAGGCCTGGCAGATGAAGCATTTTGACACAGAGAGAATGTTCAGTGTGTCACTGTCCCCAAGTTCTGAGCATCAGGGTGGGCTGGAAAGAAGGGGAGCCCTCAAAAGCAATCTACCTCCGGGTGCCTCCTCCCTGCCTGGTCTCCTCGGAGTCTCTGCTAGAAAGCCTCCAGACTTGACTTCCCACCTTCCTTAGAAGTCGATCACGTGCCCCTGGCAGGCATGTTTTCAGGATTGGTTATTTACGTCACAGCCCCTGACAAGCTTGGAGTCTCCTGCTCCAACTATGCCAGGCCCGAGGTTGTACCCACCCCCCACGTCACTCAGGATCCATGTAAAGAGACTTTCTCCCCCACAGCTTGAGGACAGGGAGGACAATGCAGCACTGGCTCTTTTTTTTTTTTAACAAGATCTTTTTTTATATTTATTTATTTATTATGTATACAATATTCTGTCTGTGTGTATGCCTGCAGGCCAGAAGAGGGCACCAGACCTCATTACAGATGGTTGTGAGCCACCATGTGGTTGCTGGGAATTGAACTCAGGACCTTTGGAAGAGCAGGCAATGCTCTTAACCGCTGAGCCATCTCTCCAGCCCCCAGCACTGGCTCTTAAAACAGTCGCCGGGAAGAGGCCCCTGTCATCCTCATTCATTTCAGCAGCCAGCTCAAGTGGCCTGATTCACCTAACTCAAGGTGCGGCCTTGAGGACAAAAATATTCTGCGATGGGCTGGAGAGATGGCTCAGAGGTTAAGAGCACTGGCTGTTCTTCCAGAGGTCCTGAGTTCAATTCCCAGCAACCACATGGTGGCTCACAACCATCTATAATGAGGTCTGGTGCCCTCTTCTGGTGTGCAGGCATACATGCAGGCAGAACACTGTATACATAATAAGTAAATAAATCTTAAAAAAAAAAAAAAGTTCTGTGTCATCACCAACAACTGCCCCAGCTGCTGCCGTGACTCCCCTCTCTGCCCTTTCCACTTCTGATTCTCTGCCACCGTTCTTGCATTCTTGGCCCTCTCCTGAAGGCATGAAGAACACTAATGGAGCAGCAGGTCTACATGGTTTTGTGGACCTTTCGAGCTCACTTGTTGGGGCCCCGGTCTTGGGTTGATATTCTGAGAGAGGTCTTGGAACATCCTTGTGAGGGCCACAAGCACTCCAGAAACAGAAGACCTGGCCTCTCTCCTAAAGCTTCAGCTGCCTTTGTTACAATGTTGCAGTCTCTCGACCTTTACTGGAGACCACAGCATGGATGGACACTGACAGAGGCAAAGCCCCTCTCAGGGTATCTGAAGGAGGAGCCAGAGGCCAGGCGGCTGTGGCGCACACCTTTAATCCCAGCACTTGGGAGGCAGAGGCAGGCGGATCTCTGTGAGTTCAAGGCCAACCTGATCTACAAGAGCTAGTTCCAGGACAGGCTCCAAAGCTACAGAGAAACCCTGTCTTGAAAAACCAAAAAAAAAAAAAAAAAAAAAAAAGAGCCAGGACTCTGCCTTACGGGGAGCTAGCTGGCTGGTGGCTTCCCATGGTCTCTGTCTCCACTCTCTCTGGGAAGTCCTCTAATAGCAGCTGATGGAGCCCATCTCCATGAACCAGCTACACACATGGCCAGAGGAGCTGCCTCTGAGGATGGGGACCCACAATCTAAAGACACTTTGCCCCCCAAAGTGCCTGCCCTCTTCACTGCCCAGAACCTCCAAAGTTTCTGCCATCCAAGGTCATCCTATGATCTCAGGATTTAAGGCCTCCAAATTCCTACAACTCTCATATTATTTTGCCTTTGCTGTATGTTTTTCTTTCCAATCTTTTGAGACAGAATCTCACTATCTTGATATATAGCCCTAGCCATGGTCTAGAACTCGCCACGTAGACCAGGCAGGCCTTGACCTTGGCAGGAGAGCTGGCATGTGTGTCGCTAATTTCTTTCTCTGGGCTCCTCGGTGGGCACCAGATGGGCACCAGGCAAGGTCTGCTCTCTCTAGAAGCTTCAGGCCAAATGAAACCATAAAATAGTGATCAGGCAATACCTACACCTAGAGGCAAGGTAGGAGGGGCCATGATGGATCAGGGAAGGATGATCATCAGTGACACTCAGAGGAAGAAAGCCATGGTGTCCTTGGCTAAACTGTGGAAGGAATGGACCTGGATGGTGAGAAATAACATGGGGAGTGGGTTAAGTGGGATGATAGAGGGCTGGGGTGCCAGGAAAATGGGCCCAGTGTTTATGCAGAAAAAAGAGAGAAGTCAGGCGGTGATAATGCACTTCTTTAACCACAGCACTCGGGAGGCAGATCTCTGAGTTCTGAGTTCAAGGCCAGCCTGTCTACAGAGCGATTACCAGGACAGCCAGGGCTACAGAGAGAAACCTTGCCTTGAAAACCCACAAAAGAAGACGAAGAAAAGGAGGAGGAGAAGAAGGAGGAGGAGGAAGAGGGGTGGAGGAAGGCATCCCTGCAGAGCCCTGAGAAGAGAGCTGTGAGGTCAGATATGGCAATGTCTAAGTGAAGAATTGGGACAGAGAGACCAGGGAGCCATCAAGGCTTCCAGCCCAACCCAGACACAAAGAGGCAGGGACTGACAGATCTAACCTTCTGAGGCATAGACTGGCTGGGGGCACAGGTCATCAGCACCTGGTTCCCCGTATACAGTATCTCCCTTAGAGTGTCCCTGAGCCCCAAAGGCCCTGAGGGGAGGTACACCAGGGACAGGGCCTTGTGTTTTCTGGGAGAGGCCATGGGAGTGTTAGGTAAGCACCTTGTAATAGGGACCAGGGTAGGGCATGGATAACTACTGGTGCTGACTACACTTGGCCCGAGTCAGGTCTCCACACACAGCACACCAAGGACATGATGCAGTGGCTGGAGGCTGGGCAGAGGCAGGAGGACCCTGGCTCAAACCAGGGTTCTTCCTCTAATATGAGTGCTTAAGAACTCTGCTTAAGAACTCAAGCTCTCTGAACCCCAGTTTTCTCACCTGTAAAGCATCAATGACAAGTCCTATATCCTGATTTTCTGTGCAGATTAAAATAGCTTTAATGGCTACAAAAGAAAACCCACTTGGCTGTATGCCCCTGCCCCTCCTGCAGCCATGCCATGCAGTGTGAGGCTCCTCCCTCACAGGTGAACTCTGTTTTCTCCGTGAGCCCTTGCGTTGATGGCTTGCCTTGGCGAAGAGCCAGCAAAGTGATTCTAGAATAGCCTTGAAGAACGACAGCTGACTCCTTGGGTGTGCTTTTGGAAGCAAGCGCCACACTGGCAAGCCCAGGCTGGTCTGCCAGCTGAGGAGAGACACGTGACCCAGTTTCCTAGACCGCCCCAATCAACAGCCAGCAAATGCAGGTGACAGCAGACCTGTGCACCACCAGCAGACCTGTGCGCCACCAGCAGACCTGTGCGCCACCAGCAGACCTGCCTTGGCTCGTAGGAACCACCGTCTGCAGAACTGGGGCAATAACAGCTGCTGTTGAAAGCCCGAGTGGAAGTTATGCTGCAAGAATCAGTTGACAGGCTTAGGCTTCTCCGCAAGATGAATAACAGCAACCACTTTTGTCTTCCGCCTAACAATCAAAATACCCAGGCAAGAATCCAGGCACGGGGGCGGGGGGGGGCTGTTTTACAAATTACCACCTCTCCTGAGAGACAAGAAAATAAACAATACAAATTCTAGGAGAACCCCACCTTTCTGCCTAGAGAAAAAGGCTCCAGTCCAGGGTGCAGATGGGAGGAAGCCAGACGGAACCAGGATTACCTGAGCTCAGGTGATGTAACAGAACCCGGGAGACCAGAGTGGCCAACTGAAGAACCGAGTGCTTGCTCTGTAGAGAGAACAAGACCCAGAGGTGTGCAGGGGGTCCCCCAGCACTCAACAGAACACTGCCCAGCACCTGAAGCTTGAGGAAGGTGGGAGAGTGACACCTGCCATTTCCTGCATGCAGCCTGAAAGAACAGAGAGGGTGGGGGCCCTGCCAAACCTGCCTAAGGACAGCAAGGCCCGAGAGAACCAGGCTATTACCAGACAGCTGCATCCATACAACTAACTAAAATTCATGGGATGCTTGCTGCGTTCCAACAACTTTACCCATCGGCAAGCACTTTACATCTTAAGACATTTTTATTGCCCTGTAATAAAGAGATGCCATTATAACCACCATCGTACAAATGATAAAGTCTAAGACAGTTGGGGGCTGGAGACATAACTCAATTGGTAAAGTGAACACACAGAACCTGGGGACCTCAGGACCCACATTAAATAAATAAATAATCGATGATTTAAAAAGTGGGCATGGTGACTTGGATCTGTAGTCCCAGCACTGAGGAGGCAGACACAGGTGGATCCCTGGGTAGCCAGGCAGCTAGACAGGAGAGCTCCAGGTCAATGAAAGAGCCTGTCTCCAAAACCATGGTAGATGATGGTGCTTGAGGAAAAAACCAGAGGTTGACCTCTGATCTCCACATGCATACACATCCATAAAAACACACATAAAATTAAAATACAAACCTAGCAAATAGCACATTCAATTAGTGACATTTCCACCCTTGTAAAGCCCCAAACAAAATGACTTTTCCTAGTTGCACATCCATTGAAGACTATAGATTTTTAAAAGCCAAACATCAGCATCCGGGAGAGAATAATTTCCCAGGCCCTGGGAGGGGCTCTAACACAAGAGTACAGTTTCCAGCACGGCCTTACAGCTGCTGTGCACTGCAGGTCAAACCAACCCAGCTGCTTGAGCCTCTCCGGCTCTGTGCTGTATTATTCACTAAGGCCAGAAGATGGTGCTGCTTCTCCGCGGGTATTCAAGTACGTTCATTTTTGAAGTTTAATGGTTTGAGGATTTCTATGTCCGGGACAATGGTGATACAGGCACAGGTAATGTACAATGCGGGTTACAAGATGGACCTCCTTTTCAAAAACCTTACATTGTAATCATAATGAAAGGTAAAATTGGAACTTCGAGTAGAAACATCGGGAAGTGTGAGGCGCTGTGCTAGCTGCCGCAGTAGAACCTTTCATTCCGAAAGCCAAAGCTTCTTTCCACAGACCAAAAAGTCATTTTTTTCAGGAGCTGGAAGGATGGCTCAGTGCTCAAGACTTGCAGAGAAAGAGAGTTTAGGCCTCAGCACTGAGATCAGGCAGCTCACAACCACCTGTAACTCCACGGGATCCAATGCCCTCTTCTGAGCTCTGCAGGTACCACACTTATGTGTGTACACAAACACATGCGCTCACGCACACACACACACACAATTTAAGATAAAATAATTCTGGGGGGGGGGTTCGAGACAGGGTTTCTCTGTAGCTTTGGAGCCTGTCCTGGAACTAGCTCTTGTAGACCAGGCTGGCCTTGAACTCACAGAGATCCGCCTGCCTCTGCCTCCCGAGTGCTGAGATTAAAGGCCTGCGCCACCACCACCTGGCTAAAATAATTCTTTTTAAAAAATTCTAAATATCGACCAAGCAGTGGTGGTGCACACCTTGAATCCCAGCACTTGGGAGGCAGAGGCAAGCAGATCTCAGTGAGTTTGAGGCCAGCCTGGTCTACAAAGCAAATTCCAGAACAAGCAGTACTGTTACACAGAGAAATCCTGTCTTGAAAAAACAAAATATATAAATAAATTCTAAATATCTTTTTTTTTTTCAGTCTGGTGTGATGGATGATCCTTGGCTATAATTTGAGCTACTAGGGATTCTGGGAGAGTAGGATTCCAAGTTTGAGGTCAGTCTGGGCAAGTCAATGAAACTATCTCTAAAGAAATATAAAATCTACAAGGGCTGAGTTTGTAGTTCAGTAGTAGAATGCTTCCCCAGTGTACTAGGTTCCACCCCCAAACTGCAGCCGCCACCACCGCCGCCGCCGCTGCCGCCGCCGACAGCAAATACGCTATTTTGTGTACTGTACGTATACATAACTTTCACTTGTTCACTTGAAAATACGTATAAAAATAAAAATGGGCCAGGCCTGGAAGTTCATACCTTTAATCTCAGCACTCAGGGGGTAGAGGCAGGTGGGTGAATCGCTGTGAGTTTGAGACCAGCCTGGTCTGTGCAGTGAGTTTCAGGCCAGCCAAGGATACAGAGTGAGACCTATCTCAAATAAACAAATAAACAAACAAACAAATAAATAAATAAATAATAAACGATCGTAAAAGGAATATTGAGCCAGAGACTGTAATGCTCAAAGATGGTGGAAGCACAGAGTTGAGAGCTGCAGGTTTGAGTTCCACTTTCCTGCACTCTTTCCAGCATAGGTTACTTGGTTATTGATCAATGGCACTGAATTACAGTTCATGTAAGTTAGGGTTTCCATTGCTGTCATGAGACACCTGCAACCTTTTTTGTTTTTTTGTATTCGAGACAGGGTTTCACTGTAGCTTTGGAGCCTACCAGGCTGGCCTTGAACTCACAGAGATCCACCTGCCTCTGCCTCCCGAGTGCTGGGATTAAAGGCGTGCGCCACCACCACCCAGCCAACCACAGCAACTTTTTAAAAAAAATATTTATTTATTATGTATACAATATTCTGTCTGTGTGTCTGCCTGCAGGCCAGAAGAGGGCACGAGATCTCATTACAGATGGTTGTGAGCCACCATGTGGTTGCTGGGAATTGAACTCAGAACCTTTGGAAGAGTAGGCAATGCTCTTAACCTCTGAGCCATCTCTCCAGCCCCACAGCAACTTTTATAAAGGAAAAGTTTTAATTGGAACTAGCTTACAGTTCAGAGGTTCAGTCCATCATCATCATGGCAGGAAGCATGGTGACACAGCACTGAAGAAGGAACTGAGAGTTCTATATCTTGAAGCGAAGGCAGCAGGAAGAGACTGTGAACCACTAAGCCCAGCCTGATCTTCTGAGACCTCAAACCTCCAATGACACACCTCCTCCAACAAAGCCATTTTCATTCAAGCTACCACACAACTACAGATGGAAACCTCAAACCCACCCCCAATGACACACCTCCTCCAACAAAGCCATTTTCATTCAAGCTACCACACAACTACAGATGGAAACCTCAAAGTTTTCCAGAATGTCAGGACCAGAGAGGGCACTGTCCAAACGCTACTTAGAAAATGTGGCCTTAAAAGATGTGGCAGGAGAACAGTGCCTGGCCCACAGCAGGTCCTCTCCGGACATTTGCTAAACTGATGAGTGAAGCCCTTTTGACGGCAGTGTCGCTCTCTATCACAATAGTTTTCACCCCCACTCCACAGGTGAGGAACACAGGCTGCCCGCAGGAGCCTGACTTCATAAACTTTAAACAGCATTGATCCAGACTTTAAATCGTGCAGATGCAACACCCCGCCGGGTTTGATGGGGCATGCATCAAACTTAGGAGTTAAGAGCAGAAGAACCCATTCAAGGCTACCCTGATCCACACAGCAAATTCAGGGCCATACGCAGGGTTTGATAGTCCTCACGGATTCTTCGCAGGGGCTAGAACTTGGAACCAGACAAAGGAAGAAAAAGTGGCATCAGGGCCATTCATTTGAATTGAATAATTTTGCAATTCTCTTTGTATTTCATCTGTGAATTTGCATTTAGCCCTCGTCACAGCCACCATGTAAGAGCTCTGTGCACACATTAATGCCTGGTTTAAACTTGAGTAATATATTCTAACAAAACTAATTTAGCACCAGGATAAGTCATTCCTTCGTTCAAGCTGGCCTTGTTTATGATTCTCCTGCCTCAGCCTTATAAATGCTAGAATCAGAGGCAGCATCACTATCCCTGGCTCATTTGTTTCCATTTAAAAGACTGTGTGGGACCAGCGAGAAGGCTCAGGGGAGGAAAGCATTTCCTGCCAAGTGTGATCCTTGGGACCCATGTGGTGGTGGGGAAGAAGCGACAGTTCCTAAAGTTGCCCTCCAATCTCCACACAAGTGCCTCTCTCTCTCTCTCTCTCTCTCTCTCTCACACACACACACACACACACACACACACACACACTAAAATAAAAAAGACTGTATGCACAGTGAGTGAAGCTAGAGACACATGGATCACTTTGTTTCTCCGAGGAGTGGGCAGTAGCAAAGGGCAGAGGAGCAGAGTCAAAACAGGCCTGGTCCTCCGGGTACACAGAAGTAGTGACATATCCAGTCTACATAACCAGTTACATAGTTATTAGTTATGAATCTATATAACCATGATGGCACCCTAGGAGAGGTAGATGTCGCTTAAGGAATGAGGGAGTAGTGAGTAGGGTGTGTATGTGCGTGTGTGTATAAAACCATCACAAGAATCACTAATAAACCATCACACCCACTCTCTCCAGAACAGTTGTCCACTCTGGCAAGTGTATGGTTGTCTGGAAACTGCCTTTGTTTGCCACAGGTCAGCATCCCCAGGAATTCAAATATGCATCACTGAGAAAGAGCAAAACTCAGGCTTTGAAGTGTGTTTTCCACTGAATGTGTGCTGCTTTTATACATATGTTCTGGAAGCATCACAAGACCTTAAGGCACCGTGTGGTAGAAACTGTCTTGACGGCCTTAACTGAGGTCTGATGTTCCACACATTGTGGGTGGCACCATCCTCTGGGCCTGGGTCCCAGGCTGTGTGTGTGAGGGCTGTGAGCACAGTGGGTGTACATGCATGGGTCCCCTATCTGTTCCTGACCGTGGATGCTACTGGCTGCTTTGAGCTTGGGCCTTGGCTTCCCTGCAATGACAGGCTGTAATCAAGAACTGGACACCAAATGAACCCTTTCTCCCCCGGCTTGCTTTTTGTCAGGATAGTTTATCACAGAAGGAAACAGAAACTGGTAGCCACGGGGTATAGTCTTTTCTATGATAAACCTGCCATGTGACTTTTAAGGCTTTGGAACCCCTTTTTGTGAGGAACGTGGAAGTACTTGGTACGTTGGGCTAGAAATGCTGGGAGAATTTGGCTCTAGTAGGAGCTTGAAAGACAGTGACTGTGGAACCCCAGCTCTCGAACCCAGCAGGGACAAGAACTTGAGCAGGGTCAGGGACGAGGGCCATTTACATAATGCTCTGACCAAGAATCTGGATTTATTCTGCCTGACCTGAGACTCTGAATGAAGCTGAATTGAGAGATGGACTCTTTTGTTTGGCAGAGGGAACTGCAATACGGGAGAGCATTCTGGCTGACGCTGAGAGAGCGGCCGCCCCCAGCGCCACTGAAGGGAGGACCTCAAGTGCCCTACTGGGACACTGGGAAAGATGTCCTGAAGGCAAGGCCCCCACCCATCAGAGGCCCCACCTTCTGGGGATCCGAATCCTTTCAAAGGAAGAATGCCTCGACTGACGGGTTCTCTGCTCCTCAAGTAACTGCCTGAGAAGCTGAGAAACGGATACACCTGCGGTCCAAGCGGACCAGACTACATCCCAAGAGGGTCGCACAAGTTGATGGTGTCAAAACCATTATCCTCATGGCACTGGTTTCAAAGGCAAAGATGCAAGATTAAAAGGGCCATGGAAAACAGCTGAGGCCAGGCACTCGGTGACAGGATTTTTGTTCCAGCAGACAGGCCCTGAAAGGATAGTGTATGAAGATGTGAGGGTGAAGCCATGGTTGCAATAGACCTCAGGGTATTGGAGACGCCAGGACCTTTGGTCATAGTCACAATAGAGACCTCAGGGTATTGGAGATGCCGGGACCATTGTACTTCTGCCAGGACCAGCTGTAGTTGTGGAGTGTGTGCAGCCTAAGAAGATGTGGGGCTTCAGCAAGTGGCAGAGCTGGGGGTGCAGCTACTCAATCCCTTTGGAGCCCAGAGACTGCAGGATCCAGATATTGGACACAAAATTTGGTGCTATCCCTGCTGGGCTTCAGTTTTGCTTTGGGGAACTTTCCATTTGCTATATACCCCTGGCCTTTCATTTTAGAATAAGAAAGTTTATTTCTTCCATTGTATGTTGACAGTATAAAACTTGCTTGATTTTATTTGAGCTCAAAGTTGGGAGAGTTTGGACTTTTAAAATAGTATTTGTTTTTTTGGAGATAATTTCTGGCTGTTCTGAAACTCTCTCTGTAGACCATGCTGGCCTCAAACTCAGAGATACTCCTGCCTCTGTCTCCCAAGTGCTAGATTAAAAGTATGCATTGCCACCTCCCAGCTAAAGTACTGGAATTTTTAAAGACTATGGTGTGCTGGTTGATTTTATGTCAACTTGACACAAGTTAGAATCATCTAAGAGGAGAGAAGTTCAATTAAGATATTCCCTCCATTAGACTGAGCTGTAGGCAAGCCTGTAGGGCATTTTTTTTTTAAATTAGTGATTGATGGGGGAGGGCCCAGCCCATTGTGGGTAGCACCATCCCTGGGCTGGTGGTCCTAGTTTCTATAAGAAAGCAGGGTGGGCAAGCCAGCAGGAGCAAGCCAGTAAGCAGCACCCCTCCATGGCCTCTGCATCAGCTCCTGCCTCCAGGTCTCTGCCCTGCTCGAGTTCCTTTCTTGACTTCCTTTGATGATGACCAATGGTGTGGAAGTAAAAGCCAAAGAAACCCTTTCCTCCCCGAGTTGCTTCCCGTCATGGCCTCTTACCACAGCAAAGTAACCCTAAGACACTAAGGGAACTTTTAAAGTTCAACTATAGTTTACATTAGGAGATAAGCATGGCACCTTGGGGACAAGGGGTGAAAGTTGTGGCGAAGTTGACAAGAGATACAGTCTGATGGTTATGGTTTTTAGACAGGGTCTCACTATGGAGCCCTGACTGACCTCGAACTCGCTCTGTACATCAGCTTTGCCTCAGCTCACAGATCCGCCTGCCTTTACCTCCCATGTGCTGGGATCAAAGGTGCACACCATACCCTTCTGATGGCCACTTGCCATGTTGTCACCGGGGTTGTCTAGGTAACGCTGGCCTGTGGGCACGTGAGTGGGAGATTGTCTTGACTTTGAGGTAGGAAGACCCCCAGCATGGCAAGCACCACTCCCTGGGACATATGTGCTGGAGGACCCTAGGTCTTGATCCTGGGTTGGACAAGAGGGGCTAAGCATAAGCAAACGTGCACACATTTCTTCTCCCTCTGCTCTTGACTTGGTGTGATTTAGCTGCTTGCAGTTCCTTCTTTGACTTCATTGTGATAACCAAACAAATCCTTTCTCTCTTGAAGCTGCTTTTGTTCAGGGATTTTATCACAGAAACTGCCAACTCAACAGGATCTAAAATAACCTAGAAGACAAGCCTCGACAGGGTCCCTAGGGTGGGAAGACCAACCCTCACTGTGGACAACACCACCCCAAAGGCTGGGATCCTAGACTGAAGAAAAAGAAAATAGTTGGGCACGAGCATCCCTCCTCTGCTCCTGGCTGGAGGCAATGTGACCCGTTGCTTGGGCTCCTGGTCCACAAGCTGGAGTAAAACCTTCCTTGGGAGCGTTGGTATTCATCACAGCGACAAGCAACTAGTACAGTTAATAAAGCAGGGAAAGGGGCAGGACGCTGGTGGCAGCAGTCTAGGCAGAGGCAGGCAGATCTCAGTTTAAGGCCAGTCTGGTCTACAGAGGAAGTTCCAGGACAGCCAGGGCTACACAGAGAAACCCAAACATAAGTTCAGGACTTCAATTCCCAGCACAAAACTATGGGATGACTTAAATGTCTGCCCTGGAAAGGGGCCTACTCAACACATTCCCGGGTGTCTGATACAGTGTTTGAGGTAGCAAACGCCTTTCTCAGTACCTGTTTGTGAAGACCGGAAGCGTTTGTATGCCTGTCAACACCAGCACTCTTGCTGGCCTACATCTAGGGACTAACTCTCCAGCTCTGTCATCATCTAGATCACAGGAATCCTGTCTCTCCCTTCCACCAAATGTCACACGGGCCCGCTCCATGGGTGACATACTGACAGAACCAGAGCACAAAGTACTAGTAAGATATCTGCATTTCGCAGGAAATCCAGAAAATGCTAATACAGCAGACTTTAGTGGAATTTCTGGGGGTTCAGTAGCCTGGGTGGGTGGGCTATGTCAAGATTTCCCTTCCAAAGGAAAAGTTGATTGCCCCCCCCCACCACCACGTAGCTGAAAAAGAACCTTGAGGACCTAGGGGGCCTCTTTGGATTTTGGAGTCCACATCTTTGTCACTTGTGGCCTGGGGTTGCAGTGCAGCAGCAGAGTGCTTGCCTATTGTGACTGAGGTCCTGGGTTCCATCCAGTACCACCAAAAATGATAAATAGCAACAATTCACCATTTCTGAGTGGCCTACCGAGTGCGCCTCTCACTGAGTCCCCACAACTGCTAGATTTGAGGCCATCCCGAGAGAGGCATCTCTGTGCCAGGTCTGGGCTGCGGTTCAGGCTGCTGTTAGTTTGCAGCAGGCAGTGCCAGTGACAGAGAGGCCGAGCCCTGAAGCCCCACCCAAGAGGATATTTTCTCGTTTGCATATTTGCTGCACACCTCTTTGGTTCCTCCCTTGTCACCTACCACAAGTGTACTCATAACAGCTAACTTCGTCACACGGAAGTTTGCAGATGGAGCAAGAGAGAACAGCACCCAGGGGTTCTTACTCATTCCCAGTTGTACACAGGGCAGCTGTGCTGTGACAGGCAGCAATGCAGCTATTTCCCACTGTAGAGCTGGATTTAAGGAGCTGTGTGGGGACCAAGTAGGAAAGACACACACTGAGATGGCCATCACGTTGAGATGGCTGAGCTTCACCAGTTATTTCAAAATTGCAGGTTGCTGTGAGGAAGCCATTTGGTACAGCTAACAACAAATGAGATTATCCTGGATATCAGGGAGCCACCTATTCGAGGCCTACCTGAGCTTCCAGACTGTCCTTCCTAAGACATCAGCTTTGCCTGGCCGGCCCCCAGGCATGGAACTGCATAAAGCAATTCCTTGCAAGGGACTTAGCCAGACAGGTGACTAATAGACAAGACAAACTACTACTACTGTTGGCTGTTTCTAAAGTAGAAGTGACTTTTATACAAATCAAGAGAAAATCTTGCTTCCCTGGAAAGTCGGTTTTCACTAAAATAAGAGTAGGCGTTGAACAGGCCTGGCCAGTCCCAGGATTTCAAAGGATTGTGTTGAAGTCAAGGGGAGACTCAAGGCCACTCTCCTCAAATAGTGTTTAGTGTGTTCAGCCCTCAGCACTGTACAGGAGTATTACACAGCCACTTTTAATGATACCCATTACCAGCTGGGTGGTGGTGGTGCATTCCTTTAATCCCAGCACTCGGATCTCTGTGAGTTCGAGGCCAGCCTGGTCTACAAGAGCTAGTTCAGGACAGGCTCCAAAAGCTACACAGAAACCCTGTCTCGGGGAAAAAAAAAATGCCCATTACCAACTGCTTTCCAAAAGGTTGGAAATACCAACTATCCTAATGCCAATTGCAGCTAAGGCAGGGAACCACCGGCTGCTGAACAGATGTAAAAGGGATAATTCCCCTTCTATCATTCTAAGTACGGAGTCCCATGAAGGAATCTAGATTGGGGATTGGCCAAGTGTGGTCAAGTGCAGCCCCATTGTCGGTTAAAGGCTCCGTAGAATAGTAATGCTCACCTACTTACTATCACTGCTTTCGTCTACAATGGCAATGCAGTAGATGTGGCAGTTACAACTGCAACATACCCACACAAAAATGTGGGCATAAATGCTCAATTTACAATAGCAACAACAAAAAATCCTTCAACAGATGAACCAAACATAGTAAATCTATTTAGTGGACTAGTACTTGGCCAGAAAGATGAGGCATTTGACAAATCATGAGAACACCACGTAGCTAGACTCGAAGGCCAGCTTTTGGATATTGCATGGTTCCATTTGTGTGAAATGTGAACAGGCAAATTCTGAGACACAAAGCAGATTAGTGGGCTGGGGAAGCAGCTCAGTAAAATGCTTGCCACACAAGCATGATGACCTTAGTTTGATTTCCCAGGATTAATATTTAAAAAACCAGGTGTAAGAACTAGAGAGATGACTCAGCAGTTAAGAGGACCCAGGTTCAACTCCCAGGACCCACACTGCAGTTCACAACTGTCTGTAACTCTAGTTCCAGAAGATCCAATATTATAGGTGCCAGACATACACATGTACAGACATGTATACATGCAAAACACCCATAATAAAAAAAAAACCAGATGCAGAGGCACATGCCAGTAATACCAGCACCGGGGGGCAGAGAGGATAATGCCGGGGACTTGCTGCCATCCAGTCTAGCCAAGTCAGCAAACTACAGGTTCAATGATACTGTCTCAAAAAATTAAGTGGAGACACCCAATGTCAACCACTGGGCTTCACACGTGGACACATGGACAGACGGATGGATGGAGGATTAGTGTTTTCTAAAGGCTGAATGGAGTGGGAATTGACTTCAAATAGCTACAGGGTTTCTTTCAAGGATACAAACATTCTGGAGCTGTTTGCATAAGTGTGTAGCTGAGATATACGAAAAATCCACTATCTATGTACCTGCATAGTTCAGTAGGGAACCCAGAACCTAGTGACAAACCAGTCCCTCCTCTGCTGCCTTAAACCAAGATCAAACCTGGCTGCAAATCAGTAGCTAGAATTTACAACCCCACTTGTCCTAGCATCCATGACTTTAGGTGTTTCTGGTTTGTGTGCAAATGTGTGGGAAGGGGAAAGGCTGGCGTGATGTGTGAAAATGATCTTGATTTCCCCCAGAATCCTTTGTCTCCTGACTTCATTACAGGGTATCTTTCAGTTCTCACAACCAGCCACACTTTAGGGAAGCAGCATTTTCTTCATATACTGATGATGGTTCAGAAAGGTCAAACAACTCATCCATATGCAGAGTGGACGGGGGCTGGAGCCAAGACAACCTCACATTTTCCCCACAACACTGCTTTTGCATATTGAACCTCTAAAAAGCCCACGTATCCACAGCAGGAACCTGGTACTCAGCTGGTCCTCTTTAACCTTTTACAGGCCTCTATTAGCACAGCAGCCACCCATGGATGATTACGGCTAGGCCCAAACCTTAAGGTGTACCAATGAGAAGTCCGCCATCCCACTTAACCTGTAGTTTTGACAGTGCTACCACCAGCTTAGTGGGTTCAGACCATTTAATTTGCTCTTCCCCAAAATTACTTGACTGATAACTGTTCTTGAAAGCTCAAGCAACGTGTAAACAATGTTTTAAAAATGAAATGTATCTTAGTCCTCTTGCAGAGCTGGCAAGATGGTTTAAGGCTTGCTATTCCTCCAAGAGTCTTCCAGGACATGTGACCCGCATCAAGGGGACTGCCTAGACTGGCAAACGCTGCTTCCATTTGGCCAGGAATACTTTTCTAGCACTTGCTACTGACAGGCACAGCTGTGCTTGAAGATAAAGCAGTGGAGGATGTGGGTGGAGAAATAAGCAAGGCAGGTTGGCAGAGACTATGCAGAATGAAAAGTGGTCAGGGAAGTGGTGGGAGGAGGGCACACCATTATGCATGATGCCCAGGCCTAGGCTTGAGGTAACTAGGACTCAGGGACAGAGAGACTGATAGCAACACACTACAATGGGCAACTCCTACCCGCTGTAAACTGTTGTCTCTACCAGGTACCCTCCATTTATTTCCAGTGCTCTTGTTCTCCGAGGGAGGGGACTGACCCCTTTGAGATCCTTCCCAACTGGCTGGGGTGGCCCCATAACTGGGAAAAAGGGCAGATACTGACGCCCCTTTTCTCTACCCCCACCTGGGCACAGCTCTGAGTGGCTGTTTCCTCTGCACGAATTCCAGTCCCTAACTTCCTCTCATGTGGTCCTGTTTTCATTCCCTTCCAGGGCCCCACAAGATGAGACTGGTCACCAAGCCTCACAGAATTAGACCAGACTTACCTGTATAGGTAATGTGCTGTCCAGATGAGATTTGGAGCAAAAGTGGATGACTTTGGGCACTACAGTCCCATTATCACAATTGAAACGTGAACTGAGGGCTTGTCTCGGCATACCCCAAGGCTCCAGAGCTGTCAATCACTAACTAGAAAAGGCTGAGCAACAAGGTGGGATCTTCAATCCTTCTTAATCCCCTGGTATCTACCTCACTGTCCCAGAGGCAGTCTTCCCAAGATCCAGCAAATCAGCTTCAAATCTGAAGTCCTGCCGACCTCCATGACCCATTGGTAACACTCCCATTCTCCTTCACCCTAGGAAACACCACTCTACCCACCGTGTGGCACCAACAGCACCAAGCCAACCAAACCTTCACCCCTAAAGAAACCTCAACAGCTCACAAGTGCATCAATCGACCTTTAATGTCCAAAAGAGGCGTGGATGCAGAGCATAGATGTGGCAGGGTCTCAGTCCCTGCACCAAAAATGAGAGATGAACAAAAACTAGACACTTCCAACTGGCCAGTCTTGGAGGGTAGGGAGATAAACAGATCTGGACATTTGTAAGAAAAATAAAACCTAAAATCAAACATTCAATCTTGTACCCAATGAACAGTTTGAACAGGGAACTCGGTCACCACCAGTTTCCACCCTCCCCTGCCAGCATTGAAGAAAAAAACAGCTCAATACGCACTAAGGGATCAGGAGGAAGGGGCCTTCTCCTGCCTTCCCCTACCCCCAAGAATGGGCTGGGGGGAGCTAGATTTCCCCCACCCTTACAGTGTCACCCCACTCAATGTTCTGAATGCGATTCATTAGAACCAGCAGCTCAATTGGCAATGATGACCCCCACCCACCCCCAATCATGTCAACAGCAAGGTTTCCCTTGCACCCTTCTCTGGAAGGTCCTCCCACTGAGTCCTTCACCTCCTGACTCCCAGAGCTTCATTACTGTACTTCAGACCTGTTCCAAGGAGTTCCCCCTCTCTGCCCTCATTTCTTTCATTCCCAATTCCCACTAGAGGTTGGGACCAGCCACAAGTTGCCCCTGCCCCCAGATCCAACACCAGGGTGGATGGCAGTATGGCCATCTTGTCCTGGGTGACCTTCCGAAAACTTTCCCAGAACAGGCAGCTATAGGACAAAGCAGGGTGTCCAAGCTAGATGTCTGAGGGGACACCAACCTGTCCTTGCCCCAAAAGGTAACATAAAAGCCCACTTAGAACTAACTGTGCCCCCTACCTCCCCATACACCCTAGAGATTCCACGTAACCTGCCCCTTCCCTCCCTTCTACCCCAGACCCACCCCACACACGCACACAGACAAACACAAACACACAAGGAAGAATCGAGTGGACACTGATTTGGTTGGATCACTAAGACCTAACTAAGGACTACAGTCACCAGAAATTCCCTTGCCAGCCAACAACAGGGCTGCTCTAAGAGAACTGAGGAATGAGAAAAACGAGGGCTGAGCAGGGAGCAGACAGAAGAATGTAAAGAGGAAAGTCAAGCTAACCCTACTCCCAGCATCCTCCCCACATGACCTCTGGCTGGAAGAATAAAGGAAGGTAATCCACAAAGACACAGCCCTTACTTAGAGACCCTGACAAGGACAGCAAGACAAGTCTGCTCCCCACTCCCACACCATAAACACATCTATCTCAGGGCCTCTTAAAGACTGCACCCCACCACCCCTGCCCCAAGCCATAAAGTCACAGTTCTGTGGAATATTCTCCCTGGTACTAGATCAACCCCCCCACCACTTCCTATCCCTCTCCTTGCCAACCCTAAAGCTGTCCTCAGTCTCCGGCCCTTCTAAAGCAGCAGCCACCACAGCAAGAGGCAGCTGCAGTTCTCCCTCCACCTCCAGAGACCTATTCTGAGTCCTCAGCCTCCCAGTCTCTTGGGCTTTGCTGAGGGCATTTTATACAGGGAGAGAAAGAGAAAATGAGGGGTGGGAGAGAGTTCCTAGTGCAGTACAACCAAAAAAAAAAATATCTTTAAAGTCTTAAAAAATAAACATAAAGCAGCCTTCTTCCCCAGGCAACTAAACAGAAAGAAGTTTGGTTTTGTTTACTGCGACACACACATGAAATCGAGTATACAGTCCATGCAGTAGCACAGCCATTGGAGAGGACTTCCTGATGCTGGCCCCAGTGCAAAACAGTCCCAGCAACGCCGCCTGCTTGCCATTGCTGCCGCCGCCACTGACACTTTCACCTCGGCCACCTAGCCTGACTTGAAGAGGAGGATTGCAACTTGACCCAAGTAAAAATAGATGAAGTGCTTCGTCTCGTGTGTGACATAGCTGCCGAAATTCCGGCCCACGATACAGTGCCAGGTAGGGTTATATTTCTTGTCAAATTCCTACAAAAAGAAAGAAAGATGGTACAAAACTCAGTAGGGGAGTCACTCCAGTAGTTCCAGCATGTACATTCAGTTGTTCCCACCCACCTTGTCCAGTATCCAAGCCAACCCTGCCACCCAAGCCCAGGGCCTCAGAGGCTCAGGTTCTAAGGATGGCAACAACACTCCCACCCTCATCAATAATGAACACCTCAAAGGCTCCATTATTCCTCACGGCCAAGCCTCTAGCACTCTACACCCTGATCATCTCTCCATCCTCTAGTTACCCCACACCCAGACCTGTCCACCCTATGACTCGTTAAGATAATAATCAGAAACCAGGATGGCATACAGCAAAGTAGGGCCTGGTCACCCACTGCCTCACACATTACTAAGTCAGCATTCTACCCAGGAACAAACGGGGACTAACTGTGAAGTCCCAGGGAGCAGCGACATGGCACCATGTGTGACAGGCACACCAACTCCCTCACTCTACAAACTACCCAAGCAATCCCCGTGGGCACAGCAGGGCACAGCCCACAGCTCAGTTCGAGACAGATCCTTCCACAACTGTGAAAGGACAGTAGCTCCACCCCCACCCCCACGGCTGCCTCAGGGCTCTCCGGTCACTGGATGTTCCACATAGTTGTCTAACTTCCTAAAAGCGCCCACACCACACAATTCCAGGAGGCACTAAGGAACAAAGGAAGCCAAATTAACTTTAATCCTAATTCTAGACTGTCTGAAGGAGGAGAGCCATCATCACTTTCTTGGGTCACGTGAGGGTTCCTCTCAGGCTGAGAGACTATGAGTCTATTTTCTCTCTGGGTGGACTGGTAAGATCATCAATCACATAGGACTGACTCTGTAGCCCCAGCTCCATACATAACAAGGTCTCTCATGACGTCCCATGTCTGATTCTACCCTTCAAGGGCAGCAAAGAGTTCTGTGAAACTGGAGCCCCCACTGGGCACATCTTACTACTACACAGACTGCCCTCACACTCTTCGCATCCTTTTTAAAATGCCAGCGCTTAGATGACCAATGACAAGGCCTATGCCTCTAGTTAAGACATGGGTCCTGGGGGCTGGAGAGACGGAGAGCAGTGAAGAGCACTGGCTACTCTTGTACACACCCTGGGCTTAATTCTCAGCACCACACAGTGGCTCACAGCCACCTGTAACTCCTATTCCAAATAATCTAATGCCCTCTTCTGACCTCCACAGGGAGTACACATGTGACAGACATACATGAAAAGCAGCAGTCATACGATAAAGATATAAACAAACAACAGATAGGTCTTGACTGGAAATCAGGAGCCCATGCTTACTCCTGGTCAGCTGTCTCTTCAGTGTTAACCATTTCCACTCAGGTATTCATTTAGGAATTTTTCTTTTAAATATTTACATTTATTTGTTTATTTGGGAGTGGTTGAATACGCCACAACACACGTGTAGAAGTTAGAAGACAAGTTGCAGGAATCCATTCTCCCCTCCCACCATGTGAGTTTCCAGAATCAAACTCAGGTCATCAGGCTTGGCAGCAACCACCCTTGCCCACTGCACCATCTCACCAGCCCCATTTAGGAATTTTTCAATAACCAAACTCTATTGTTGAACCATTTTTATAAAAATTACACTGTCAGCTCATCTGTGGGTTCTATATTCATATATTCGACCAACCATATATTTAAAATATTCAGGAAAAAACCACACCTATGTTGAATCAATACAGGTTTTCTTCTCTATCATTTCCTACAGTCCCTATAGAAATCAAGAATCTGAATATTCAAGATCCTGGACCTTGACATATAGGCCAGGCTGGCCTCAAACTCGGCTCCAGCAGCCTCTGGTCCCAGAGTGCTGGGATTAAAGGCATGCCCCACCGTGGCCAGGCTTCACGCTCATGCTTTTAAGAATGGAGGGAGGGGGCTGTTGGAGTTGGCTCAGCAGTTAAGAACGCCTGCTGCTCTCCCAGGGACCTGGATTCAACTCCCAGCAACCACATAGCAGCTCGCAACCATCTGTAACTCCAGTCTCAGGGGGTCTGATGGCCTCTTCTGGCCTCCACAAGTACCAGGCATGCACTGTGGTACAGAGACATATACATAGGCAAAATACCCATACACATAATTTCTTAAAAAGAAGAATATAGGGAGAAGAGTAGTAAACATTGTAAAATATGCAGACCCTAAGTCCTTTTGTAGGGAAAGGAAATATTCCATATCATGAGGATTATAAAGGATACACCACTGTAAATGAAGTCGGTCACTGAAAATCTGCTCAGAATCATACAGTATTCATTCAAATGTTAATTTTGAATATTGGCTAGTTCTCAACTGGGCCAGTAATATTAGTTCTGAAGCTTCTCTGCATAGTATTCCCTTCCCCAATGCCTTGCAGTGGCACAATTATTTGTAAAACACACACAGCTTCAGCAGAGCTATTATCAAGAATCATTAAGGTGATTGCTTTGGCAATTCAGAATCACCCCATAATCCAGCTGGCATACACATTTACAAGGTTTTGTCTGAAGGGCTACACCTGCTTTCTCAGAAACTGGCTGCCCCACCCCTACCCCCATCTCCAATGTAGCTCAACTGTCAATCCTCACGCTACAGGCTTACCTTCTTGATATAGGCAGCAATGTCCTTCTCTATGTTGTATTTCTCCATGGCCTGTGTGGCGCAGTCAACAGCATCCTGTTGCATGTCCTCAGACATGTCTGCATTCTTGATCACTGCCTTCCGGTCAGACATCGTGACACTGCAGTAGGAGCACAAAAGTAAAGCTGACAACTTCTCAGTGTGGGCAAGAGACTAAGCTATGGGTGGGAGCCTCAAGGCTAGATAGAGGGAATTATAGAAGGTGGAAGAATACAAAACACAGACAAGAGACATTAAGGGAAACTTATGCTGGGCGAGGTGGAGCACAATATAATCCCAGCACCTAGGAGACAGAGGAAGTTGGATCTCTACGTTCCAGGCCAACCAGAGCCAAACACTAACAAGCTTTCAGTAGAAATATGGTTCCTACTTTTTGGAAACACAGGGCAAGTTAAAAAGAAACGTAGATGTAAGATGTCATGTTTTAAAAACACACAAAAAATGAATTTTCTAACTCTTAATAGCTACGTATTTCATGCACTCTGAACTGCAAGACAACACCGATAACCAAAGTGGTACAATAAATCCCCAAACTGTATCTTTCAGCAAGTTAATTTACCTTTGTGTTACGCCACTGTTTGTAAAATGGGGATTGCAGCGTTATCCTAAGGATAAAGCCAGAAGCTAACACCTGAACAGATTAAGCGCATGATTGATTTATTGACTATTATATACCACTGGTCTCAAGGCAGACAACACCTGCTAGACATTAGTGTCCCTGATTTCTGGTCCTGACTCTGAACATTTGTGGTCTGGGCAAGTCATCTAGCCTTTCTGTATCGATTACCTCCATTTTAGCAATGAGGTCAGCTCTCAATTGGAGGTTGTTTAAGAATTAACTAAGGTTATATGAGAGCCATCTGCAAACAAGAAGTCGTCTATGCAAGAGGGCTGGCTGTCCATCAGCCAGACACAACCAACAGCTGTTTTTATAAATCAAAGTTTTATAGGAACACATTACTACAACAGCAGAGATGAGTCCTAAAGACTATTCTGCCCATAAAGTCTAAAATATATTCACTATCCCTCACAGAAAAAAGGCCAACTCCACTTTGGTACAAATAAAAGGAGCTTCATACACAAGACCTGGTGGCAAAGATGTAAAAACGACCTCATAAATCCTGGGGGCTGGTACACCTCTAACTAGAGAAGCAGTCACATGTCATCATCACATCCCATCCTACTTCCCCACTCCTTACTGCCATGTTCAATCTTTAAAGTGCAATACAATTTCTGAATTCTAGAATTTAGTCACAGCCAACAGTGACTTGTCATTTCTCTGAATTTTTGCTTCCTCACATGAAAATTACTTTTTATTCACTCAAAAAGCATAAATGAAATAAAAAGTTGGAGAAATATCTTATCCTGACAGGAAAACCAAGAACTTTCTCTTAAATAAAAACAGGGCCAAGTGCAATGGTTCAGACCTGAAATTCTAACACTTGGGAGATAGCAGCAAAAAGATCAATGCCTCAGCTACCATGAGACCTAAGAAAAACACAGGACCAAGAAAAACCTGGAGTGGATGAGAAGCATGACATGGACACATGAAGTCTAAGAACAGGGCTGTTAACATGTTATATAGCCTTGTTTCATAGCCATGCTTCCTGGGCCATGGCACCATCCAGCAAGCAACCAGACTTCCGAGGCTGATCCTGCACAGACCCTTCTACCCTGGCACCTCTGGGTATAACAAAAGAAATCAGCCACAATATCTTGCCCCTGTCCTTGACCATTCTCATTGATCCCCTCACCTCAACTCCCAAAAGCACCACTGGTTGTGGTCTAGCCCAATGGGAAAAAAAGATGCTGTTCCCTCTGAACAAGTCTGACACGCGGCTACACAGGAGCCTTGCTGCTCAAGGAGAGATTCCTGGTTATCATTCCACATTACCCACTGGGTAAGATAAAAAGAACTCAGACCACAGATGCCAGGCTGGAAGCCCTTGACCGAACCCAAGGCACCTTGGCCTGACACTGTCAAATGAAGCAAGACTTCTTTCACTTAAGCAGACACCAGCTAGTTGTTTAGATCAGAAGCCCCCACCCCCTTTACCCCAGAAAATTTGGAGCCTCCAAGGAGTCTGCTGTGGTGAAGAAAAGGTCAAGAGCTGCGGTTCAGAGGCTGACTATTCAATGACCTTGGGCAAACAATCTCATTTAAAAAACAATGGCTGGAATGAGAGAGACGGGGCGACCTCCAGGAGGTCTGAGCAAAGAAAAAGGCTGGTCTGTCGTCTAGACCTTTCTAGAAGTGAAGAAACAACAATGTCACCTGGTGGCCTGTTCCAGGTTACCACTCAGAAGGGGGCACTGTTTACAAATCCAGAGGTTGGGGGTGTTGCCTGGCTGCAGACAACGAAGTATGAAATTGGCACCATTTTGCCAAAAAAGCTCACCTGCTTCACCGCCTCATTCCTCAAGCCCCAAGGATCAACTCTGTCACAGTAATTAAAAGCTATCTTACTCTCCGAGAGGGAGCCTGCGATTACATAATGCTGGTCTTGTGACTACAAAGCCACGATTCTTCACCCCTGGCCCCTCAGGCATCGCAGAAAGGTGAGGCCCAGCCCCAGCAAGCCCTATCCAAGGTGCCAGAGAGAAAAGGATAGGGAGCTAGGTGCCCAGCTAGCCTTTCCTTGGGGGGGGGGAGGGTTAGCTAGGCCTCCAGGATAAAAGGATGGCCAAAGGGCCCCAAGCCAGCTTCCTGAGTCACGAGCCAGTAGCTCCAGTGAAGACGCAAAAGGAGCTCTCCAGGACAGTTCTCATCGTCTGTCCCCGGTCTTGCGACAAAAAAAAAAAAAAAAAAAAAGGCTAAACCTCCAAATGACACGGAGCACCTCGCACCATTCCTTAACACGTAAAAGCGTTATTGCCTCGCTTTGGATTTCCAAGGGGGCCGTACCCCCCAACACACACCCCACCCCGTCCTCCAGAGGACAGCGACCACGGGCAACATCTGGGGATTGAGAAAGCATCGGCCGCCCCGCCGGGTCCGCAGGCCGCGGTCAGTCCTCCGCCCTCCCCCTCCAGGCCTGGAGCGGCGCCGGAGTGACCGGGCGACCTCTCTGCAGGAAGGACGGCCCGGAAGGTGGCGGTGGCGGCGGGAGGAGCCGCGTCATGCCCGAGCCCTCTCCACCCGCTCGCCTCGGACCCCAGAAGCCTCCCTGCAGCGCAGGCGGCTTCTCCCCGGGGGCTGCGGGGCCTCCAGCCGCCGCCCGAGGGTCTCCGGAGCTCGGGCCGCCCCCGGGCCCCTGCTCACCGTCACGCAGGCGAGTCCGCACAGGCCCCTAGGGAGCAGCGCTGGGCTGAAGCAGAGCGCGGGCAGGGGCGGTGTCCCCCGGGCTCGTCCTGCAGCAGCAGCCGCTGCCGCCGCGGTGTCCCCCTGCTCCCGCAGCCCCGGGCCGAGCGCTCGCGCCGCTGTCCGTCCGCCCTCCGAGCTCCCTCGGCCGCCCGCGCTCCGCCTCGCGCCACCCGGCAGCCCGCCTGGTCCCGCTGGTGCCTCGCTGTCCGCTCTGCTCCGCCGCTGAGCGCGGCCGACGCGCGGCCCTGAAATAGAGCCCCGCCCCCGCCCCCCTGCCGCGCGCGCCGCCGTCCGCGCTCCCCATTGGCTGCGCCCGCCCGGCCCCGCACTGCGGGCTTCTCCCCGCGCCGCTCTCGCTCCACATCTTGTTTCCTCCCACAATGCCTCGGGGCGGAGAAGGGGGGTGGGGAAGTGGCGGGGCGGGGGGGAGCTGGAGAAGGTGGGGGGAGGGAGCGGTGGCCTTTGGAAGAGGAGAAAGAATGCCGACCCCCTCGGCTCAGGCGTGGAGAGGCCAGCCTGGGGAGGTATAAAGAGATGAGGCCCAGAAAGGAAAAGAAAGGGGCGTGGAGACCCCAGTCTCAGGGAAAACGGAAGAATGGAGGGAGGGAGATCTCAGACTTAGGAGGGAAGGCCTCCAGGTTTCCCAACTTGGCAAAGAGGCCGGGGAGGGCATGATAATCACCGGGAATGGGGGAAAATACAGGACACTATTTCCCTCGACTGGCAACACTTGTGAGCGGAACAGCCAAGCCCCATGGTGAAGTAAAGGCATAAGCAGTCCTCAGGGACCCCTGCCCTCACATTCTAGAAAGGTATCCTTCTAGCTCAGCCTTTGTTCACGAATCTCATGGCCGTTCTCCCTAAGCCGTAGTTGGGGCCCTATCAGCTATCTTCAAGAACAATGGAGGTACAACTTATGTAGCTTGTGTCCCTTGGGTCCTTTGAGGGTAGAGGTTAGAACCATTTCCTGCCAGTCATCCCCACCTATCCAGTTAAACAGGACCAGAGGGAACTGAACAGAACGCTTATGAGTGCTGACGTGTCTTTAAAAACCTCTTCAACCAGTGGTAGTGAACCTTTAATCCCAACACTCACTCGGGAGACAGAGGCAGGTGGATCTCTGTGAGTTCGAGGCCATCCTGGTCTACAGAGTTCCAGGACCGTCAGAGCTACACAGAGAAAAGCCTGTTTCGAAAACGAAAAACAAAACAACAAAAATGTAAAAAGAACACAGATTCGGACCCCTTGCAAGGTCAGTTCCCTTGGGCTACAGTTGGAAAGATTCAGGCAGCAGACACTGTGGGGTGTGCATGTGTATGTTTGTGAATATGTTCTCAAGGGTTTTGTTCATGGTATGCCAACCCAAAAAGACAGGCATCCAAGAAATGTCTTCCCCCCACCCCAAACTCTGATTCTCAAAGGGTCTATCAAAAGAGTGTGCATAATAGAGTCTTCAGCGGGAGGTCAGACACTCCGGCCACTCAGTGGATGTTAGCAAATTGCCTGGCACAGCTCCTGTGCCCATCTTTTTCTCTCCCTTGACCTAACCCATGAGCGAGAAGTCAGTCACTCCGGCCTTAGCCTGCCCTGCCTGGGAGTATCATAACTGAGTGTTCATTATGTGTCAGACAAAACTTGGAAAATCGTCCCCTCGGGCTTTGACAGTCCACAGCTCTGTCTTCTCCCATGTTCAGTCGGGGACTCAACCAGGCAAAGGCCTGAGGTATCCCTTCATTCAGGGGCATTCTGAAGTCAGCCTGGGTTAATGAATGAGGGGTGGGGCACATGTGGGGAGGGGCCAGAGGATGAGTCGTCCACCTAGGGCTTTTGTGGAATAACTCTTAGGGACTTCTCAGAAAAAGAGAGCTTCCCTTTCCCCAACCTCCATTAGCTTCCAGCCCTTCCCAAGGTCTGAAGGTCACAGCTGTGTGGTGTGGTTGTACTGGATGTTCACTGCTCAAGGACACCCAGTGGGAGCCTGCCTAACACTTGCTTCCTGACACGTCTTGGTACAGGCCAGCCAGCATTCAACCAAGTGGCCTTTTCTAGTATGTACAAAAGCAATTATGAACTTTCATGGCCCTACTGTGTTCTCCCTACTCCTCTTGCCTGCAGAAGAGAGGAGAGAGATTAATTATTCCTAGTGTGGACTATAATGGGATGGAAACAGGCTAAAACTCTCAACAAAAGTCAGTCTAAGATTTGTGGCTCTTCAGAAATTTGGGTATTGGTGTGTGTGTGTGTGTCTGTGTGTTGGATGAGACTTGTTAAAACAGTATGGTTTATGGTTGGGATGTAGCTCCAGTGGGTAGACTGTATGCTTGCTTGACATGCTCAAGGTCCTGAGTCTGACCCCAAAAGAGTAGTCTAGTTCACAGATAACAACTAACCTGTATGGAACCCTCGCTCTGTGCCAGGTTCTAAGAGTTTCAACTACCACACTAGACTGGTTTTAAAGTGAATTATTACTGCTCCCCTTTGGGTGAGCAGCTGTTAGCTTAGTGTAGTTCGCCTAAAGTCACCTGGCTTGTCCTCTGCAAGTTTCACGCCCAGCCTGTCCCAAGTGCTTACGACCTTAGCCGTTAGACTACTGTGCCATCTAACAGTGAACTCAAATTATAGAGGAGGGACGTGGCTCTTGGCCTAAATCCTACCAGCATTTGTGAAACTTACCGAAATCCAAAATCCATTCTCAAAAGCATTTTTTTTCCTGTGATGTCTCTTTACTAATATTTTATATATGTGAATCTTTTGCCTGCATGTATGTCTATGTACCACTTGTGTGCGTGATCCCTATGGTCAGAAGAGAGGGTCAGATCCCCGGAAGTAGAGTTATAGATGGTTAGGTTCTAAGATACCATGTGGGTGCTGGGAATTGAATCCAGGTCCTCTGAAAGAGCAGCCAGTGCTCTTTTAGCTCTCCAATCCCCCTCCAAAGTCTTTAAAAAGAAAAAAAAAAGACCAAGTCTCACTACATGTAGCTCTGACTGTCCTGGAGCTCACTGTGTAGACCAGGCTGGCCTCAGACTCGTGAAGACCTGTCTCCCTCTGCCTCCTGTGTGCTGGATTTAAGGATCTGCATCACCATGCCTGGCTCCAAAGTTCTTTTTAATCCAAACATGAATAGCTCCAGGGACAGAGTTTAGGAAATTTGTCCTATACTAATTAATGCTATTTATGCAAAATGCTCACTCCTCAGATAATTACTAGGCAGCATTGCAACTATGATAATTAATATATTCACCTAACTTGGGGAAGCCTATTTGATGGAGCTGTTTGAAAATGCCTGGTTTCCTCTTTCTTTGCTTTCAGTCATCTCTTCTGATTTAAAACAGAAGGGTTTGATTTTGTCGTCTTTGTGGGTCCCTTGCCTTTGATCTCAGGGCTCCTCAGATCACCCCTCAACTTACAAGTTCCACCCATATTCCTGGTTTTTAACAATGGCCTGGAACCTTGACACACTTCTCATCCCCAGATTTCTCCACACAGGCCCTTCAGACTACACACACACACACACACACACACACACACACACACTATAGTTCTTATCTCCATTCAAAGCCCGCTGCATAAGCCAGAAAGCAGGGATCCTCCCTGGACTCTTAAACCCACGGCATACCCATCCATCACCACTCACCTCCTGGCTCTCTTGCCAATGCTGTGCATCCAGCCCACTATCCAACACCTCTTGTTTCCCTGCCTCCCTTGGCTCTTTCACTCTCGCCCAGTGGCTCTCAACCTCCCTAATGCTATGCCCCTTTAATACAGTTCCTCTTGTTGTGGTGATGCCCCCCCAACATAAAATAATTTCTTTCCTACTTCCAAAGTGTAATTTTGCTACTGGCATGAATCATAATGAATCTGATATGCAGGATATCTGATCTGCACCTCTGTGAAAGGGTCGTTCGACCCCCAATGGTCTGCTCTACAGTAAGAATCCATTACTAATGCAGACATTTCTCTCCTGTTCAGAATAAGGACTTTGCCCTTTTCCATAGCATGCTCTTCTCCCTTCTACACACTCACCTCTGTTTGCCAGGTTTCCCCACACTTCCCATCTCATGCCTGCTGCTCCTCTTAACACCTCAGCCGCCTGCGTTTCCCACATGCAGATTCCATACCTCTCTGTTCAAGTGGTTGTCTCCCCCTTGAGACTAGTCGCCTTCCTGCCTGGCTTTCTCTTACATCTAAATGCCTCCCTTCCCCAAATCCCACCAGGAATGTGTACCTGCCACAGGCTCTGTAATGTCCAGGGCTTGTCACCAACCCCTTCCTATTAAACTTATCAATCTTAGGTTTGCCTGTTGTTTCTTGCTAATAGGGGTCACATGTGATTTCTGTGGATCATGAAAGACCTAACACACTTCCTGAAGCAGGGGGAAGTTTTCCTAGTTCTGGGCCCAACTGTGCTGCAAAATGAAACCTGTCTTAGAATGAGAGAGATAGGGAAGAAGGGAGAGGAGAGGAGAGTGAGGCTGGAGGGAGGGATATGAATCACATTAGGGAGACCTTGTCCTTCCTGTCATAAAAGTACGCACTTTCTTATTTTCAGTCCCAGGGTGAGATAGGAACAGTGAGATGAGCTTCTACAAGATCTGCAACAATCCCCCCTCCCCCGCTCTCTCCCTCCCTCCCCCTCTCTCTCCCTCCCTCCCCCCTCTTTCTCCCTCCCTCCCCCTCTCTCTCCCTCCCTCCCCCCTCTTTCTCCCTCTTATCTCTCTCCAGTGCTGGAGCTTGAATCTAGGACCTCACACATGCCAGACAATTCGCTACCACTCAACAGTATCTCCTGCCCTGCCTCCTTATTTTTAATACTTTTTAAAAGTTACTTTTTTTCTGTTCTGGGCATCAAACCCAAGGCCTTGCCCATGCCAAACAAGAAAACTATCACTAAGCCACACCCCCAGCCTTCTTTTCAGAGTAATTTTCAAAAACATAAAACTAAATAAACCAACCAGAAAATAAGCACTTTGACTTGTCAGGAATACTAAAATGTAGTTAAGCAGCTGGGCGGGCGGTGGTAGCTCAAGCCTTTAATCCCAGCATTCTCGAGGCAGAGGCAGGTGGATCTCTGTGAGTTCGAGGCCAGCCTGGTCTACAAGAGCTAGTTCCAGGACAGGCTCCAAAGCCACAGAGAAACCCTGTCTCAAAAAACCAAAAAAAAAAAAAGAAAAAGAAAAAAAATGTAGTTAAGCTAACAAAGAACTTTGGGGAGAATCTTTTCACTAGGAAAATGGAGGCCTATTTTACATTTCAACATAAAGTAACCCTACTTTTTTTCACATTTATTCATTTATGGGTGAGCACGTGTTACAGTGCTCACATGTGGAGGTCAGAAGATAGGTAGCTAGTTCTTGTCACTCTGATACAAACTAAGTTACCTGGGAAGCTCAGTTAAGGCATTACTTCCATCATATTGGCCTGTGGGTCATTTTCTTGATTAATGATTGATGCAGGCTGGCCAAGCCTACTGGGCAGTGACACCCCTGGAAGGTGGCTCTGAGGAAGTCATCGGGAGCAAGGCAGAAAGCAGTGTTCTTCTATGGCCTGCTCGGCTTTAGTTCCTGCCCTGGTGTCCTTCAGTGCAGAATTGGTGCCTAGAAATAACATAAAATAAGCCTTTCCTCTCTGCGTTGCTTTTGGGCATGGTGTTTTTCGCAGCTATAGAAAGCTAACTAGTACATGAACAAGTTGTTGGAGTCAGTCTCGCCGTTCATCGTATGGAGCCCAGAGATTAAATTCAGGTTCTGACTTGGCAACAGGTACCTACTGAGCCATCTTGTCAGCCCAAAGCAAACTTTAAAAAAAATTTTAAGGTGCATAACTTAGTGGCTTTTTAAAAATCTATGTTCACATACCTTTGTAGCCAGCACTCTGTCAAAATTTAAAACTTTTCATCACCCCCAAAACAAAACCTTCTGCATATGGTTTACAAATATTTTCTCCTTTTCTGTGGGTTTCATTTTCAGTTCCTTGACAAGTCCTAGAGGCTGGACTTGTGTCTGTGGAATATTAATTTAAGGTATGTTATATTTGTTTATGCTGTGGAACATTTGTTTAATGATGCAAAGCTGTGTTGTATTCTTTTGTATTGCATTTGTTTAACTCTGTGAAACTGTTACTTTGCCTGTCTAAAACACCTGATTGGTCTAATAAAGAGCTGAACAGCTGATAGCAAGGCAGGAGAAAGGATAGGCAGGGCTGGCAGGCAGAGAATAAATAGGAGGAGAAATCGGAGAAGACGGTTTGAGGAGAAAGGAAAGGGACCAGCCACTAAACCACACAGCTAGATATGGAATAAGAAATAGAGATATGGTACAGAAATAGAGAAAGGTAAAAGCACAGAGGCAAAAGGTGGACGGGATAATTTAAGAAAAGCTGGCAAGAAACTAAGGACGGGCATTCATAAGAAAGCCTAAGAAATAATAAGACTCCATGTGTTTATTTGGGAACTGGCTGGCAGGACCCTCAAAGAGTCAAAGAGCTTAAACAACAACAACAACAAAAATAAGCTGCACAGTGATGGTGCACTCCTTTAACCCCAGCATTTGGGAGGCAGAGGCAGGCAGATCTCTATGAGTTCAAGGCCAGCCTGGTCTACAGATCGAGTGCCAGGACAGGCTCCAAAGCTACACAGAGAAACCCTGTCTCAAAAAAAAAAAAAAAAAAAAAAAACAAGCAAACATAAAATCCCAACTTCATGTCTCTGTTTTCTTTTTCCACTTGTGCTTTGCTATCATATCTAAAAAGTGTCACATGACGCCCAAATTACAAAGATTTACTCTTGTATTTTATTCTAAAATAAAACAAAAGTTTAGGCGGTCCCATTTTTAGATCAGCGATCTGATTTATTTGTTTGTTTGTACACAGGGTATGCAGTCATGGCTGGCCTAGAACACACAGAGATCTGCCTACCTCTCTGCCTCCTGAGTGCTGTGTTTAAAAGTGTGTGCCCCTATACATGACCTGACTGAGTTCTTTATGCATGAAGGTAAGGTCCGTATCCTTGTTTTGGATGTGATATCTAGGTATCCTGTGTTGTTAGCTGAAAAGACTTGTAACTACTATAAATGTAAACATTCACTTCTGGACTGTCAGTTCGACTTCATTTACTTATTGGCCCCTCTTCCAGCACTGAACTGTTCCCATTACTGCAGCTACTAAGCAGCAAATGAACAGCTTTGCCTTTCTCAGAGTTTGGGTGGAGGAAGCAGAGCAGGCTTAGTTGTGCGCACCTTGGCACTTGGGAGACAGACAGGAGGCTCATGAGTTCCAGGCCAGCTTTGGCTATGTAGAGAGTTCTAGACAAGTTGGGCTGCATGGAAAGACACTATTTCAAACACACACACACACACACACACACACACACCCCACTGATCCATTCTGGGTCTTTTGAATTTATAATTTATTAATTTATATTAGAAAGTCTAGTTGATATTTTAATAGGGATTGTATTGGATCTAGGAAGTACTGTCAACGTGGCAATATTAATTTTTCCAAGTCCAACAAGTTTAATACAGGTCAGGCTCCACTGAGATTCATGACGAGGAATAAGCAAAGTGCTCAGAAGACACAGAGTTGGAGGCAACCTATTTGCCTGAAGAACCAAGGAGTCAAAAGAGCTGACATCTGATATAAAAAGTGGGTGGGACTTAGGGGGAAAGGAACATTCTTCAGATAGAAGTACATGGACTCAGGCAAGGAATGGTAGGAAGCCAGATACATCAGGGACACAGTGTGCTGAGGAACGGAATGGGTGAGAGGCGAGAGTCAGACCTTAGCAGGGTCCAAAGGATGAGACAAGGAGTTAGAGCCTAATCCTAGTGAATCTACTGCAGGGCTCTGAGTAGGGAGACGATGTGATGAACCTTCCTCACACCATAGATCTTGAACACCCCTCCAAAGAACCACGTGGTGGGTTTGGTGCCTAACCCATGGGGCTGTTAAGAGGTAGTGAAGCCTCTAGGAGGTGGACCTAGTAGAAAGAGATTAGGCCATTGGGGATTGTAGTAGTATATTATTTGTGTTTTAATAAATAAAGCTTGCCTGAAGATCAGAGTGCAAAGCAGCCACACTGGTCAGCCACACAGACCAGGCAGAGGTGGCACACAACCTTTAAGCCAGCAGCCACACTAGTTAGCCATAGAGGCTGGCTGGCTGTGGTACATGCCTTTAATCCCAGCACTAGAGAGTGATATGAGATGGGAGGAGATAGGTCTTGCATGGAGACAATCTCAGTCTGAGGATTCGTGGAGGCAGGATCACCCATTTCGGTCTGAAGTAGAGGTAAGAGCCAGTGACTGGCCATTTTGCTTTTCTGATATTCAGCTTGAACCCCAATATCTGTCTCTGGGTTTTTATTATTCGTGCTACAGGGGATGCGTTCTTGGGGGGATATTTGGAAAGAGTATTGTTATTCTGGTTAGCTCACCACCTCTGTCTGTCTATCTCTCTCCCCTTCCTGACTGCATGAGGTACCACATGCCCCTGCCATGGCAGAGAACTGGCACAGGCCCAAAGCGGCAGGATCAAGTGAACAGAAATCTCTGAAAGCATGAGCCAAAAACCCAAGCCTTTCCTTCTTGTAAGTTGGTGACGACAAGGATTTTGTCACAGTTTCATAAAGTAATCCAGTAGGAGCAGAGACAACAGAAACCTAAATTTGTTTTCTGAGGCTCCAAAGTGGTTGACATCAGCAAAAATGGCTGCCTCCTCCACTGCTGGTCAGGTTCCCCTCTGTGGGATTCTGTGACATGGTGCTGCCCTGGCTTTACCCTACCTCTCTGGTTAGTTACTCCCTCCAGCTTCCTCTGCAGGCTCCTCGTCCGCTGCCCATCCTTCAAAAGTGGTGCTCCTCAGAATTCTCCTCTAGATCCTGTTCTCTCCCTTAGTGAACTCACGTTGCTATGGTTTCATGGCCAGTCATCAGCTGGTAAGTTAAAGTCTCTTGATTGTCTTCCCTAACCTGTCTTTTAGATTCATCAGCTTTAACAGATCATCGGATGTTTTTATATTTACCAGAATTTTGTCCAGTTGTGAGAAGAGGAAAATCCTATGTCAAACAGTTTAAATAAAGTAGAACTTTGTGTCTTTTTGGAGGAGGGAGAGAGAGTTTCGAGACAGAGTTTCTTGAAAACAGGATAGCGCTGGCTGTCCTAAAACTCGCTCTGTAGACCAGGCTGGCCTCAAACTCAGAGATCCGCCTCCCTTTGCCTCCTGAACACTGGGATTAAAGGTGTGCAGCACCACCACCACCTGGTGAACCTTGTGTCTTTTTGAAAAAATCTATGTATATTTTAAAATTGTGTGTATATTGGTGTATTCGTGTGTGTGTGTGCATGCGCGCACATACACACATGCTACACAAATGCGTGCAGATTCCTGAAGGGGCCAAAGGGAAACACTAGATTCCCTGGAACTGGAGTTACAGACAGTTGTGAGCTTCCTGATATGAGTGTCAGGAACCAAACATGGGCTCTCAACAAAGCAGTACTCATTCTTGGCAGGGGAGCCATCTCTCTAACCCTTAGAAGTTTATTTCTATCTTAGATTAAAGGGGACCAGAGGTACTAAGTCTGGGTCTGGTGTAATGTCTCCCTAGTCTCGATCTCAGGATCCTTCTGGTTTTCTGCCACCTTCACACTCTCAACTTTACCTCCTGATCCAAGATGGCTACTCAGACTCCAGAATGCTTTGTCCTTAGAGACAACTTTCCAAAGTCATACCACATGTACTTATACTCCACCAACTGTAACTCAGTAAGAAGGCCAACACAGCTATAAAGTGGGTTGGTTGCTGTTTTACCTATTCTGAGGGGTTATGTGGCCAGTCATACAATTAGACAGATGAGTATAGATACTCCACAAGCACCATTCGTCTAGGGGTTGGAGAGAGAGGGCTGTGAGTAAAGTGCTTGCCATACAAGCATCAGGGCCTGAGTCCGAGCTCCAGAAGGTATGGGGGCAGGCAGGCATAGTGGAATGCAGTAGTAATCCCACCACTGAGAAGGTAGAGATAGACAGATACCTGAGGTTCAGAGGCTAGCTAGCCTGACCTAGTTGTCAGGGCCCAGATACCAGCTGAGAGACCATGTCCCAACAAACAAGGTGGATGACTCCTGAGGAATGACACCCAAGACTCACAACTAGCCTCCACATACATGTGCACCCATATCCACACGTGTACATACCCACGTGCATGCACACACATGCGCGCAGACACACACACTGTTGGGGGAAGAATTCATGCATCTCAGCTAGAACCCATCATTTCCACCCTCTCCATACCCACTCACCTCAAACCTCTTCCTGACTTTGTCCATCTTAATATGTCCAGCCGGTTGCCTAAGGCACAATCCTGAGAGTCCATCTCTAAAATATTTCTCGTTGTCTCCATCCTCAAGCTGCCAGCATCTTCAAAATCACGTGGGACGCCTTCTCTTCTTGCTCCTCTCATATACATTCTGTAGATCCACATTATCCAGTATGGGAACAGTTCATCATGTGGTTCTTCAGTGCTCAGAGGGTAACTAGTCTAATCTGAAATGTGTTGGAGCTGTGAGATTGCTTAGTGGGTAAGGGCACTTGCCACCAAGTCTAATGACCTGAGTTTGAGCCCCAGGACCCACAAGGTGATAGGAGAGAACTCTCACAAGTCATCTTTTGCTACTCCATGCATGAGTAGTGGTGCACGAGTACCCAAATAGTCACACTCAATAAATAAATGTAATTTTAGAGAAGCGTGTTGGCATAAAGTACATATCAGATTTTGAAAAATCAATATGAAAAATATTACATTATATTGGTTATATGTTAAAAATATTATTTTAGCAGTCAAGCGGTAGTGGCACACACCTTTAATTCCAGCACTCAGGAGGCAGAGGCAGGTGGATTTCTGTGGGTTTGAGGCCAACTGGTCCACAGAGTGAGTTCCAGAACAGCCAAAGCTAAACAGAGAAACCCTGTCTCAAAAAACTAAGTGAATTAATAATAATAATAAATAAATAAAAGAATAACTTAGCTATTGTTTAATACAATTTTATTTTTATTTATTTTATGTGAATGGATGTTTTCCCTGAGCATATGTATGTGCACCATATGCATGCCTGGTTCCCATGGAGGCCAGAAGAGGGCACTGGGTACACTGGAACTGGAGTTACAGAGGGTGAGCCACAATGTGGGGCCTGGGAATCAAATCCAGGACCTCTGTGAGAGCAACAGGAGCTATTAATCAATGAGTCATCTCTTCAGTACCAATGTTATTTTAAATTCATTTCACTATTTCTTTGTATATTTTATGTGACTATTAGATTTTTTTCTTTCCTGACAGATGTATTTTTTTTTGGCTTTATGTGTGTCTATATTGTGCCTACATGTATGTCTGATTATTACGTGCATGCCTGGTCCTGTGGAGGTGAGAAAGGAGCAAGAACATCAGAGCCTCTGAACCTGGAATTATGGCTGGCTCTTGGCTGCCATGTGAGTGCTAGGACTCAAACCCAGGACCTCTACAAGGGCAGGGACAGCCAGTGCTCTTAGCTGATGAGTCATCTCTCCAGCCCCTTTCCTAACAGACTTCTGAGTTACATATGTGGTGCTCATATTTATAGTAAACTACTCCACTCTACATAAAAGCAAAAAGTACTTTTCTAAAACGCAAAGCTGAACCATGTCCTCTCTCTCTCTCTCTCTCTCTCGCTCTATTCTTGTTTGTTTGTTTGAGACAGGGTTTCTCTGTGTGGAAGCACTGTTTGGGAGGTAATGGAACCTTGAGGAGGTGGTACCTTGCTGAAGGAAACCACTGGAGCCCAGGGAGTTTATAGCCCGGCCCCACTTCCAGGTCACTCTTTTTGCTTCCTGTGTGGATAAAAATGTGATTGCTCAGCTTCCTTCTCCAGCCACAGTGTCTGCCTAAACTTACCACTGTGTTTCTCTAGCAAGACAGACTATTTACCCTCTTGGACAAAAAGCCAAAATAAACTCTTCGGTGAGTTTCACAGCAACAGAAAGTAGCTACACACCTCATGTCTCGCCTCTTTCTCATCCCAGTAACCCTTACATGTTACACTCCAGCCCTGTGTGCTGCCTTCATGTCTTTCACAATTGCATGCATCTCTGGTCCCTGGGCCTTTACATACAGTGTAAACACTTTTTCTTGTACCTGGAACACTTTTTCCCCTCTTGGCCTGTTTAATGCTCTGTCTGTTTATCAGCCTTGACTTCAGTATGCCTCTTCTCAAGGAGGCTACAGGCCTTTCTTCTCTGAGTTTCCATTTTTTCTGTGCCCTAGTGTTTTGGGTTTCCTAGGGAGATTTGAACCATTTCCTATTCACCCCAGATAAGGACTGAAGAAATGATTACACCAGCTAGGCAGTGGTGGTGAACACATTTAAAACCAGCACTCAGGAGGCAGAGGCAGATGGATCTCTGAGTTTGAGACAAGCCTGAACTATAAAACAAGTCCCAAGACAGCCAGGGCAACACACAGAAACCCTGTCTCCAAAAATAAAAATAAAAGGAATAATCCTCAGCCGGGTGGTGGTGGCGCACGACTTTAATCCCAACACTCGGGAGGCAGAGGCAGGGGGATCTCTGTGAGTTCAAGGACAGCCTGGGCTATCAAAAAAAAAAAGGAATAATCCCACCCAAATGTGGCTTGAACCAATGAGTGTATTGGGGTTACTTACAGGAGTGCAGGGAAGGCTATTTCCAGGGGGCATAGAGGACTCAAAGGCAGGTACATCGTCTAAAAACCCACCCCAGCATAGGTGAGAACCCCTGGAAGCTGCATCCTGGAGCTCTCCACAACTTGGAGGCAGCTGGGCACTCTGGAATGCCCCCTCTCACCAGTTAGTCATGGCTTATATAACCTTGGGGAAAGGCCTTGTGAATTTTGCAACTTTCTGAGCCTTCTAAGTTTCTTTAGATTCCAGAACTTAGTGTGTTCTGTCAGCGTCTTGCAAGCCTCTCTCCAGGAAGGAGTCTTTCCACGCAAGGGAAATTCCTACACAAATCTACAAGTCTCATCTCTCTACCTCATTTTGTCCCAGAAGGGTGTCCCTTTCTTGGCTGATCTTACAACTCTGTCTGTGGTCTTCACTGTGCTATTGCCAAGCACCTCTGGCAAAGGCTGACTCATAACTGACCTTCCAGGAGTTGTTACCAAATGAATGTGAAAGATCCCCAAAGTGGGGAGACTCTCACTCAAGTCTCAGGATAACACAACCACCCAAGAACTCTCAAGAGACCATCCTTGCTGCAATCACACAAGGTTTAATGACAAGAACCAGCTGGGGCTGAGACTCATATCCCACACAGGGGTAGCGGAGTTCAACTACGAGTAGCTGGGAGAGGGGGTATTTAAGGGAAGAAACAAAACCACAACCCAAAAGGGGTAGGGAGGGCATCATTGGAAAATTCCGGAAATATCAGTGATCATTGGAAAATTCCAAAAATACCAGTGATAATCACAAGGGGGTAACGCCCCGTTTCTCAAGATTATTCTCAAGATTATAATCTAACTTTATGATCAGCTAGTTCCTGGAACAGAGTCATTGAACAAATTAGTGACTGATATCCCAAAGCCAAAATACATTTTTCAGGTAGAAGATAGAACAAGAGTTCTCAGTCTTAAAGAGATGGCCACCAAGTCTGGGAGGAAAGGCAGAGGGAAGACGGTGTGTCTTCAGCTCTGTATCGACCAGAATCCCAGGTTACCACTAGCCCGACACTGCCTTGGAAGGACCAACAACCCTATTCTTCCAGGAAAGCTTTCTGCTTCCCCTATACTTTACCCCAACACTCTCAGAAGTGGCTACATGGAAGATTCTTTCTAGAAACATGTTTCATCTTATACTGGGGATGATGTGAATGAGGAACGGTCTGGCTTAGAACTGCTGCTTGCTCAATGCATGGAGAATGAAGACGTATTCCTAACTCCGTGTAAGCCTTGATTTGGAGATTTCCCTTCAAGAGACAGGTAGTCCAGACCCAAAACCAGAGGAGAGTAGGGACTTAAGAATAAAAAAGCAGGGCTGGAGATATGGCACAGTGGTTAAGAGCACTGGCTGCTGTTCCAGAGGACCTGGGTTCAATTCCCAGCACTCACATGGCATCTCACAACTGTCTGTAACTCCAGTTCCAGGGGACCTGGCATCTCACATGCAAGCAAAACACCAACACATAAAAATAAATAAGCCTTTAAAAAAGAGTGAAGGAGGGCTGGAGAGATGGCTCAGCGGTTAAGAGCACTGCCTGCTCTTCCTAAGGTCCTGAGTTCAATTCCCAGCAACCACGTGGTGGCTCACAACCATCTGTAATGAGATCTGGTGCCCTCTTCTGGCCTGCAGGCATACATGCAGACAGAATACTGAGAATACTGTATACATAATAAATAAATAAATCTTAAAAAAAAAAGAGTGAAGGAGCGAGAGTATGACGGGGGGGGGGCTCCATCACTGACTTTCCACGTGACAAGACACACATCCTCTCTTGGGCATTGGTTGCTCCCTGGTATTTAAAAAAAATACCTTTCTGCATTGCAGAGAGATTGCTATGAGAATAGATGGAGACAGTGGATGTAGGTGAGCTTGTTAAACATAACTGTGACAGATACCAAAAGAAATAACCTAAGGGAAACAAGAACTTCACTATGGTTCATGATTTCGGAGGTTTGGACCCGAGGTTTGTATTATGCCCAGATCACGGAGTCCTCCAAACCAACTAGGAGACCGAGTCCTGTATGTAAAAGCAAAGAGCCTTTATTCTTACACAACTTTGTAAACTCGGACTCTCTGTGTTGTATTAGAGTGGTCAGAGAGCCCTGAGCTCAGTTGGGGTTGGGTTTTTGTAGTAGCAAAGGTGGGAATGAGGGATTTCTAGGTTATAGGACCCCTGATTGACATTTGTCTAGGGGTGTCTTGTGAAAAGTGATGGGTGTGTGCTGGCCGGCGATTCTATACTACAGTGATTAGAACGCTAGGAATTTCCTTTGGATGGTCTGTTTAGTCTTGAGTTTGTGATCTTTCTTGGAACCAGGTATTGCCTTAGGGTAAATAGAGAGCTTGTGGTGGCTGAGTCCTACAGTTCGGTTCCATTACTTTGGGCCTGAGGCAAAGTTCACCTCTGCACTGGGAGGTTTGTCACCTCAAGTGACAAAAAAGCAGAGAGGAGTCATCAGAAAGGGCCAAGAAGACTAAGGGAGACACATCAGAGACTCAAGGCATGCCTCTAATTCACTTCCTCCAGCAAGCCCCTTCCCTTCCACAATTCCCACCTCCTTCCAGTAGACTGGAAATATGAATCCATCAATAGATCAAACCATTCATTAGGCAAAAGTCTCCACCATTCTGTTCTCCAGAAATACCCTCATGGGCACACCAAAGGCATGCTTTATTAATCTTCTATGTATCTCTTAATCCAATCAAGATTGACTATCACAGTGGCTTTGAAAATACAAGGATCATAATGGACACTCCCTGTAAGTGCATTTTGAGATGGTTGTTTTGGTTAGCAGCAGATGTACATCTACATACAGTTGTGGGAAGGAAGGTGGGAGCCCACATTCCGTCAACAAAGATGGATTTACACAGAGGCAGAACTAGAAACTGTACTACCAGACCTGGTCCAGTGCCTGACCTTCCTGTTCCAGGGCATGGTGGTGAATGCCTTTGATCTGGGCACTCAGGAGGCAGAAGCAGATGGGGTCTCTGAGTTCCAGGCCAGCCAGGGATACACAGTGTAACCTTGCCTTGAAATAACACCAAAATAGATGACAAAAGATTCCCACCTGCCCAGCTAGAGGTGGGTGTTTGGTGAAGATGGAACCAGAACCCCAAATATGCTAACCATGCATTTTGCCACTGACCCACATCTCCAGGCCTCAAAGTGGGTGGGATGCACCCTGGAGGCCCTTGCTCCTGCTCCAGGCCCTGGATGACTCCGGCTTCATCAGCCTTGCCTCCACAGCTCTGTCAAATCACACAAAGCAATTGGTAGTGCCTGAAGTTCCCCACCTGGAAGGCTGCAATCACATCCAGGCAGCTGCCTGAAGCAGCAGAGGAGACTGTTAAAGGCACACACAGCTTTGTGTGCCTCTCTCCACTCCTCTGTGAACATTCCATTCCCTTCCTTTCCCAGGGTTTGAAAAGGCAATGCGAGGCTGGAATCCTTCGGAAAGGGAGGTCTAACTCCCTGTGTTGTGGAATATTAGCTCAAGGTGTGTTACATTCATTTATACCACGGAGTATTTGTTTAGTGATGCAAAGATGGGTTGCATTCTTTTGTTGCATTTGCTTAACTCTGTAAAGCTGTGTTACTTTGCCTATCTAAAACACCTGATGGTCTAATAAAGCGCTGAACAGCCAATAGCAACGCAGGAGAAAGGGTAGGCGGGGCTGGAGGCAGAGAGAATAAATAGGAGGAGAGCAGGAGAGAAAAAGGAAGAGCAAGAGGAGAGAAAGATGCCAAGGGCCAGCCAGATCCCAGCAACACAGCCAGCCATGGAGTAATAAGGAAAGAAAGAGAAATAAAGGTAAAAACAAGCTGGGTGGTGGTGGTACACACCTTTAACCCCAGCTCTTGGGAGGCAGAGACAGGTGGATCTCTGTGAGTTCGAGGCCAACCTGGTCTACAGAGTGAGTTTCAGAACAGGCTCCAAAGCTACAGAGAAACCCTGTCTCAAAAAAACAGAAGAAAAAAAAAAGGTAAAGTCTAAATGGGATAATTTAATAAAAACTAGCTAGAAACAAGCCAAGCTGAAGCTGGGTGTTCAGAAGAAAGATTAAGTCTCAGTGTATTTATTTGGGAGTCGGGTGGCAAGCCCCCAAAGAGTAAAAAACAAAACAACAACAAGACCAAAACAAACGAAAACTATATCCCTCTTACACAGTTGAGGGCAGGTGGGGGCGGGAGAACTTTGAACAAGCCTTTGACCTTGCTGTGATTCAGAGCCATTCAGTCACACACACATTCCTTCACTCAAAACACATTCAACACACCCCTAAAGACAACATAAAATGTTGCATGATAGGCAAAGTGCAGAGTAAACCCTGAGTGAAGAAAGGAAATATTGCCGGGCGGTCATGGATGTCATGGATGAGAGTATAGGACTTGGAGACCAAACCCTGGCTTTGTAACTTATTTGGTGTACAACACTGAGAAGAAATAGGGATACTTCTGAGATTATTGTGGGGTTAAAATATAGAGTAGATGCCCAATAAACAGCTACTGTATTAGGGAGGCAGTGTGTAGCAAGGTTCTACCTGTGCAGCAGGAAGGCAGGGTGTAGTAAACAGTGATAAAGGAAGAAAATGCAGTATTTGTATGCAGTTCCTTTGGCCATTGCATATCCCATGTGACAGAAGAGGAGGCCAGTATGCTGGGATGCTGAAGGTTACAAAAAACTCCTCGTGGCCTGCTCAGCTTGTTTTTAATACATCCCCAGACCACCTAGTGGTGGCACCACTCACAATGGGCTGTACCCTTCCACATCAATCATGAATCAACAAAACGCCCCTATAGACTTGCCTACAGGCCAGTCTAACGAAGGTATTTTCTCAACTGAGGTTCCCTCTTCCCAGATGACTTTAGCTTGTGTCACTGATGACAACAAAAGCCTAACCAGCCTACTTGCCTGTCCCTGGAAGTAGTTTGAGCCCTGGAACCAAGAAGAGCCATTTCCTTTCATAGGAACTAGAGAACACATCTCCAGAAAGTTAGTATGGACCTAGCTTCAAGACTAGGATAGGCCTCTAGACAGGTGGCCAATGAGGAGATGGAAGTGGAAGGCCTGGATAGGCTGTTGAGGTTCATGATCACTGACCCTAACTTCTTTGGTCCTATTTAGAAGTGAGGCTCACTGAAAGCAAAGACTTTGCCCAACACACATGGAGCTGAGGAGAATCTTTGCTGGAAGAATGCAAAGGAGAGCAAAAGCCAGAAGCCTTCAGCCCCGAGCTGAGGGCAAGGAGGCATTGAGGCTCTGAGGGTCATTTCAAGTAAGAGGAGCCACACTGGAAGAGTTGTTGTTTGGGAGGATGGGGGTCAGGAGGCCTCCATTCTTGCCCAGTTGACTTGGCTTACTTCATGTGACTTCTCCTTGGCCTCCGTTCGTTTTCAGTAAAAGAAGATGGTTTTATTAGTAAGACCACACAGGTCCTTCATAGCTCAGAATTGTGACATCTGGACTTAACCAATGCCTGAGCTCTTAGGATTTGGAGCATTGAGATGGGATCTGGAAGGATGGATACTAAAAGGAACCCCAGAATAGGCAGGTCTGAGAAAGGGGTGTGATGGCTAATGTGAACCTGACAGAATCTAGGATCTGAGAGACAGGCCTCTGAGAATGCCTATAGCGGATTACCTCTTTTTTTTATTTTGGGGTTCTACCTGCATGAATGTCTGTGTGTACCTTGTGTGAGCCCATGGAAGAGGGTGTTGAATGCCCTGAGTTGTGGGTGGTTGCTAACTGTCTTATGAGTCTAGGAATTGAACCTGGGTCCTCTGCAAGAACAATAAGGGCTCTTAACTGCTGAGCTATCTTTCCATCCCTGTAGGGCTTGACTGCATTAGCTGAGGCAGGAAAACCTGCCCACTTGGGTACCATCATTCCCTGGCTGGAATTCTGGACTGGATAAGTGATATGGAGGTTGATCTGCAGCAGCATTCATCTCTCTGCTTCCAGATGGATGTGATGTGAGCATCTGCTTCAAGCCCCTTCTACCTTGATTCCCCATCATAGTGGACTGAACAGTCAGTCAAAAGTAAACCTTTTTCTCCTTCAGTTGCTTTTGTCAGACATTTTAATTACAACAACAGGTAAGAAATTAATGTAAAGAGCTACTCACAGCTCTCAACCCTCAGATCATGTGAGTGCTTCAGAAGGTGTAGGAAAGGCATGGCGGGGGGGGGGGGGGAGGAATGGAGGCAGGTAAGGCAGATTGGCCTGCCCAAGCTCCTGACATCTCCAGAGCAAATGAAGTTATCTTTCTTCTCCCAACTCATGCTACCTCAGGAGCCCATGGAAAAGCTGCATTATAATCGATAGCCTCATGAATAAGTAAAGAGGCAACATAAAACATCTTGCTTCCAGCACAGGGCTTCCTTGGGAAAATGGAACCTTGACCCACTTCTGCTGTTCGTCCTGACTTTCTTCAGACGTTTCTGAAGGGTGATAACTCTTAAGAATCATCTCAGGCATGCCCCTGTCTCTGTTCTAGACTCTATGTGCTATGATCCAAGAGATCAAGAGCTGAGAATTGTGCCTTTGTCTACCGCCCCACCCAGGTGAGGGCACCCTCTCCTATCAGTCTCCCACAGGCAGGCTGCCTTCCCCCTTCATCATCTACTCTTTTATTCTCTTCCTGTTAGTATACTCTCCCATCTTTGTTTAGCTCTGGCTTTCTGCTTCTCATCCCCCCCCCCCCCCGCCCAAGACTTCATGCCTTTCTTTGGGCAATGGCTTAGCACCACATAGAATGAGCAGCAATAGGAAGATAGTTGACCCCCACTACTCTGTCCCCATTATAACCACCTCAGACACCTTTGTCTAGGTTATAAATGAGGAGGAGGTCTGAAGGCTAAAAATGCATTTCTGAGCGTGAGACACCAAGACTCCAGTCATTTGCTTCACGATACAGCCATGTCTGAACCACCGAGTTGACCAACATTTCTTTTTGTCCATGACTTCTCGACTACCATAGGAGGCAGGGAAGTCTTTGAGCTCTCAGACAAGCACTAGGGGAATCTGGAATGTTAGCACACAGGGTTGTTCCTTCAAGGGGAGGAATGCAATGTCTGTTATCTGCCCAGAAAGCTGGAGCAGGTGTGCTCTCTAGCCTGGTGACCTTTGCACTACCTGTGTGACCAGAGATTTTCTAGCACCAGATCCTCCCCCAGACCCTATCATAAGTTTGTTTTTCTGGGTCAATCTATAGAACCCATCTTTATGGGCTTACAAAGAGTTTCTATGGAGTCACATCTGGTGTGTTTTTAGTTTACTTTGCTCCTCAAGGAGATGTATGCATGCTTTGTTGTACATGAGGGGTTGAGTTAATCATCACCAGAACAGTTTTCACCAAATTGTGCTATGCTTAAATATGCCTACAACAAACCACCCGGGTTCAGACTCCCAAAGTCTGAACCAACACCAGCTGTTGAGCTGTGTTGACCCTAATTGCCTTCTTGCTTCCCTCGCCTTGCTCTCTACAGCCTGGTAAGGCCGAAGACACCCCCTAAGTACCACAAGAAGAGCAAACCTCCAGCGAACATCCCAGACCAAAATGGTGACCACTCATATGTGGAGATAGACAACAACATTCTGCATGTGTCTTGAAACTCCTCGGAGCTCTCCTATGCTTTGCTGCCTCAGCTTCCCCTCCACTCTCTGGCCATGGAGAGAGGTGCCCCAGAACTAAAGACTGTTCAGTGCTGGGATAGTTAACATGTAGAAAGGAGTTGTAGGGTTATAGCAGTACTCTTTGTCCTCAGTTCTTCGGATCTAGTGAATTCCTTTAAGTTTCTGACTAAGAGAGGCTCTCACTTGCTCTCTGATCTGGGCATGTGATGTTTGGAATGTTTCCTTGTCAGTTACCATGACAGTTTCATCACTTGTATGACTCCTGCGCAACAGCTAAATCATCTATCCTTTTTCATTTGTTTTGTTTTTGTTTTTTTGAGACAGAGTTTCTTTGGAGTCTTGGTGTCTCATGCTCAGAAATGCATTTATAACCTCCATGAAGGCTTCTGGGGCAGATATAATGGGGGACAGAGGAGTGGGAGTCAACTGCCTTCCTCTTGCTGCTGATTCTAAGTATATAGTGCTAAGCCATCTGTGGTGTAACCTTGGCTGTCCTGGAACTCACTCTGTAGACCAGGCTGGCCTTGAACTCAGAGATCCATCTGCCTCTGTCTCCCAAGTAATGGGATTAAAGGTGTGTGCCACAACCTGGCTTGTCCTCTGTCCTCTTATCTGAAGGAAGCAATCAGGATGATGCCTCTGTAGCCCCACTGTCCGCCCTCCACAGTACACATGTGAACAACTGTGCTGTTTTGAGACATCTATACTGTGCTTCCTTGCCGCAGCACTGAGGATGCAGGCTTGATTGTCCCAGGATGGAACTCTGGTTTGACCTGACAGAAAGTAACTTTAGTATTCCAAGAAGGGGCATAGAATTATCTGTCTGGTCCCTTGTCAGAGTCAAAAGTGACCAGTCGCACAGTTTAGCAGACCTGGAGAGCCAATCACTAATTTACAAAGCTGCTTTGATAGCCGCTTCATCTTAGCCCAGGCTGGCCTTGAATTCCTGACCCTTCCAACCTCAGTCTCCAAAATGCTGAGAGCACAGGAGAGCACAGGTATGCATACCATGCCCAGTAGTAAACAATGGATTCCTGAGCTACAATCTACCTAGTGGTCCATCCCTGTAATCCCAGCACTCAGAAGGTGGGTGCAGGAGGACTAGGAATCAAAAGTCAAATAGGATTACTCTGTGAGTTCAAGAGTCTCAAAGAACACCAAGGGCTGGAAAGGGAGCTTGGTAGGAGGACACCTGTCCAATATACCACAGGCTTTGGGTTATATTCTCAGCAACACACACACACACACATAGAGAGACGACAGACAGACAGACATGGAGTGGCACAGCAACATTTGGTCTTAGCTCTCACAGCCAAAAATTCCAGGCCACTCTAGCACAGAGGTCCACAGTTACAGGGCCCAGCCTATTCTCTCCAGTAGGACCCTGAGGTCCAAGCCCAGGCTTCTGGCTCTACCCACAACACAGGCTAGGGCTGGCATCCAACACATGGGTTGTGGCTGTCACCAAAGAGGAACTGGCAGCAGACACAGCAGACTATGTTTTCTTTGCAGGCTGAGGGTAACTAGAGTAAGCTGAGAATTCTGCTCTGCTTCAAGGAGGAGGGGAATAGAGGAACAGAGAATCGGGCAAGGCTAGCAGCTTGCTGAAGAGAGAATGTCTCTAACTTCTAAGACAAACATGGAGTGGAAACCAAGGGGGGGTAGGGTGCTAGGGCCTCACAAAAATCCCCAGGTCCTGTTAGGAACTATTCAAGTGTTTCATGGCGGTAGCTAGCACTTATTAAATGTTCTGTGCTAATAATCGCTATGCCCAAAACTAGGTTATACTATGAAGTCAGTGTGTACAGAGGCTGGAAACATCAGCCTATACAACATACAACCAGGCTCAAGTCTTTGTCTTTGCTACTCAATAGCTCTGTGGTCTCCAATAAGTTATTTAATGATCCTGTGTCTTGGCTGCTTCATTAATAAAAGGAATGCTAATGGCAGCAGCCCTTTGGTAGAGTCTGAAGATCAAGAGCATTGACATCCATAAAGCTCTTGGTACATTGCCTCGTAGTTTTGGCTATTTTGATCCTGTTGAATCTTCACACAAAGCTCTGAAGTAGATATCATTAACTGAGGAGGCTCCAGGAAGCTGAATGACTCTCCTGAGATTCTTGGGTCTAGTTGATTTGACAAAGCATGAGTGCCCTTCTGAGTGCCCCTAGCTGTTCCTATCTTTAGGAGGAAGTAGATTCACAAGAGATAGCTACCCTCAGTCCCACAGCCATTCTAGCTTGGGAATTCTGCCTCTACTCCAGAACTGGAACAAAAGTGATCTCCACCCTGCCTCGGAGGCCTGCCTGGCTTGCCCTCTGGGCCCAGCCAGCTGGCCCCTCCCACCAACTATAGCAACAGCCAGAACTGGGAGCCTCCTAGGTACTACACCTGCATCATCAGCTCCAGACCTCCCTGGGGGCGTCTACCTTCAAACCACAGCATTCATACCCCACCCCCAGCCCCAGGTAGGATGCTGACTGCTCAGCCTGGAGGGACCCTTTTAATTTCAGGATAAACAGACTGTCATCCTGGCCCAGCCCTCTGCGGGCTTGCTGCTCCCCGCCCCCCTAAATCCGCAGTGCACAGCCGCTCCGTTCTCCTGCCAATTTGGCAGCTCGTTGCTGCTGTTACTATCAACACCTCTGAGGGAAAAGGGAGAGAAGTCGGCTCTGATCGCCTAGTGCACTGAGCAGCAAATTCATGTTCAGCCAGGGCACTCTGGAATGTCTCCAGAGCTCCGAAGACTCCAGGGTGGGACAAGAAAGGTGGGGTCTGTGTTGCAGAAAACAGATAGGGCTAAAGATCAGCCCTGGGTCGGATCTAAACAGTCCCCTACCAGGGCTACTGGAACCGGGCAAGGACATAAGACCCCTCCCCCGCCGCCGCCCCCATCAGGGAGTGCCAGGGTGTGGGGGGGGGTGTAGGAAGAGCTGCTGTAGGCTGCAGCTGGGGCCTTGGAGGCAAAGGCGGTCTTGCTTTCACCTCAGCTCTTGCCACAGTCCAAGGAACGTGGATGGCTTCAGTTCAAGGGATGGTGGATTAGGGTTTGGGGGTCTGAGTAGGAAAATGTTTTTTCGGTTGTTTTTCATTTTGCTTTTGTTTTCCGACTGTCAGTTTAGCAGTGTGTGGGCCCGGTCCTCTAACAGTTTAGACTGGGAGCCGGAGGGAGTTCCCTTTGGAAACTTCCCAGGGTCAACTTTTCCCTTTACCCAACCCCTTCAGTGCCACTCAGGCCCAGCCCATTGATTTCATAACGCTCCTGGTGCGCGTCTCCTGCTAGGGCTCTGAGGGCACACCTGGCAAGAACAAAGAACATCTTAAAGGACACAAAGCAAAGCCCGCTGATAGGTCAGCCACCCACGTCTTGATAGGACCAAGAGATGGCTGGTCCCTGAGCAGCCTTTCCCAGGAGGAAGGTCTTTCCAGCTTTCTTCCAGCTAGCTAAGGTATTGCCTGTACTTCCTGGCCCAGCGCCTTTGGTGTCAGCTACAGTGATTGGCCCAGGGGAAGCTCCTGCATCATATACCAGCAGTGTGCCCAATCTACCGCAGACCGTGATCCCAGTTCCTAGGCCAGTATCACCAGCCTGTTTGCGCTTCTATAACACACAGAGAACTTCAGGCACCTCAGTGGGCTACAGGCTACAGGGATGAAGACAGGAAGATGGTGAAGACATGAAAACTGACTGGGTTGTCTCCTCTCCTCATTCTTCCCTCAGCCCTCTTCAGAAGCCCAGATGTGCAACTGATACGAAGATTATTTCCAGCCCCAAGAATCTGAAAACCCTCACCTTCCTGCTAAGAACTACCCAGCTCCCTAGAAAACCTTCAGACTATCCCAGGGCCCAGCTACGGGAAAGAGAACTCAGCAGGCTGGGATGGAAATAAGCCCTGGGAGGCGGCGCCATTCCGGGCTGCACCTGTGAGCAGCCCCTCAGATGATGCCCTGTCAGCGTTTCCATGACAAATTCGTATTTCCGGATGCTTCTCTTCCAGCTTGAAGAACATGCCTCTCAGCCAGGCTTGATACTGAAAATGCATTCAGATTTTTTTTCTCCCCCCAAAAAGAGACTGCACACTCCATAAAAATTTACGTTCTCCTTATATGTGTTTGCTCTTTATTCTGAGAGTTTTGTAGCTTAACATTTGTTATGGGCTACATGAAAATAGCTGAAATACACATGGGAAGTTGTGGGGATGCAGAACTACTGATGAATACATACAGCCACCACCCCGTGTGGTGAGACCTCTCCCTGCAAGACGGCTTCTGCACCCATATGCCTGTCTCAAAGCCTGAAGTTCCAGTACTGTTTTCTACTTTTGAGTTTGAAGGAGTCCCCAGCCCCATGTGTCCACTGAAACAATGCACGCATCTCCTACAGGCTGACTCGGGAAGGCCACCAGATGAGCAGAATGATTTTGAGGCATCTGTAAGGTCACTGGAAGGGCAGAAAGGGCCGTAAAATAGAAGATAGAAGCTTTTGGACAGGTTACCTATTTTACAGTTTGGTAGGCTTGCCTATAGGAGTATACTCAGACATACACGTATGTGTGCTTACACACACGGAGACATACACAGGCTTACAAACAGAGACATGCACTTGCACAGAGAGAGGGAAAGAGAAAGAGGCACACACAGGCACACAGAAAGAGACCACTGGAGCAAGCACACAGAGACGCGCTCATGCACATAGAGACAGAGACATGCATGCATTTACACCACACACACACACACACACACACACACAGAATGGTCCTCTGCCCTCCATCTGTGCTATGTCATGTTTACCATTCCCTCAATTAAAAAGTTTCAGTAGCTAAAAGTAACTTTAAAAGAAATTTCAATCGTTTCATCTTTTTAAATTGTTTGGGCCCTCATTTTGTATTCTGTATCTTCTACAACCACTTTCAGGTGTTAGCTTTACACATCCAGCTTCGGTTGTTTGATTTTCTTTTTCTTTTATTTGGTTTTGGAGGTCACTATTTCTCTGTGTGTACCCCTGACTGTCCTGAAACTCAATTTGTAGACCAGGCTAACCTTGAACTCACAGAGATTCCCCCTGCCTCTGCCTCCCGAGTGCTGGGATTAAAGGCGTGCGCCACCACTGCCTGGGCTCCGGCTTAATTTTATATTTCCATTTTTGTTTTTGGGGGGGTTGGTTAGTTTGTTTAGTTTTATCTTTTGAAGTGATGGGGTCACATGGCAGAGTTTCCTTAAAGCCCCTTTCTCTCATCCTCTCAGAGCCGCAGCTTTCCACGTCCCCAAATGCCGTTTTCCAGCGCTCTAACACCTCCACAGAAAACTCAGTCATATCCCCAAGAAGACCAAGTCAGCAATCAGCAATCTCCAGCGATTCTGAGAAAGTCTTTCCCTATCCCAAATCTATGTACATTCTCTTTTCCATTCCTAACCAGACTTGAGCACACTATCTTCTTGGGCTTGACACTTCGCTGGAAAGGAAGGGGAGCTTTGCCTTTAGGCCGGGTGTAAATATTGCTTCCTGAAAGAGGTAAGTCAGTTCAATTTGATTATTTCCATTATGGGCAAGATGCTGTGCTAAACCCACTAGGTGATGTTTACCCTTTAGTATGAAGACATTAAGTATCTAAGGAAGGAAGAAAAACTGCTGAGAACGGGGGTGGGGGGGTGGGGGGAGATGTGCCAGGAGTGGGTCTGAGACCACAGATCAGTCAGTAAAGCGCTTCCGTGCAAGCATGAGGATCTGTGCTTGATCCCCAGCACCCACATAAAAAGTCTGGTGTGGTGCCAGACGCTGGCAGTGCCAGAGCTAGACTCGGAGACAGTGAGTCCCCTCCAAATCTGTCTTGACAAAAGAGCCCTGAACCAAAAAACAAGCCAGGCGACTCCTGAGGTCAGTGTCTTCTTTGTTGTTGTTTTGTTTTTCTAGACAGGATTTCCCTGTGTAGCTTTGGAGCCTATCCTGGAACTCACTCTGTAGACCACCAGGTTGGCCTTGAACCCACAGAAATCTGCCTACCCCTGCCTTCTGAGTCCTGGAAATAAAGGAGTGCACCACCATTGCCCAGCTGAGGTCAATGTCTTAACGTTGCCCTCTGGGCTCTACATGCATTCAATAAATCTAGGGTGAATACATCCCCCCTCCCACCCACTCCCAACAAGCACCCAAGCATGTGCACACACAAGCCCAAAAGGAAGAAAGACTTCGCTCATTCTGGGCTCTGGAAAGGCTCTGGCTTAGAGAAACAATCAGGAGCTGGAAGCGGATAAAGTCACATGGAGAATGAAAAGGAGAACAGAGGAGGGCAGAGGATATTGAGAATTAAATCTGAGGCACACTCTAACTTTCAGGGCTATGAAAGGGGAGAAAGAAAACCAGCTATGGTGGCGCACACCTTTAATCCTAGCACTCGGGAGGCAGAGGCAGGCACATCTCTTAAGTCCGAGGCCAGCCTGATCGACAAAGTGAGTTCCAGGACAGCCAGGGCTACACAGAGAAAACCTGCCTTGAAAAACAAGGGTCTGGAGAGTTGGCTCAGTGGTCAAGAGCACTAATTGCTCTTCCATAAGATTCAGGTTCAATTCCCAGCACCCACATGGCAGCTCACAACTGTGTGTAAGTCCGGTTCCACTCTCACACAGACATACATACAGACAAAACACCAATGCACATAAAACAAAATTAAATAAAAACTTAAAAAAAAAGGAATGCTATTTGAGCCTTTGGCAGGCCCCATAGGTGAATTACAGTGGAGACTCCATTTCTGGTACCAATTTCTTAGTTCTTTAAAAAAAAAAAAAAGGTGGGGGTGAGGTTTGCTTTGAAATCACATTCAGGTGATCAGCTTCAGGAAGCAGCCCCTCAGAATACTCAGGTGGGAGCAGAAGTAACACACACTATATCCTGTCCACATGTCTATCTTTGGGAAGTTAGTTCCTGGTGCTAAAAGAACAAAATCCCACTCCTGGGCCTGTCTGTTCTGTCCCTAATGCCACTAGGAACCCTGTTAGCTTCTCCCAGGCTCTCATCAGGACTGGCCTCATCTCAGACCCCTGCTTAGGATAGGGGACGTGGCTAAGAGTGTTCCTTTTTCATCCCCTGTTGGTCCATTCTCTCCACAATAAAATATCCTTCTCCCTGTGGAAAAAAAAAGAAAAGAAAAGAAAAACAAAACAAAAACACACAAAAAAAGAAAAGAAATAAGCTGGGTGGTGGTGGCGCACACCTTTAATCCCAGCACTCAGGAGGCAGAGGCAGGCAGATCTTTGTGAGTTTGAGGCCAGCCTGGTCTACAAGAGCTAATTCCAGGACAGGTACCAAAGCTACAGAGAAACCCTGTCTTGAAAAGCCAAAAAATAAAAAAATAAAAATAAATAAATAAAAAAGAAAAGAAAAAGGAAAGAAATAAAAGAAAAGGGAGAAAGTGTGTCTAGACCAGTAGTGAGGCAGGAGGATGACTCCAGAGTACTGGGAGCAACTGAAGAAAGTGGAGAAGACAAAAAGGCACAGAGTAATCAAGGACAAAATGCTACTGATGGATCAAGCAAGAATGGAAAATTAGCTATCAAATCTGTCAACATGGAAGTCATTAGTGACCTTAGAAAACACAGTTTTGATGTCACAGTTGGGACAAAAGCCTGCTTGGAGTGTAGAGAGACTAGGAAGTGAGGACGTAGAAATCATACAGATATGTCTTTTCCTTTTTTAGAGACATATCATTTAAATAACTTTTATGTGCATGAGTGTTTTGCCTGTGTATATGTCTGTATACTACAAGCATGCCTAGTGTCCGCAGAAGCTAGGAAAGGGCATCAGCTCCTCTAGAAGTAGAGTTAAAGATGATTACAAGCAGCCTTTTGTGTGCTGGGAATCAGGTCGTCTGGAAGATTAATAGGTAAGCCATCTCCCCAGCTACTATTTAAAGTTTTGTGGCTTGTGTGTGTGTGTGGGGGTGGCTCTGTGGGTGTGGGCGCGCGTGTGTGCACGCATGGGTGCAGGTGCTCATGGATAACAGGGACACCAGATCTTCTTGGAGCTGGAGTTGGGAGCCACTGGATGTGAGTGCTGGGAATCAAACCCAGGCACTCTGCAAGAGCTCGACTGCGTTCTGAGTCATCTCTCCAGCACCACCAACCCAAGAATAAATTTGTTGTTTGTTTGTTTGAAATGGAGTCTCTATGTGTAGCCCCAGCTGGTGGAACTCACAGAGATCCACCTGCCTCTGTCTCCCAAGTGCTGAGATTAAAGGTGAGCTTCACCATGCTCAGTGTAGATATTTTTAAACTCTGGTTGAGCGTGGTTAGCAGACAAATGGTGACGTGAATGAGGGGGAAATGGAAGGTTTTTTTTTTTAAGATGCACTTTTATATCCCATTAGTATGCTGATGAGAACAATCCCCTGAGAGAGAACATTTGATGATGCAGATGAGAGGATAATTGCCGGAGTGATGCCTTTAATAAGCAAGAGGGGAAGAGAATTCTGTACAAGGGGAGGGGCTGGCCACAGACAGACATGCAGACGGTCCATTCACAGCACATGGAGGGAAGACATCCTGTGTGGGTCTGCCCAAGGGAAGAAGGTATTTTTGGGGTTAGTAAGGACTATTTTCTGATTTTTTATTTTTTTTTTTTGTTCTAAACGGAAGGAAAATGATGTCATAAGCTGAAAGTAAGATGTGGGCAGAACTACATGGAGGCCTGGGGAGAGAGGATATGTCATGGAATCAACCACAAAGATTAAGAGCATTGGTCCAGCATCGAGGTGTACCCCTTTGATCCCAGCTCTTTGAGGGGGAGCAGAGGCAAGTGATTCTCTGTAAATTCAAGACCATCCTAGTAAGTTCCAGGACAGCCAGGGCTATGTAGAGAACCTCAAAAAACAAAAAATGAGAAACTGAGTCACCACACCTAGTTTATATGCAGGGCTTGTGTTTAAACCCAGGGCTCCATGCATACCCAGAAAGCACTCTACCCAATGAGCTACACCCCCAGTCCCTCAAGTACTGCTAAATGATAAAGATATATTCTGAGAGATGTGTCATTAGGCAATTTAATCTGAGGGGACTTCCTTACGATTATATGATAGGAATGTCATTTTATCTGAGCATGACTATAAAGTTGAATGAAATCATGGAGGCAGGACTCTGCTCTGATAGGAGTCATGTCCTCTGTGTGTGCATGCGCATGTGTGTGTGTGGCTGTATGTGCCCTGCATGAATGTGGAAGTCAGAGGATGATTTCCATGCCTTCCTATATTACTCTTTATCTTAGAGTTTTATGTTTGGCTGCTTGGTTTGGGTATTTTTGTTTTGTTTTGCATTTTGTTGTTATTGTTGACACTGATGTTTGTTTGAAATAGGTTTCTCTGCAGGGCCCTGACTGTCCTGGAACTCACTCTGTAGACCAGGTTGGCCTTGAACTCAGAGATCCACCTGCCTCTGCCTCCTGAGTGCTGAGATTAAACGTCTGCGCCATCCCTGCCTGGATGTTTGAGGTTTATTTTATTTTTTTTTTTTGAGTGAGGGTGTCTCAGTGAATTGCTTAATTTTGGCTAGGCTGGCTGCTAGCTGGTAGAGCCAGAACTTTATCACTACCTAAACCTCAACACAGGGTTACATACAGCCTTTATGTGGGTCCTAAGGATTTGAAGTCGGGTCCTCTTGCATTCACACTAAGTACTCTTACTCACTGAGCCACCTTCACAGCTCCAAGAGTCGCATCTCTCTCTCTCACTTTAAGATTGGTTCTCATTATGTAGTCTCTAACTTGTGGAGATCTGCCTGCCTCTGTCTCACAAGTGCCACCACTCCCTCTGACTCCTGCCCTTTAAGGTGAGAGAGCTCAAGGCGCTCTCCACCCTCCTGCCAGAGAAGGCGCTACTGAAGCACCATGGGGAGAGAGTCCTTAGCAGAACCCAAACTGACCAGAACTTTGATGTCAAAGTCTGGCCTCAGAACTGTGAGAGATGTGGGGGATAAACTTGTCCTTTCAGCCATCCAGCATGTGATATTTAGCTATGACAGCCTAGGCAGATTAATACAAGTTTCAGAGAACACATAGACCTATTCTAACGTCACACAGGACCCAGACTATGTGTCAATGTTGGTTTTGTTTGCCTTGAACTTTCAATCATCCTGCTTCAGAGTCCAGTACTTGACGTTTAGCCAGCTTACATCAGAGTCTATTGTGATGGACGACAGAGTAACCTGAGAAGCCAAGGACTGGGAGGGGTGGTCTCTGCAGCTGGAGGAAGGGAGCTGGGAATGGTGTGCACTCTCTGCCTCATTATGATAGATAACTCAGTGATTAAGGTGGCTTCTTAGGATCAACAACAACAACAAAACAACAGGAAATACTCTGAGTTTAAGAGCTGTGTCAGGAACTGGGGACAAAAACAGAACATGAGGCTGGCCAGATGATTTGGTGAATGAAGGTGCTTGCCATCAAGTCTGAAGACCTGAGTTTAAGCACCAGTACCCACAGGGTGGGAGCAGAGAACCAGTTCCTGCAAGCTGTCCGCTGCCTTCCACACAGGTATGCTCTACGGCACTGAATCCCTCCCATGTGCAAACTAAATACAAAGATGTAATTTTTAAAGTGTATTTGTTATTATACCACAGCTTGTCTAGGAAGTGACCAATGATTGGAGAGACTGTTACATGGGAAGCCACTGACATACAGAATGGTTAAATGACTGGTCAATAGGCACCCAGCCAACAGGGATCCAAGTAGACAGTAAAGTCAAAAGTGCCATAAATGAGCCTGGCAGTGGTGGCGCACGCCTTTAATCCCAGCACTCGGGAGGCAGAGGCAGGCGGATCTCTGTGAGTTAGAGGACAGCCTGGTCTACAAGAGCTAGTTCCAGGACAGGGTGACAGGAATGAAACCCAGGTCCTCTATAATAAAGTAGCCAGTGCTTTTAGCTGCTGAGCCATCTCTCCAGCCCATAAGGCCTTTTTATTGACTTGTTTATCAACAGGACCTCACTATGTAGTCCTTGCTGTTCTGGAACTCAATGTACAGACTAGACTGGCCACCAGTTCAGAGATCCACTGGCTGCATCCCCCATGCTGGGATCAAAGGCAATGTATGCTGCCTCAGCCCAAGGCACTTTAGATGAAGCCCCAATATTCAGTAACATCTGCTCCCATTCTTCCTCTGCCTCGTGCTCCTTCAGTCTGAGATGGTTTCCACTACTTACAACAAAAACATGCTCTGACCAAATTTATTTCAAAAGCACCAAGCAGCCTGTGAGTTGTGCAAACCAAGAATGACTGGGGAAAAAATATCCTAAGGGCTAATAGTAACATTCTTCTTTGGAAAATAGCTGAGTCTAAAATATAGGGTGTTGTGGGGCATAAATTGAGAATTGAGGGCAGAACTAAAAGAGTTGAATTGCTTTGCTAAAGACTGAGAGAAATTTGGTTTTTGGTTGTTATTTGCATTGACTTCCTGAGAGCTTTTAGTTTGTCTCCAATTTGACTCTATTAGGAAATGGCATCCTTGTACAGTACCCCAAACTTGGATCATATCTCTGACTTCCTGAAGGCCAAATCCCAAAAAATTAATTGGTCTCAGTACATGGGTATTTCTGTTTTTGAGACAGGATCTCACTATATGACTCTGTATAACTCTCTAGAGTTTTCTGTAAACCATGCTGGCTTGGAGTTCAAAAAGATCTGCCTGCCTCTGCCTGCCTTGAATTACCTTCTCACATAGCTAGGGATGGTGATGCATTCCTATAATCTTGCCACCCTGCAAGCTAAAGCAAGGAGAACATGAGTCAGCCTAGGGCACCCAGGAAGACCCTGTCTCAATGAAAGGAAATTGCTTTCTGCCAGCAGTGGTGGCCCACGCCTTTAATCCCAGCACTCAAGGCTAGCCTGGTCTACAGTGAGTTCCAGGACAGCTAGCGCTGAGAAACCCGGTCTCAAACAAACAAACAAAGAGGAAAACCGCTTTTCCTGTATTATTCTCATCTCTGCCTTATGATGTCATCCTCCTCTCTCCACGCCGCCCTTCCTCTTCTCTACCTATTCAGCCCAGAACCAAAATAATTTGTCTAGTTTTGAAACCAAAACTACTGCCTTCTGGAGAGGGCAGATTGGGACTGGATGTCCTCTCACAAGGTTCCAGGCTCTCCTTCATCCTCTCTGCGGTATGCGTCACCATTGCGCTGCTGTGGGTTGGCACTGAGCCACAGAGGCTTTGGAGAATCCGCAACAAATAGAACCCAACCATCCCTCCTCCCTCCATGCCGGTTCCTCGGAGGAATGATGTCTTGAATTTCCACCTAAAGTCTTTTGTGTGTGTGTGTGAGTGTGTGGTTTTCCATGACAGGGTTTCTCTGTAGCTTTGGAACCTGTCCTGGAACTAGTTCTTGTAGACCAGGCTGGCCTTGAACTCACAGAGATCTGCCTGCCTCTGCCTCCCGAGTACTGGGATTAAAGGCATTTGCCACCACCACCTGCGCAGCTCCATCTAAAGTCTTAATGTGTCTTGGGCAGCAGCAGGTGCTGCGGTTTGAATCTGAAGTATCTCCTGCAATCTCACAGGGGTGAACATGTGGTCCCCTGATGGTGGCACTGTCTTGGGAAGTTGTAGAGCCTTTGCTATATGGGGACTAATAGAGTGAATCATTAGGGGTAAGGCCTTGAAGGGATTGTCCTCCCCTGGTTCCTGCCTGAGCTCTCGACTTTCCTGATCAGCCAAGAGGTGAGAGGCTCTCAGATCTGTCTCCCTCCCTTGAGTTGCTTCTGTCAGTATTTTGTCTGAGAAACAAGAGAAATGGCTAACACTGTGGGCAAAGATGCTCCAACAGGGACACAAGAGAGTTTCCCTGCTAATACCAGCAAGACTTTAGGTGTCAGGAAGGGCAACAGGGAAAAGGGGCCAAGAAGGAAACCTTATCACTTTGAATTTGGACCAAGAACCAGCCTGCCCATGGGTTCGGCCCAGAAACAGGCCGAGAAAGATGATCCGGGATCTCAGGCTGTCTTTCCTTTTGCATCCTTTCCAGTTCCCTGAGTCCTCAAAATAAACACTTGAGAAGTGTTCCAAGGGCTATAATGACTTCATGCATATATTTATTGACTCAGGTTTATATCCCCCAAGATTTGGGAAGGGTTCCATTCCCTGGTATATCCTGCAGAGACCAGCACCGCCGGAGTGAGCACTTCTGTGATGGAATAAATGTTCACAAATGCCCAAGGAAGGGCCTCAGAAGAGCAGCCAAGGACACAGGATGCTGAAAACTCTCCTGACCCACAGCTCCTTTAGGCCAGGCCTTTTTACTCTCATCAAGAGACTTCCCGGGGAAATGATTACCTCACACAAGGCAAGAACAAAGTCCTGGCTCCCATTCTGCCTGTGCCATTGAACTGGGCACAGTGGGAGCTAGGTAAGTCCTGTACTGACTGCATTGGGTGCACTAGACTGTAGGAGAGAAAGGGAGAAGAAGGGGAGAGGGAGGAGGAAAAGAGGGGAGGGGGAGAGCAATGCCTGCTTAAGCCTCTAGGCTACTGGGAGGTTCTAATGAAAAGCCTGCCTGCCAGACCTTTAAGGAGGGCTTCACTGCCAGCAGGCTCTGATTGCTCATTGTGTTTGGTTATAATTAGCAGCATATTCTGCGATGGCAGAGCAGACAGTGAGCTGGAGCAGGGCTGGGGAAAGGCTGCCACCCTCGCAGCAAGCAGTCCCCATCCCTGGGCTGCAAAACCTGGGTTTCTCCACTTCTGGCCTTGCCTGCCCTGCATCCTCAGGCAGGATCCCAGTTGACCAAACTTAACCATGATTCTGGGACAACCCCAAACCCCTTTCATATGGCGAAGGGGAGCTGTCTGCTGACTTAAGGGCAGGGGATGAAAATGGGCACCCTGGGGTTCTAAGCCAAGTTTTGTCTGCAACATAGCAGCAAGGTGACTGCAGGCTGGTGAACTTCAGCTTCCTCATCTGTAAAACAGGGGCAATAAAAACAGTATTGCTTTTCTAAAGGGTGTGGTGAGACTGAGATAATACATTAAAGACACAGGCAGGGTGGTGCAGGGCTGACTGTGCAGACGGCTGTGTAGAGTGGACAGGAGGTGGCTGTCTGTGCAGAGGACGGCTGTGTAGAGGGACGGGAGGTGGCTGTCTGTGCAAACCTCTATGTAGAGGGACGGGAGGTGGCTGTCTGTGCAGACGGCTGTGTAGAGTGGACAGGAGGTGGCTGTCTGTGCTGACGGCTGTGTAGAGTGGACAGGAGGTGGCTATCTGTGCAAACGGCTGTGTAGAGTGGACAGGAGGTGGCTGTCTGTGCAGACGGCTGAATAGAGTGGACAGGAGGTGCCTTGACTCTGCACTCACAGACCCCTTCCCTTCTCCTTTCTGTATTGTTTTATTGGTCCAGGCCAGGCCCCTTTCCCAAGGGTACTTGGTAGCCTGTGCCTCTTTTTTTCCTCACTGGTGTCATCAGCTCACAGGGGAGGAGGTTTGCCTTAGCTCTTCCACAGACATTTAATTTTTTTAACATTTATTTATTTATGGGTGGGATACAAACATGCTGCCATACATGTATGGAAGTCAGAGGACAGTTTACGGAGTTGGTTCTCTCTCACTATGGGTCCTAGGGATTGAACTCAGGTCATTAGTCTTGGTGCCAAGCAACTTTAAATTCACTGAGCCATCTAGCTGGCCACATGCCTTGGTATCTCAGTTTCTATGTGATTGTGTCCCCTGTTCCAGCAGAATGGTCCTCAAACATTTTAAATTGTGACCTTTGAAATGAAGCTTATGGTACACAGATAGAGAACCCACACACGTACAAGCAGATAGAAAATAAGATTCATGAAATACTTATCCAAACCAGGCCAGGCATGGTGGTGACATATACCATTAATTCCAGAAGGAAGTCAGGCAGATCTCTGAGTTAGAGATCAGCCAGGTCTACATAGTGAGTTCCAGGACAACCACCGCTCTGTAGAAAGACCCTTTCTCTCAAGAAAAAAAAAAAAAAAGAAAGAAAAAGAAAAGTAATTACTTTTGCAAACCCAGTGCAATGCATTCTGATCTATTCTATTTTCTATCAACTGTATCCATGTATATATAGTATATAGTAGTTTATATGTGATATATTATTGATATGTTTTTATTACTCTACTCAAATTTTACTGCATATAAAATAGCCTTGAAGTTCTGCCAAAGTTCAGGACATACATCTGATTTTATGACAGCAGCAGATTGAGACCAACGTAACAAACACCCCAGATAAAAAGGCCAGTTATCTCTTATACTGTAGATGTCAAAGCTGAGCAGTGGCACACACCTTTAATCCCAGGGAATGAAAACCATAATAAAAGGGAAAGAACATGACTGATCCCAGGTTTTGCCACCAGATGAATGAGAAAAATAAATAAATAAAAAGGAAGGAACATGACTGGTCCTAGATGTGGTGGAGAAGGTTTATTATAAACATGTGGGAGAGGCAGGGATGCCTGGGGGAGTCCAGAGTGGGCATGTCCCTGAGACGAGGAGTGGGAGGGGAGAGAGAAAAAGAGGTGCAGCAGCCAGGAGGCCCAAAAGAGAGTAGACAAAAAAGGCCAGCTAACCAAAATGATTGGGTTATATAGGGAAGGGGATCTAGGGTAAGGGCAGCCCCACCCCTGGGCTGGAGATTTCAAGGGTGGGTGGCAGGGTATGCCAGCCAGGAGGACAAGTAACAGGCAAGGACTGAGGGTTGCTGGGAGAACAAGGAGGCCAGTGTCTGCTTGAATATGTTAAATAGGCACCTCAACTATTTGTACCAGGTTTGAAACCTAACACCCAGCACTTAGGAGGCAGAAGCAGGCTTATCTCTAGAGACCAGCCCAGTCTACAGAGCAAGTTCCAGGACAGTCAGGGCTACACAGAGAAACCCTGCCTCAAAAATCACAACAAAAAAGACTGTTCTCTACTGCAGGCACTTTCACTGTTATTGTGAGACAGAATTCTGAAGAGCTGGAAGCTCTCTAAAGTCACTGGGGATTGAAGCACGGAGGCCTGGAGGCAGAGGTCTGAGCCACTCCATGACAAGGGTGAGCATTTGTACATTTTGGGATCTTCAGAATCAAGTTGTTCCCAGGAAATCACCCATCCTTTCTCTTTCACCTGCAAGCTAAAACTTCTTAGGTGGAGTTCCGACAATTCTTCCAAATGCCACAATGCTGAGGTGCCAGGGAAGGTCCAGATTATGTAGTCTCAGCCAGCCAGGAAGTGCTCTAAGCTACGACTGTACTTATGGTTTTTTCCATAACAAAATCAGGGCATGTGGCCTCATAGGTACTTTAGAGGACAATAGGCTAAAATGGCTTAAAACTGAAACTGTCCTGGAAAGTCCCCAATTTGTGATCAAATGGTTACCTTGAGAAGTGGAGAATTCTATGCCAAGAAAGTCAGAAGGAAGGGGAACCCTCTCCCCCATGCATCCAGATTCTGCCCACTAATTTGGGCAGAAAGTCTTGAGTTACTCCAACTCCCTGAAATACTAGAATCTTCTACTACCCTTGAAGGTGTTTCACTACTTAATACTTTTGTGAGTTTAAGTCTTTTAGATAGAGTGGATCCTCTGAGGAAGAAGTGGAGGGCAAAGAGAAGTGAGGACCCTCCCTCTAAAGTATTTCCAATGTTTCTCACATCTGCTTGGGCCAGATCATTCTTCCCTGGCCTGGTTCCCCTCCTACCTCAGTCTCCAATACACACACATACACACACACACACACCACTACATCTATCCAGGACACTTAGCCAATGCTACCATCAGCAGTTTGGCTGTAGCCAAAGCTGGCTACTGTTGTAGAAGAATGAAGACAGACTGAGCTAGGCTGAAATTTCACAACTGACTCTTTTCTTCCTGGATCAGTTCCATGAAAGAGAGTGATGTAATAATCACCTTTGGGACCCCAAACTCTAGGGTTTGACACACATCAAATTCTGAAGCTTGAACAGAAAAAGTAGTTCTATGAAAGGATCTATGAACATCCTCCTCCAGTCTTCTCTAGCCACACAAGTCTTCACAATTTCTCCTCCTTTCAAGATGGATTAGTTCTCTATTACTCTAACAGAATACCAAGGAAAAGGGGTTCTGGAGATGCAAGGTCATGGTGCTAGCCTCAGCCTGGCTCTTGTGAAGGCCTCATGGTGGATGACAAACGGCATAATAGCAGGAGTGCATTCAAGAAAGAAGGATTACACAGCACATTAGAAGCCAGACAGAGCCTGGGGACCCAGAAGAAGGACTTTTGCTAGGTTCTGCCTCTTAATGTTCCTCCACTAGGACCAAGCTCTGAACATATGAATCGCAGGAGGGAGAAACCACATCCAAGCCATAGCCGTAGCTACATACACGTCCCTCATCTCCCTCCCCCAGCTGCATACCTGGCCAATGAGAATGCGCATTTCCAGACCTGAGCCTTCTGAGGTGTCAGAGAGTAGGAAGGATGTAGGTTCCAACATAGACTCCCTCAGGGAGAAATCTAGATGAAGCACTCTAGGGACCCAGCCTCTTTCCCATAGACCCCAAGATGATGAAGCAGGCAGATGGAGGGATCTCACAAGGCCTCTTTAAACCCCATTGCTCTCGGCCAGGCCTAGCCCAGATCGTGGGATCACCATGGCAGCCCCAGCCTCAAAGCCAATAAATAAAGTTCCTTTAATCATTTGCATGATTACCTTGCTCCAAGCTCCAGCCCCACTCATCCTTGGCCTTGTACCTTCTGGAGGCAATGCCTTTAATTAAAATCCCCTGACTACTGTTGCTTTCTGCCATCTGCCTCCTTTGCACACTTGCTTCCTATGTCTAGGTTTCTGGGAATCTAATTGTCACTAAATTACAGGGTAATACTAATACGAGGGTGAGAGCCCAGTTAATGGCGCTCTTTTCCACTAAGCAACAATTGTAGTAATCACCAAGCTAAAGGCCCCTGTGCATTAACTCGAGGTTGCTGGGGTTTCCTAGCCCACGCTTTCCCCCCCGCCCATCTGAGCAACTGAATACAGTCCATGGGGCAGGCAGAGGAAGAGAGTGGTTGAGAGAGCATGGGAGAAAGCAAAAAATCTCAGGGATGGGAATCTGAGTCATGGCAAAACCAGAAGCAAAAGGAATCAGGTTCAGTGTTTCAAAAAATAATATATATATATATATATATATATATATAATATTTGAAAAAGAACTTAAATAATCACAAAGAACTAAAGGAATTCTGGCTCCATTCTGGAGTAATATGGTGAGGTAGCCCCGCCCCTCTCACATTTTTCAGCCTCGGCCTGGGGCCTGGTGGAGGAGGAGGCCTGTGAGAGTTAAACACGCCCCTCTGCAGAGCAAACCCACACCTACTGGTGTTCCAAACAGACACACCCCAACACCACCCAACACCACCACAATCCCATCCTAGAACCTGTGCTCCACCGAGAGCAGGAACTCTTTTTATTTTTTTTGGCTTTTTTGAGACAGGGTTTCCCTATATAGCCCTGGATGTCCTGGAACTTGCTTTGTAGACCAGGTGGGCCTTGAATTTAATGATTTGCCAGCCTCTGCCTCCCTAGTGCCGGGATTAAAGGCATGCGTCACCACTGCCCTGCAAGAATATGAGTTCTTGACTTCAAGGTAACCACGGTCTGGAAAGACAGACTAAACAGAGTCCGGCTGTCAGTGCCTATGCTAACACTTGTCACCTATCTCTCAGGAAGCCTTCTATGAGAGCTCATCTAGAAGCAAAAGATCATTCTCTTCCCACATATGGGAAACTAAGGCTCAGGAGGGACTAAATGTTATTCCCAGGTTCCGCATGGCCAGTTTCCAAACCGTTCATCTCTCAGCTCCTCCTTCGGGCAGTCCCCAGCAGTGTCTCAATCTGCGCTTAGAGAAGATAGCCCTTGCTATCCTCCACCTTCTCCTGCCATCCCTGGGCTATCCTGAGGACCCAGAAATGGATGCCCCCTCCCCTCCACCAGTTAGGGTACCATCCAGGGGTGCTCCAGTGCTTTCAGATCCTGACTGAAATGAAGGCTTTCGCTCTTTCTAATTTCCTTCCTTTCCATATACGGCCTGGCCAGGGCAACAGATCCAAATGATAGACGGTAGGGTGCTTCAGTTCAAGATATGCCATCAATCACATGTAATTAGATGTTAAAATTGACATTTTAGCTGAATAACAAAATAGATAATAAACTCCAAAGTACAGTGTTAGAGTAACAGGATTTACAAAGTGGATATATTTAAGGTACAAAAAATTGGAGGGCAGTTTCTAGATGTGAATTATAAAAAAAAAAAGTACTAATTGGCAGAGTCACATGTGTTTCACCCTGGCTTCCATTGGAGAATGACCTGGAACATTCTATTTTGTTTTTTTTTCTGAGATAGGGTCTTACTGTGTACCCTGGCTGGCCTAGAACTCCATATGTAGACCAGGTTGGCCTCAAACAGAGATTTGCCTACTTCTGCTTCCGAGTGGAGTTCTACTATTCCTGCCTGACCTGAATTTTTGGTCCTCCTGCCCCTACCTCCTTAGTCCTAGGATTACAAGCATGTACACCTGGATTTGTAGTGCTGGGGAACTCAGGGCCTTGGACACGCTAGGCAAATGCTCTGCCAACTCAGTCACATCCCTAGGCCCTCGATGAGACTTTCTTTGGAGAGAATTTTGCTCTGCATCTTACCCCACTCTCTGTAAGTAAGTGTCAGCCCTGAAGAACTGAAACAGTGAGGGTAGACCAAACTTTGGGGCAAAGGTGGGCACTCTGGATGACAGAGGAGGTTGACCTGGTGTGGTAGCCAGGTTTTCATTGTTCTGACAATGAATCTGAGCAAACCAACTTAAAGAAAGATGTATTTATTTAAATGGTCACAGAGTTGAGTCCATGCCTGGCTGGTTTCATGCCATTGGCCTGAGACAAGGCTGAATATCATGGTGGGGAACACGTGGTGGAGTGCCCAGCTCACCTTATGGCAAAAGGCAAAGAGGAAAGGACTAGAACAAGACGCATTTTCCCAGCATGCACCCAGTGACCTACTTCTTCCAAGCCACCACCTCCCAGTAATGACATCACATTTTGAACACACCGAAGATTCAATACCCTGAGTAGGTCATAGCCCTCATGATCCAACCGCTTCCCTGAAGCCCATCAGCGGGTGACCAACCAAGTCCCCGGTACTGAAGCCTATGGGGGACATTTCCCACTCAAACCATACAGGTTAGGGGTGGAGCTCAGTTGGTAAAGTGCTTGCCTGCTGTGCACAAACCCTTGGCTTCGATCCTCACCGCCACTAAACCAGGCGTGATGGTGCACCCCTGTGATCCCAGCACTTGGGGTGGTGGGAGCAGGAGAACCAAGAGTTCAAGATCTTCCTCAACTACATACTGAGCTGAAGACCAGCCTGGACTATATGAAACTGCCTCAAAAAAAAATCATATTCAAACCCTTCCACCTGCCATGACTGCAGGTCTGACCTAAGAGAGAAGCTTGGAGGGACAAGATCTCAGTCAACAGAAGCTAAAGAGATGGCCGGATTCCTAGGGCTGAAGGAGTAAGAAATGAACCCAATGACAATGTTCGCCTAAACTGAGAGGTCCCGGCAATGACAGAACATAAAGCACCCACAGAAGTGTCAGCAATGAATACCTGCCAAGGGAAGGAAACAGCAATGCCAGATCCCCATGCCAGGAACAAGCAAGTGGAAATTTACCTGCTTCTTCCCACTGCCCCACTGCAGAGATGGAGAACCACAGCTCAAAAAGTACAAAAGGAGACATCGAGATAGACCTGTAGGTAAAAGCACTTACTGCTTGGGCCGGGTGGTGGTGGCGCACGCCTTTAATCCCAGCACTTGGGAGGCAGGGGCAGGTGGATCTCTGTGAGTTCGAGGCCAGCCTGGTCTACAAGACCTAGTTCCAGGACAGGCTCCAAAGCTACAGAGAAACCCTGTCTCAAAAAAACAAAAAAAAAAATGTATTTGTATGTGTATGAGTGATTTCCCTTCACCAAATGGAAGCCTGGTGTCAACAGAAGTTAGAAGAAAGCATCAGACACACTGAAACTGGAATTACTGATGTTGTGAGCAGTCGTGGGGATGCTGGGAAATGAACCCAGGTCCTCTAGAAGAACAGCCAGTGCTTTTTGTTTAGTTGGTTGGGTTTTTTTTTGTTTGTTTGTTTGTTTTTTGAGACAGGGTTTCTCTGTGTAACAGTTCTGGCTGTCCTGGAACTAGCTCTGTAGACCAGGTTGGCCTCGAACTCACAGAGATCCACCTGTCTCTGTCTTCTGAGTGCTGGTATTCAAGTCATACGTCACCCAGCTTTGTTTGTTTTTTGAGACAGGCATTTTGTGTTGTCCTGGCTGTCCTGGAACTTACACTGTAGACCAGGCTGACGTTGAATTCACAGAGATCCACCTGCCTCAGCCTTCTGGGTGCTGGGATTAAAGGTGTGCGCCACCACTGCTTTGTAGCAGCCAATGATTTTTTTTTTCCTTTTATCGAGACAGGGTTTTTCTGTAGCTTTGGTGCCTGTCCCGGAACTAGCTCTTGTAGACCAGGCTGGCCTTGAACTCACAGAGATCCACCTGCCTAGTGCTGAGATTAAAGGCATGCACTACCACTGTCTGGCACAGCCAGTGATCTTAACCACTGAGCACAGCCTCATAAATTCTTTTTAAGAGTTCAGTCTCACCAGGCAGTGGTGGTGTATTCTTTTTTATCCTAGCACTCAGGAGGTAGAGGCAGACAGTGAGTTCGAGGCCAGCCCAGTCTACAGAGTAAGTTTCAGGTCAGCCAGGCCAGGGCTACACAGAGAAACCCTGTCCTGAAACACCAAACAAAAAAAAAGAAAGAAAGAAGAGGAAGAGGAAGAAGAAGAAGAAGAAGAAGAAGAAGAAGAAGAAGAAGAAGAAGAAGAAGAAGAAGAAGAAGAAGAAGAAAAGAAGAAGAGGAGGAGGAGGAGGAAGAAGAGGAAGAAAAGAAGAAGAAAAGGAAAAGAAGAAGAAGAAGAAGAAGAAGAAGAAGAAGAAGAAGAAGAAGAAGAAGAAGAAGAAGAAGAAGAGGAAGAAGAAGAAGAGGAAGAAGAAGAAGAAGAAAACAGAAAAAGAGTTCAGTCTCAGGGGCTGAAATGCTGGCTCACTGGTTAAGAGCATTGGCTGCTCTTTTAGAGGACCAGGGGTCAATTCCTAGCAACCATGTCATGTGCCTTACAACTGCCAGGAACTCCAACTTCAGGGGAGTCCAACTCCTTTGTGGGTACCTGCAATCTTGTGCACATACCTACATGCAGACATACGCATAATTAAATAACAAAAGTAAATCATTTGTTTAGTGTCATCTCTTCTAGGTATGCAGCCAGAGCTGGAGACGGGAAAAGCCTCAATTTTATGTCTTCTTTGGAATCCTCACGATCACACACTTCAACCATTGAGTGGAGATTGTGCTCAGCCCAGAACTGCAGAGGTGCATTTGGAAATGAGGAGAATGACAATATCTGACAACAATTAGTGACTATTTCAAAATGGCTGGTGACTCAGCTGGTAGAGTGCTTGCCTAGTGTGCATAAAGCCCTAGGATTGAGCCCAGCAATGAATAAACATAAACCTGGCAGCAAATGCCTCTAACCCCAGCTCTCAGGAGGCGGAGCCAAGAGGAACAGAAGTTCAAGGTCATCCTCGGTTACATAAAACTCTGTCAAAAAAAAAAAAAAGTTATGGAACTGGAGAGAAGCCCCAGTGGCTTAAGAACATTTGGCTGATTTTCTAGAGGACAAAGGTTTGATTCCCAGGACCCACATGGCAGCTAACAACCATCTGTAACTCCAGTTTCAGAGGATCCAAGAGATGCTCTCTTCTGACTTCCAAGGGCATCAGGCCACATGTGGTACACATACCTACATAGGTAAAACACTCATAAACATTAAAAAAAATCTAAAAAAAAAGTTAGGAGTTTGAATGTTTCTAACACAAAAAAAAATTGTATGTTCCTGGTGTGGTAACCCTGTGTTATACATGCGTTAGTTACTCCAAGAAGATAAAGATTAACAAGCCTGTAGATAAGAACAATTATAGTATCTATTATAAATAAAAGTATTTTTAAAAAAGTAAGTAAGGGGGCGCCTGAATTTTTATTCCGGCGCAAGCGTGCCAGCCACAGTGACAAAGGCCTGACCTTGGGTAATCTTCCCTCGGGCCTGCTTCTTTGTTAGTGCTTGCAGCTGGCGGAAATGCCACCAGGCTGTTTGAGGGTGTGCTGAGGCTGGAGACTGCCAGCTTGCCTTGCACTGGAGAGTTGGAGAATTGTGCAGCTGAGCCTTTTTATAAAAGTGGCCATGAGCACAGTTCCTGTACCATGTGTCCAGATGGGTGGGACAGGGTGCAGAGCAGTCAGGGCCACTGGTTTCTTGGTTCACAATGTACTGTCAACAAGCCTCTTTGTACTTAGGACTGCCTGGGTAAGTGGATTCTCTTCAGCTGAAGCATGCAGGTAGGCAAGGGAGGATGGAGATTACTCAAGGTAGTTTAGAGGTCAGGCTTTTGGAAGGCTGCCCAGTGTGTTCGTCGGACATGTCCCCACAAATCTGAATTCAGGCTGAGCATCAGGCTGAGACCCTACCATCCCACTCCTTTCCTTTCTGCTCCTATCCACATACACATATAACTGCAGCACTGGGAAACAAAATACTACAAAATCAAGAGGGGAACTCAATACTGTGTCACCACTGCCTCCTCTCTCAGAGCATCACTCCTCTTTGCAGCCTGCATATCCCTGCCAGACTGCTAGCCCTCAGTCTCTGCCTCAAGAGTAAACCTGTTTCTTTTTTCCTCCTTTTTCTTTCTTTTTTCTTCCTTCCTTCCTTTTCTTTTTTTTATTTTTCTTTTCCGAGACAGGGTTTCTCTGTGTAACAGCCCTAGCTATCCTGGAACTAGCTCTGTAGACCAGGCTGGCCTCAAACTCACAAAGACCCTCCTGCCTCTGCCTCCCGAGTGCTGGGATTAAAGGCATGCACCACCATTGCCCAGCTCTTTTTCTTTTTAAAAATTTCTTTTTCATATGCAATGGTGTTTTGCCTGTATGAATGTCTATATGAGGGTGTTAGGTACCCTAGAACTGGAGCTACAGACAGTTGTGAGCTGCCATTTGGGTTCTGGGAATTGAACCCAGGTCCTCTAGAAAAGCAGCCAGTGCTTTTTAACCACTGAACTATCTCTCCAGCCCAAACAGTAAATCTTTTTTAACACAGCCTCTAACCCCAGCCTGGAAGGGGGCCAGATCACCTTCCTTCCTCCTCTGAGACTTCCCTAGCAAATGACCCTTCTTCCTTAGTCGAGCTGTGACATTCAGGACCTCCCAAACACCTCACACAGCCACACCCACAGTGCAGAGTGAATTCACGGAGCGTCAGCCACATGGGACCAACAGAGAACTGAAACAGACCTGGAGCCACTTGGCTCAGACCTGAACCTTCAAGGGGAGGCAGCTTTTGTCCATTATAAAATTATTAGAGAGGGCAATGGTGGCACACACCTTTAATCCCAACACTCAGGAGGCAGAGGCAGGTGGATCTCTGTGAGTTTGAGGCCAGCTTGGTCTAGAGTGAGTTCCAGGACAGCCAGGGCTGCACAGAGAAACTGTCTCAAAAAACCAAAAATGGATGAATGAACGAATGAATTAAAGAAAATTATGGGAGGAGCCCAGCAGTTACGAGTGCTCCCTGCTATCTCGAAGGATGAGAGTTCGGATCCTATCTGTTAACTAACTCCAGTTCCAAGGGGTCTGACCCCTTTCCCAGCTTCCCTAAGCACATGCATGCACATGTACACTCAAACATTCACACATGGTGAGTGGAATAAAAATAAATTTAAAAAAATTAAAAAAAATAAAATTAAAATTAGGCTGGATGAGTTTTGAGGCACCACCACCCCAACCGTAGACGTTGCTTTTTTTTAAAAATAGATTTATTTATTTATTATGTATACAACATTCTGCCTCTATGTATGTCTGCATGCCAGAAGAGGGCGCCAGATCTCATTACAGATGGTTGTGAGCTACCATGCGGTTGCTGGAAATTGAACTAAGGACCTCTGGAAGAGCAGGCAATGCTCTTAACCACTGAGCTATCTCTCCAGCCTCCTAGACGTTGCTTTTAAAGCAAACCTTTGGCTCAGGAATTTCCCAGGCCTGAATCAGCTAAGCATTGTGACATATTACTTAACTCTTCTGTCACCCTGCATGAACACTTTATTCTCTTGGTCCTCCACAGAGATGAACATATCTACCAGAGAAGAAAAAATGTACACCCCTTTTTTTCCTTTTTTTTTTTTTTTTTAATTAGACAGGGTCTTTCTGTGTAGCCCTGACTGTCCTGGAACATACTCTGTAGACTAGGCTGGCCTTGAACTCAGGGTCCACCTGCCTCTGCTGGGACTAAAAGAGCACTATCATGTCTGCCTAACTTGATCCTTCTTTAAAAACAAAAACCAAAGATTCATCTCCTGGGTTGGGTTCTTTTGTGGTAACAACTTGGCTTGAGGTCTTGCTTCAAATGGATGAAAGACTTTAAAGATTCTGCTCTCTGAGCTTCGACTGGTCACAGAAGGCTCTGGGTTCACCTGGGGTCACAAGAACAGACAGTATCCTCAAGAAGAGGAGGGGCAGAGGGTTAACTGCAAATTTTCAAAATCCAAGCCAGACTGAAATTTCATCTCTTGGATAAGGCTGGATGGGGACTCTTACACTCCAAGAACCTCAACAAATGGTGTTAAGATTGCCTGTGTAGCCGGCCGCGGTGCTGCTGCTACCAATCGCAGTCCTCAGGAAGTAGAGGCAGGCGCAGGTGGAGCTCTGTGAGTTTGAGGCCAGCCTGGCCTACAGAGCAAGCTCCAGGACAGCCAGGGCTACACAGAGAAACCCTGTCTTGAAAAACCAAAATAAACAAAACACAAAAATATTGCCAGTTTAAGCAGGGCATGGTGGTGCATACCTGTAATCCCAGAATTGGGGAGGTAGGTTAGAAGGACCAGGAGTTTAGGGTCACCTTCAGCTACAAAGCAAGTTTGAGGCCAGCCTAGGCTGTATAGACCCTGTCTTAATAAAATAAAGATTGTATACCTGCATTGGTGACTGTTATTAGTCCCACTCAGGATGACAAGGGTCATGGGGCCTACCCTCTCCTTTAGGCCTATTTGAGAATCCCATTCAGAATGGCTTAGGAGTGACAGGAAGGGAATCAATCCCCAGAAATGCACAGTACACAGGAGGAAGTCAGGGGACAACTTCCAGAAGTTGGATCTATTTCCAGCATGTTCTGGGGGGCTCTAACTTATGTAGGCTGGCTTGCATAGCAAGTACCTTTACCCTCTGTGCTACTGCAACTGACCAGGTCTTCTTTGTTGTTGTTGTTGTTTTGGTTTTTTGCTTTTTTGAGACAGGGTTTCTCTGTATAGCCCTGGCTGCCCTGAAACTCACTCTGTAGACCAGCCTGGCCTTGAACTCAGAGATCCACCTGCCACTGCCTCCTGAGTGCTGGGATTGAAGGTGTGCACCACCACCGCCCAATGTTTTTTGTTGTTGTTTTGTTTTTTGCTTTTTCTTAAAAAATAGAGAAAAGAATGGAGAAAAAGAGAAATAAAGAAAGAAGGAGAGAGATGGCTCAGTAGGTAAGAGTGCTCGCTGATTTTCCAAAGGTCCCGAGTTCAGTTCCCAGGATCCATCTCAGGCGGCTCACAACTGCCTATAATTGCCAGGAGATCTGATGTCCTTTTAGCCTTCCTGGGATTCCTACACATATGGTATACATTCACACAGACACGCATACATACACATACCTTAAAGCAGCATCCACCCTCAGCACCAATAGTACAAAAATTGGAAGGAAGGTACAGGCAAGTGTGTCCAAGAACAGCCTCAACAAAATTGATACATTCCAGGGTAGGAGCATGAGGATTAGATTAAACAAAAGGAAGAGAGATATGAGAGAAATAAGAAGCAGAAACACAGAATAGCCCTGGGAGGGAAATTCAGTGAATATTGAATTCGTCCACGTTTATTTTCTATATGCTTATATACTTCACTCCAAAAGGGGAGGGTGGAAGCAACAGACTTCAGTAATATAAGGTATAGACTTGAATTCTCTGACCTTTGGTTGAGGTGGAGCGGATCCAGCTCTATACCCAAAATAATTAACTATACCCTAGGTCAGAATCTCTTGTTTGTAGGCACGTCTGTCATCAACAACTTTGAAAGAGCAAAAATAAGCACAAACTCTCTGACCTCCAGTCAAGGTGGAACAGGCTCACATCAGTGGGCCCTCACACAGGTGTGATCAGTTATTATAGGGGAAAGACCTATGGGCAATCAAAGGGGAAATGGAAAGACTGAGGGGCTTTGGGGGAACCTAGGCTTGATTTGCTCTCGGATTCTCTTTGCAGATAAACAAAGGAGTGCCCAAATAATAAGATCAAATCAGCAATAGGACTAACGCAGGAAGAAATTAATTATAGAACCAAGGAAACAGTACTCAATGTTATAGAAAGTTGTGAGGAAATTAAACATTCAACTACTTGACTGTTTGGCTGACGCTAGAGGTTGCACCTATAATCATGTTCAGGCTAATCAAGGGCTCGATCATTGAGCTGTTCCTCATCAATAGTGTCATGGAGCCTTTCCTGACACCTTGGACAGAAAGAACTCTGTGTCACTGGTTTAGGGAGTTAGGGGAGAAATGATCAGCTTGGCCAGAGCAAAGACAAGAGTCTGAAAGAGTGAGACCTGAAGGAGCTACCAAAGGCTCCAGCTTAAGCTATAAGTGACCTGAAAAAGCAGGTCCCATGGAACTACCCCTGTGGAACCCGAGCAACAGGTTAAGGCTACTTCAAGTTAGCCTATGTGGCTGTCCCCATGGCATTCAAAAGCATTGGGCAAGGGCATGGTATCCTAGGGGGGAAAGGAGGCCTAGAGAGAGTGTGATATTATGTGGAGATAGAAAAGCTTACCCTGAGATTGAAAGGCCCTGGCCAGGAGTGCCAAAGCCGGGAAGTCTTTCAGAAGTGTTCAATAAAGAGACCCTGTCTGAAAAAAAGTTAAAGTATCTATTAACATGTTAATAATTTGAGGCAGGGTCTCATTATATAGGTCTGGTTGATTTCAAACTTGGTATATGGATCAGACTTGTCTCAGACTCAGAGATCTCTTGCCTCTAGTGTTGGGATTAAAGGCGTGTGCCACCACACTGGGCTCTAACACATTTTTATGAAAATAAAATTGTTAAAACAAACAAAATCAAAACCAGAACTATACTGTGGACATAAGTCTTAAATTCCTAAGTCCAGTTCATTGATTTCTCTTCTAGAAGATACTTCGTTGTACCATAAAGGCATAGAGACAAGTCCAACCCATGGCTAAGGATGGAGAACTGCCAACTTAAAACACTGTAGCATTCTTTTGGGGGAGTTGCTTTTATAATTTTTAAAAATAATTTATTTATTCTTATTTTATGTACATTTGTGTTTTGCCTATGTGTATGTCTGTGTGAGGTTGTCAGATCTTGTAGTTACAGCTGTGAGCTGCCATGTCAGTGCTGGGAATTGAACCCAGGTCGTCTGGAAGAGCAGTCAGTGCTCTTAACTGCTAAGCCATCTCTCCAGCCCTAATAATTTTTTTTGATAACTCGTTGTATGGTTCTCAAGAATGAATGCTGTAGGTGGCACATCAGTGTCATGTCAAATGTCAAAAGGTTGGCTACACCTGGATGCTGAACCAACTTTCTGAAATGTCTCTGGAAACCCAACAAACTGGAGAACCCAACTTTACAAATCTACAGTTTTTTTGTTTGTTTTTCTTTTTCTTTTCTTTCTTATTTTTAATTTGGTTTGGTTTTTTTGAGACAGGGTTTCTCTAGTCTCTCTGAGCAGACTGGCTTTGAACTCACAGAGATCTGCCTGCCTCTGTCTCCCGAATACTGGAACTAAAGGCATGTACCACCAGCAAGATCTATATAGTTTTCATGTGAAACTTTGATTCATAGATATGATTATATCCTGCAGCCTCTTTCCCTCACATCAGAACCACTGAGTGGCATCCCCAGTCCTAGATATTTCACAATACTTATGCTTATCAAGGTGCCCCACTGTGTTTATCAAGGTGCTCATGCTTGAAATGTAAACATTTCATGTACATACTTTAAAAAATTTTTCTTCAAGACAGGGTTTCTCTGTGTAACAGCCCAAGCTGTCCAGGAACTCGTTTTGTAGGTCAGGCCCCGAAATAATTACACAGAAACTGTATTAATTAAATCACTGCTTGGCCCATTAGCTCTAGCTTCTTATTGGCTAACTCATACATATTAATTTAACCCATTTCTATTAATCTGTGTATTGCCACGTGGCTGTGGCTTACAGGCTAAAGTTCTGGTGTCCGTCTCTGGCAGGGCTACGTGGCTTCTCTCTGACTCTGCCCTTTTTTCCCCAGCATGTAGTCCAGTCCTCTCAGCCCTGCCCTGCCCTGCTATAGCTGAAAGCAGTTTTGTTTTGTTTTTTTTTTTTTTTTGGTTTTTTGAGACAAGGGTTTCTCTGTGGTTTTGGAGCCTGTCCTGGAACTAGCTTTGTAGACCAGGCTGGTCTCGAACTGACAGAGATCCACCTGCCTCTGCCTCCCGAGTGCTGGGATTAAAGGCATGCGCCACCACCGCCTGGCTCAAAGCAGTTCTTTATTCATTAATGGTAATCACAGCATACAGAGGGAAATCCCACATCACTTGGGAGGCAGAGACAGGTGGATCTCTGTAAGTTCGAGGCTAGCCTGGTCTACAAGAGCTAGAGCCAGGACAGTCAGGGCTGTTACACAGAGAAACCCTGTCTTGGGGGGAAAAAAAGAAAGAAAACAGTGTGCTGTTCACAACTAATGTTTACAACAGAGTTTATCTCCCAAGACAAGAACATGCACAAGGGAGACAGGGCATGGCACATGACACAGCTGAATGTTTGAATTAAGTAATAATTACAAAAGGAGTTCTCTTCTTTTTATTCTATAAAAGGGCCAGAGAGTATTTCAGCCTTGTAGCCATGCAGTCTAGGTTGTCACTACTCAACTTCCCTTTTGTTGCCTGAAGTCAGATCTAAGTGATATGTAAAGAAGAGGATGTGGCTTCATCCTAACTACACATGACATCAAAATGAACTTTGATTTTCATGCCACAAAATATTCTTTTGATCTTTTCCCAACCAATGAAACTATAACAAACATTTTTAATTCACAGGGATTACACAACAGGCCATAAGTCTCTAGTTTGCTAACATCGAGATGGTCATTCATTAAATAAAAGCTTTGGAGTAAATTTACAAGTAAATTTAGAAAAGTAACTGTGAGAACTTTTAGTTCACTTAATCTACAATATCCTTTTATATATGTATATATATAGTTTTTCAAGACAGGGATTCTTTGTAGCTTTGGAGCCTGTCCTGGAATTAGCTCTTATAGACCAGGCTGGCCTCAAACACACAGAGATCCACCTGCCTCTGCCTCCCGAGTGCTGGGATTAAAGGTGTGCACCATCACCACCTGGCTTTCTACAATATCTTTAAGAAATAAGGGCCGAGTAGTGTTGGTGGTTCATGCCTGTAGAGGTGGGAGGAACTCTGAGTTCAAGGCCAGCCTACTCTACAAAGTGAGTTCCAGGACAGCCATGGCTACACAGAGAAACCCTGTCTCAACAAAAAAACAAATCAATTAAAGCTAAGGATATATATTTTTAAAAGCCATGAAGAAACCTAATGCTTGATAAGCTAATTGAAAAATATTTTTTTTTTCGAGACAGGGTTTCTTTGTAGCTTTGTAGCCTGTCCTGGAACTAGCTCTTGTAGACCAGGCTGGCCTTGAACTCACAGAGATCCACCTGCCTCTGCCTCCCAAGTGCTGGGATTAAAGGCATGCGCCACCACCACCTGGCAAAAAATAATTTTTGAAGTACCAGGGTGGGCTACTCCTGGTATGGCTATGGGTCATATTAGTCCCTGAGGCCCCCAAAACAATACAGGCCATTGCCACTGCTGTTGGCTGCCTACCAGCACTAGATGAGATGGCAAGTCCCTGTTGCTGAGGACACAGTAAACTCTGCTCACAGCAGAGAAATCAAGCTGCAACTGAAATGGGAGTTTCCTCCCTACTGGCTAGTCCTCATAGTGAAGGAAGATGCTATTCAGGCTGCTGGGGAAGAACTGTATAGTAAGGAGGTCGCTTGTTGGTTTCTGGCTGCCCAGTTAGCTTAGACATCTTAATTTTAACCCATCTCCATTAATCTGTGCATCACCATGAGGTCGTGGCCTAACAGAAAAGTTTCAGCACATCTGTCTCTGGCAGCGGCTCTATGGCTTCTCTCTGACTCCGCCCTTCTTCCTCCCAGCATTCAACTTAGTTTTTCCCGCCTAGCTAAGTTCTGCCCTGCTATAGGTCCAAAGCAGTTTCTTTATTCATTAATGGTACTCACAGTACACAGAGGGAAATCCCACATCACCTTCCCTTTTCTGTTTAAATAAAAAGGAAGGTTTTAACTTTAACATAGTAAAATTACATATAACAAAACATATGTCAAGCAAGAATTGCAGTTCAATATTTATATCTACTTTATCTTTTATCATAACTAAGGAAAACTATAACTATAAATTCTTCAACTCCATCAAAGACTCCAGAAGGATATATTACCTAAGTAAACAGGAAGTGCATTGTAAGCAACTTCCAAAACTCTAGAATTGACAGAAACATCTCATTGCCTGGACAGTCACCCAAAGTTCTTTTGTACCATTGGGGTATCCATCCTCAGCCTGGAAACTTCAAAGATTCAGACCCTTTTATGAAGCAGGAACCCTGAAGGATTGTCTCACCTTTAGGCAAGTTCAGCAGTCATTGCTCTCTGGGTCCTGCATGTCCAGTTTATGCAATAGTTCAGGCAAGAGCAATTCCTTGCCCAAATGACTAACCAACTCCATAAAGAGCCTCTTTGATGCCCATCTTCCTCTTGAAGTAGTTGGTGCTGCCAGGAGCAGATATGTCTCATTGTCATGATAAGTCTTAAGTTTACATTTTAAATGTCATATTCTGAAGGTCTCTCAAAGATTTGAAAACCTATCTAACTGAAATATATCTCTATACATCTAGAAAATCTAACATGATTATAAGCTTGACTACTATAGATGATTATCTATTAACCTATATTTCTTAATAATACATTACATTTTTTAAATGAACTACACAATTATAATACCTTAATCAACAGCAGAAATATACATATAACAAAATTGACCTTAAATTTGTATCAATAAACCAAGATCCATACCAATACAAATTATTCATATCTATATCATATCCCCATTTAAATGTAAACAAACATTATAGATAATATTTGGGAATATGGGTACAGTTTTCTCCAAACTGCTTCCTGCTGTTTGGGGGTGCTGTTAACAGGTCTTTCATTGTATATCCTGTGAGCTAGGTTTATGTCAATCACCAGTTGGGCAAAGTAATTTTGGGGGGATGATCATGGCTACCTTTCAAGGGGTCATGGTGTATTAAACCACACCACTCTGGAAGCAATCCACAGGTTCTCATCCTCTGTGAAAACAAAAGAAGAACCTCTTTTCCAAAGCAACATATCCTTAGACCCAAATTTGGAAGTCGTGATACCTTTACAACACATACGCTGGTTTAGCTTAGCAGCCCATATAATAAAATGTCTCTTTGTAATTAGCTCATTCACAGTCAAAAAATTCAAAGATAATACAATAATATACATAATCCAGACTCTGTGAATTTTCCATCTTTATGTGGCTTGTTTTTACTCTATTACTTTTTCTACAAGTTTAATATTTGTTTTATTATCTTTGCTCCTTTAGTCTATGACTGTCTGTTCTGTCTCTTTAAAGACTTTGCATTCTTTTTTTTTTATAAACCATTTATTTCCTTTTATAACTCTATTTCTTCTCTCTCCCAAGCCTACGTACTTTGAACCAACACTATGACCCATTTAGAGGTCTTTTATGTCTGAATCTGTTCTATTGTATATCTGTAATTCTTTACTGTCCAGGAGCACTTCTTAAAATGCTAAGCTCTTCTTATGAACTTAAGTGGCTGCATTACTAGGGGAAATATGGCACTACCTGCTTGCCCACCCAGTCCAGAATGGCGGAGCCGCTTGCGCCTCTGAGCCACACACATTGCCCCACTTCCAGACACACAGTCTACGTTGCCATCAAGCAAGTTGCAGCATGCTGCTCACAAACCCCTTTCAAATGCTCGGTTTCCCAAAAGAGTCAGAGTTCATGCTAGCAGCACAGCCCATGGCTGGGAAGCTGCCATTAAAACCTCTCTTAAAGGAGCTGCAGCATGCCACCTCAAGTAAAGCCCATTCAGAAAAAAATGCAGCTAAACTTTTTTACTGTCTAGAATTTCTTTTCAAGCCCTCTCAGGTTTTATATGAATTTAGTCTACCATGTTGGGCGCCAACCTGTAGTAAGGAGGTCACTTGCTGGTTCCTGGCCGCCTGGCTAACTTAGACCCGAAATAATCACACAAAAACTCTATGATTTAAATCACTGCTTGGCCCATTAGCTCTAGCTTCTTATTGGCTAACTCTTACATCTTAATTTAACCCATCTCCATTAATCTGTGCATCACCACGAGGTTGTGGCCTAACAGAAAAGTTTCAGCATGTCTGTCACCCGCAGTGGCTCTAGGGCTTCTCTCTGACTCTGCCCTTCTTCCTCCTAGCATTCAGCTTAGTTTTTCCTGCCTAGCTAAGTTCTGCCCTGCTATAGGTCCAAAGCAGTTTCTTTATTCATTAATGGTAATTGCAGCATACAGAGGGAAATCCCACATCAGAACTGTCACCAAGAGCCATGGGTGGTGAATGCTACAATACAGGGAAGAGGTGCCCTCCATGGCAGCTCTGGATCTGAGGCCTCCACCCAGCACTGTAAACCTGGTCTAATGCCTGTTACTGGGTGAGGATGAGCCTGTGGGGAGGCACTGGTGCTCTGCTAAATGTACATGATGACCCTGTTAAATCGCCTTCTAGGCTTTTGCCTACAGCTTAATACTGCCAGCTTCAGTCAGAGAAGCTGCTTTTGGCAGTGGTCAGTAGGAACCACAGAGGCTCTGAACTGGTCACAGTGCTAAGAAAAGTGTTGAAGATCCCGTGATAGCTCAGCAGTGAAGAGCACGGCTGTTCTTCCAGAGGTCTTGAGTTCAATTCCCAGCAACCACATGGTGGCCTACAACCATCTATAGTGGAATCTGATGCCCTCTGCTGGCATAAAGGTGTACATGCAGATAAAGCATTCATAAACATAAAATAAATAAATCTTAAAAAAAGAAGAGTGTCAATACTCAGCCATAAATGAGACATCTACATCACCCTCACCAAAGCTCAGAGAACATCAAAGAATAGGGGATGGATGATAAGACTGGAAGAGCTGGAAAAAGTGTGGAATGTTGCATAACACTGTCTTCCAGTGCCCAAGTTTTTGTATTACACCACATGTATACAGGTGTCTGGTCCACATTTGTACAGTGCCCTGAGATACCATAGGGAGTTGTCCAATTCCCTGGAACTGGAGTTATAGGCACTTGTGAACTGCCTAGTGTGGGGGCTGGGAACCAAATCTAGGTCCCCTGTAAGAGCAGCAAGTGTGCTTAAAAACGAAATCATCTCTCCAGCCCCAGATCTTGCATTCTAGAACTTCACAGCCACTGTGATGAGCTGTACAAGATTACTACTACCAACATCCTTTCATGGAGGGGGCTCACATAGCATACTCCCAGACGATGTCTAGAAAGTTAATAATGCTGGGGAGAGACTAATAAGGTCCCCATGTTCCTGTAAGCGATCCTAAAGAAACTCAGTGAGTCACCAAAAATAAGTATATAAAATTTTAAAATAAAAAGAAGGCTGAAGAGATGGCTCAGTGGTTAAAGAGCACATATTGCTCTTCCAGAGAACCAAAATTGTTCCAAGCACCCACACTGGGTGGCTCATAACCACCTATAATTACAACTCTAGGAAATCCAACATCTCTGACTTCCTAGGGTGCTTGTGCTCATGTGCACAAGCACACATATACATATAATTAAGAAATAATAAAAATTAAGTCTCTAAAATAAACATGTAAGTAGAAGGAAGACTGGCTGGGAAGAGAGAAGGGATACATAATAATAAAAATTAAATCTCTATCCAAAGGATGCTCAATTGTGCCACAAGGACATGTGCTCAACTATGTTCATAGCAGCTTTGTTTGTCATAGCCAGAACCTGGAAACAACCTAAATAACCCCTTGATCGAAGAATTGATAAAAAAAAAGTGGTACATTTACACAATGGAGTACTACACAGCAGAAAAAAATAATGACAGCTTGAATTTTGCAGGAAAATGATGGAGCTAGAAAGCATTATTTTGAGTGAGGTAACCCAGACACAGAAAGACAATTATCACATGTACTCACTCATAGGTGGTTTTTAAACAGAAAGCAAAGAAAACCAGCCTACAAACCACAATCCCAGAGAACTTAGACAACAATACGGACACTAAGAGAGACTTACATAGATCTAATCTACATGGGAAGTAGAAAGTATAAAAAGACAAGATCTCCTGAGTAAATTGGGAGCATAGAGACCTTAGGGAAGGGTTGAAGGAGGGAGGGGAGCAGAGAAAAATGTAGAGCTCAATAAATATTATGGAAAAAAATGTATATCTCAATAAAATAAAATAAGATAAAAAAAGAAATTTAAAAGCAACCAACATAGTAAAAAAAATTAAATCTCTAAAATAAACATGTAAGTAGAAGGGAGACTGGCTGGGAAGAGGGATGGACAGGAGGTTAATGGAGGAGTGAATGTGGCCAAAACACACAACTCACAAGCACGACGACACCTAACAAAGACCCTAACTAATTAATACATGCTAACTAAAACCTGTTTAAAAAAGAGTGCAAGGGACACGACTTAGTGATACTTTCCTATCATGCCCAAGGCTGTGAGCTCAACCATCAGCACTGCAAAACTAAATATTTATTTAAAATCAGAGGGCTGGAGAGATGGTTAAGAGCACTGGCTGTTCTTCCAAAGGATTCTGGTTCAATCCCAGCACCCACATGAACGCAGCTCACACTCAGTAGTTAATTCAAGTTCCAGGGGACCCAATGCCCTCTTCTGGCATCCAAGGGCACTGTACACACATGGTATATAGATATAGGCAGCCAAAACTCCCATATGCATAAAAGAATAAATAAATGTAGCTAAGTGTGTGGTGCACACCTTTAATCCCAACACCTGGGAGGCAGAGGCCAGCCTGGTGTACAGAGTGAGACCCCGTACAAAAAAACAAAAGTAGGGATTGGAGAGATGGTTCAGTGGATGAGTAGAAGACCCAAGTTCAGTTCCCAGTTGACTTGGGTAGCTCACAAGCTCCTGTAAGTCCAGATCCAGGGGACCCAATGTCCTCTTCTGGTCTCCATAGGCACTTGTACTGGTGCTTGCACAAATACATACACAGATAAAAAAATCTTAAAAACAAACAACAACGGGGAAAAAAAAGCCAGGTCATGGTGGCGCACACCTTTAATCCCAGCACTAAGAAAGCAGAGGCAGGCGGATCTCTGAGTTTAAAGCCAGCCTGGCCTACAGAGACAGTTCCAGGACAGACAGGGTTGTTACAGAGAGAAACCCTGTCTAGAAAAACCACACCAAACCAAAAACAGAGAACCTCAGTCCCATTCTTCGCCCCCCCCCCCCCCCCCCGCCCCGACAGCCCTGGTTGTCCTGGAACTCACAACATAGACCAGTCTGGCTTCAAACACCCAGTCAGCCTCAGCTTCATGAGTGCTGGGATTAAAGGCATGCCTCAGCACACTTTTGAATCAGTGTCTCCCATAGATCAGCCCAGTCTTTAACTGGAAATACAGTAGAGGATGACTTTGAACTCCTATCTTCCTGCTCCAGCCTCTCCAGTGCTGAGATTATAAATATGGGCCAGCCACACATAGTTTAAGGACTTAACAAAAATTTCACTTTTCAAGCTGGTCATGCAGGTAGGAGGGCTAACACAGAAGGTTAAAGGGCAGCCTAAGCTACAGGAGACCCTGACTCAAAACCAAACAATCCCTGCTTTCTCCAACATTTCAACAAGTATCTATGATCATTTCAAATTCAGTTTGTATGAAGACCTTTCCTAAACATGTTTTTCTTGGTTGTTTTTTGAAGCAGGGTCTCATATGTAACCCAGACTCCCCATGAGCTCATTATCTTCCTCATTAACCACCTGAGGCCCGGGATTACAGATGTGGGCTACCATGCCTTGTTATAAAATTCATTTCACCGGACATGCCTTTAATCCTAGCACCCGGGAGGCAGAGATTCTGTGAGTTTGAGGCCAACCTGGTCTACAGCAGAGCGAGTTCCAGGACTGGCTTTTTGAGAAACCCTGTCTCTAAAAACCAAAAAAAAAAAAAATCCTTCCACTAGCTTTTATGACTATCAACAACAAAAACTGTCCTTTCTTGAACTGTTTATTTGCATTTTAAAGTCATTTAAAATTCTGCATATACCGTGTTCCTTTCTTTACTGTGACTTCTAGTCAAATTTGTAGTTATCTCCCAGGAATTCCACAGGTTCTCACTTCAGGCATTTTGCCTAGAAGCCTTAGGCATCACTTCATCGCCTCTGCCTCTCCTCACTCTCATTGGCTTTGATTCCTTCAGCCAGTCTTAATATTTAATAGTTTCATTTTAGGCAGCCTTACACCCTTGGACTGTTGTAAATAATTAATAATGTAAAGGGCAGCAGGATGGCTCGTCCAGTAAAGGTGCTCTTCAAAACCCTACAGTTTCATTTCTGGGGCTCACATGGTAGGGGGTGGAGGGTGAACTGACTCATTTTCTGACTTTCATAGGTGTGCCACGGCATCTGATACAGAATATGCACAAAACAAAAATTTAGTAAACTAAAAATAACAGAAAAGCACCCTTAAAACCAGTGGGGATCTGATGTAGCTTATCTATTTTTGAGTCAAGGTCTAGTAGCTCTTGCTGCCTTGAACTTGGAGATTCTGTTTCCCACATGCTGGAATTTAAAGGCACACCCTCACCTCTGGTTTTTTATGTGTACTTTGACTATGAAAGGCTGATTTTAGAATGAAGATGGTGCCGGGCAGTGGTGGAGCACGCCTTTAATCCCAGCACTCGGGAGGCAGAGGCAGGCAGATCTCTGTGAGTTCGAGGCCAGCCTGGTCTACAATAGCTAGTTCCAGGACAGCCTCTAAAGCCACAGAGAAACCCTGTCTCGAAAAACAAAAACAACAACAACAACAAAAAAAATAGAATGGAGATGGTGGTGCAAACATTTAATCCCCCAGCACTCAGGAGGCAGAAGCAGGGGGATCTCTTGAGTTCCAGGTTAGTCTGAGAGCAAGTTCTAAGATAGCCAGGGCTACAGAGAGAAATCCTGTGTCGTAAAACAACACACACACACACACACACACAAGTAGCAACAACAACAACAAAAAAGGCTTTGGTTTTATTTTTTCCATTTTTTTTTTTAATTTAAAAGGTTTCCCTGCATGGCCCCAGCTGACCTAGAACTGTGTATCATAGGCTAACATGGATCCTCCTGTCTCAGTTTCCGGAGTGATGAAATTGAAGTCACAAGTTACCAAGTTCTTCTTGGTTTTGCTTTTATTCCAATTCGAATTAACAACACTGAAAACTTGTATGATTTCACACAAAAGGCCCTAAATTCCATTCCCTTGATTACAAAACAAAGAAGCAAAATCGTGGTATCCAATATAAATACCCTGATTTCAGACCGAATGCAAAAAATTTCTTAACTCCCTAGTCTAGCACAGGAGCCGGATCTCGGACCCGAGATGTAACCGTTGTCTCTAGTAGTTATGGTCCTTGCATCTATTTTACTACTTTTCCTTTCTAACCTTTGAAAGGAGGAAGAGAAACACTGAAGGCAGGGTTCAATCGGAAAGCTGGTAAGGATCCGCCTAGACACTTTTCTGTCTAAAACGCAGCCCACCGCAGGTTCGCAGAAACACAACAGCTCCGCCCGAGCTCTGAAACCAATCACCTGCCACTCCGCCAACCAAGCCGAAGCTCCGAGGATGCCCAGGTTTCCGGAGCAACAGCTCAGCATCATCTAGCTCCGCCCCCGGCGCCGTTCCCGCCAAAGGCCGTTAGCACCGCGGAGCATGGCGGGACTAGGCTGCAGGCTAGGTTTCACCAAATCCTTTCAAAGCTCCGGGCTGCTTTCAAAGAGGGCTTGCTCCTGAGGAGACCGATTATCCTTGACTCAGCAGGGATTAACAGCCCCTTCCTCCGCAGTATGTAAATTTTACCAAACGTCTGGCCGCCTCGCTAACCAAAGCCGGGGACGCGAGGGACTTTTTCCCCTCGGTGCGGAGGGTGACGTCGCGCGTGCGCGAGCGTACTTCTCAGCACCCGTTACGCTCGTACGCGTGCGTACTGCGACGGACGAGCAGCTTCCTCCGGCTTCTCTTCCTCCCCCTCCCCCCCATATCAGTGCGCCGAGCTGATAAAGGCGCCATTTTGGACGGGCCGCGGGAGACGTGGTGCCGCTCAGGGCTCGCTCTGCCGTACGCTAGGCTTGGTGGGAAGGCCTCTTCTCGAGTCCGCGCTTTTTCGTCGCCGCCATGTCAGGAGGTGGTGTGATTCGTGGCCCGGCGGGGAACAACGACTGCCGCATCTACGTGGGCAACCTACCTCCAGACATCCGAACCAAGGACATTGAGGACGTGTTTTACAAATACGGCGCTATCCGCGACATCGACCTGAAGAACCGCCGCGGGGGACCGCCCTTCGCCTTCGTTGAGTTCGAGGACCCGCGGTGAGGCAGCGTGGGGCTTGCGGCCTTGAGGACATAGGCTGGAGTAGTTGGGGAAGGCTTTTGAGGCCTTCACATAATGGGGGGAGGGAGAGGAGGGGTTCCGAGGCCGGGAGCGAGGCGCTATCGCCCCTGCAGGAGTCGAGCAAGGAGCCGAGTCGGCGTGCTGTCTCCGGTGGCCGGCCGCCTCGGACGTCCCCAGAGCCCATGCGCAACCCCGGAGCGGGAAACTGAGGCGCTGAGGGCTGGCGTGGTGGTCGGGAGTCTGCCCGGCGTGGTTCTGGGTGGGGGAGGGGCCGGCCCTATTATGCAGCGCATGTGGGCTCGGGCGCCGTCTGGGGTGCGCATGTGCGCCGGCCCCGCGGCTTCCCCCGAGCGCCTGGAGCTTGGCCGCGCCGGTCCCTCTCCCTCATCCCCTTCGCCTTCTGTGCTCACGCAGAGACGCGGAAGATGCGGTGTACGGGCGCGACGGCTACGATTACGACGGCTACCGTCTGCGGGTAGAGTTTCCTCGAAGCGGCCGCGGGACCGGCCGAGGCGGCGGCGGGGGTGGAGGCGGCGGAGCTCCGAGAGGCCGCTACGGCCCGCCATCCAGGCGCTCGGAGAACAGAGTGGTTGTCTCTGGTGAGTGGACTCCGTGGGGGTTACAAATTCTCCCCGCGAGACTGGTTTGACGACTACAAGTTTTGGTGCTTGGGTTTTTGTTTTGTTTTCTTTTCCTTTTACCCGGGCTCTTAAACGGCTTTTCGGACTTGGGGGTGAATCTAGTAAATAAAGATTACTGTGGTGGTGATTTGCCCAAATTAGGTTGCAGTACTAGCCTATGAAGATCCTTTACAAATAAGTTTGGACTCTGGATCTCAGACTCTTACCAGCTCTTTACGTGGAAACACTTAAGTACACTCATTAAGTATTTTAAAATAATCTTTGTTGTGATGGACATTAATACAGTTAGCGTGGAGCAGGGTAATTCGCATTAAGTGGGGGGAAATCACTTTTGCAGGACTGCCTCCGAGTGGAAGCTGGCAGGATTTAAAGGATCACATGCGTGAAGCAGGTGATGTATGTTATGCTGATGTTTACCGAGATGGCACTGGTGTCGTGGAGTTTGTACGGAAAGAAGATATGACCTATGCAGTTCGAAAACTGGATAACACTAAGTTTAGATCTCATGAGGTAGGTTATACACTTATTCTTTTCTTTGACCAGAATTGGATACAGTGTTCTTAACAGTGGAATTTGAAGGTAAGGATACAGGCAAGGGCGTCCAAATAAATTACCAGAGACCTGGTCTGTCTGTCTTTGTATTCATTCAGCATGTCTGAAGACAGGTGAAAGCTTAGATCTTTCAATGGAAAGTTCTGTCTATCCAATAGGGAGAAACTGCCTACATCCGGGTTAAAGTTGATGGGCCCAGAAGTCCAAGTTATGGAAGATCTCGATCTCGAAGCCGTAGTCGTAGCAGAAGCCGTAGCAGAAGCAACAGCAGGAGTCGCAGTTACTCCCCAAGGAGAAGCAGAGGATCACCACGCTATTCTCCCCGTCATAGCAGATCTCGCTCTCGTACATAGATGATTGGTGACACTTTTTGTAGAACCCATGTTGTATACAGTTTTCCTTTACTCAGTACAATCTTTTCATTTTTTTTAATTCAAACTGTTTTGTTCAGAATGGGCTAAAGTGTTGAATTGCATTCTTATGTAATATCCCCTTGCTCCTAACATCTACATTCCCCTCATGTCTTGGTAAATTGTATTTTAAGTGATGTCATAGACAGGATTGTTTAAATTTAGTTAATTTCCATGCTCTTCAGACTGTGATATTGTGTAAATGTCTATTCTGCTCTGGTTTGTGTGAAATGGGATGTTGGGGGTGTTTGTGGTTACCTTACTTGGGGAAGTTCTTATGTTTATCTTGCTTTTCATGTGTCTTTCTGTAGACATATCTGAAGAGATGGATTAAGAATGCTTTGGATTAAGGATTGTGGAGCACATTTCAATCATTTTAGGATTGTCAAAAGGAGGATTGAGGAGGATCAGATCAATAATGGAGGCAATGGTATGACTCCAAGTGCTATTGTCACAGATGAAATTGGCAGTATTGACCTTATACTAAAAGAAAAGGGTTAAAATTTTTATCAACATCTTATGCGGTTATCTCTAGCTACAATTGCTTTGCTTTTTAAACCTTGGCAATTGTGGCAAAATTGCCCATTTTGTAACAATTATTTGCTCCCTTCCCCCCCTTTTTGTTTTAATAGGGACTAATGTGGGAAGAATGGCTAATTTGTCACTGCTTAGTTACAACTGTTAATGTGTGGCCTGCTGTTGGTGTACATGTGGGTACAGGGTGTCTATTTCCAAACAGAGTATAATATCAATACTGCTAAATCTGCATGTCCTCTGTGTGACTGATAGAGCGTTATTATTTCATTTTTTAAAGACAAAATGACAGCAGAATATAGAATTCCAACGTATTAGTGTAGATAATCTAGTTGGGAATACTTTAAGTCTCGCCTTCCCTTTTACTATTCATAATTGACTCATGTTTAAAACACTTTAATTTACAAGCTAAATTGCAGACGGGAGCAATAGATTTAGTTTAGACTTAGGTGGGTAGCAATACCAGTAAACTTCAATTACATAACTTTGCAACCACAAAACCTGTGATACCTGTACAGTAACAAGTGTTGGCATTATCAGTTGAAGTGTAAATATAAAGTGCTTCTTCCAGTTAGTCTCTGTAATGATTAAGTTTCTAAAATTTATCTAAACACCATACAGAAACTTGTTTTGGGGAATTTGATAGTTATTGATGTACATCTGTTAAACTGATGACAGACATAACTCATCATTCCCCAGAAACCTTTTTTGATTACGGTATCTAACATTTTGCCTCCTCTTTTTTGGTTTTGCTGGTTATAAAGGTTTGGATTGGAGAGGGCTCACTGGATCCCAATCCTTGGAGCTGGATCATTGGATTCAAATCATAATGTGGATAGGATAGGGAGGATGAATTACCAGGATTCATGGAGCGGGATCAGATTACCAGGAACATAGGAGTGGATTCCTTCCTGCCCCAACCAAACCGCATTCGTGTGGATTTTTTTTTCATTCAACTTAATTGGCTATTCCAAAGAGGTTTTTTCCTATTTTTGACGATTGGAGCCCTTAAGATGCACGATGGAATTGTGTTTTGCATTTTTTGGTAAAAGGAGCAAAGCGAGGACCTGGAGATAAACGCTGGAGCAATCTCCTTGGAAGGATTCAGCACGAGTAGATGGTAAACATTTAAAGGGGAAAAGGGGGGTTTGTTTAAAATAGTAAATCAGTAAGTCACTTCTAAATTTAAAGAAAACAAAATTGGAGTTGAAGAATAAGTAGGTTTCCAATTGGCTATTGCCGTTTTTCTTTGAAAAATAAACATTTTTTAAAAAACGATGCATGGTTGTCCTTTTTCCTCTTCATGTAAAATTTTGCTGGGTAACTAGTGTATCAGCTATTTCTTTAAATTGATAAGATTCTGACTTGTTTATGTGTTGTTAGTAATTAAAGATATTAATCTAATAAACAATAATTACTGTCTCTTACTGTTGTGGAAGTCTTAAGGGGATAATAAACTGAGTGTGAGGCAGTCATGTATGTAGTACACTTGTGTAGGGGTTAATAGTCTGGAAATTAAGCTTTCATATTTTGCTAAAGTATGATTAAGAACTAATAGGTACTGTTTATTTTGGTAATACTTTAGACAAAATACGTTTTTGTACAAAATTGGTTGATGGCTAGTAAGTTTTGATGTTGAAGGTAGCCACTGAAATCTTTGACACTCAAATTCAGTATTAACATCAGCAGGAGTAATAGAATGCAGCACAGATCTTTTTGCGTTGTGGACAGTATGCTGACATATTAACTGCTTATAGGGTGAATAAATAAAGCTTTTCAGCCATAAAAGAGTATTCTGTCCCCAAACTTAGTGTACTGTATTAAGTCAGCAATTATATCTTAGTCTAGTGTTGTATCTCTGTTAGTCCCTATAAAGCTGAATCTTCATCTTGCTTGGAGTGGAGTATGGTACTTTTATTTAAAATCCCAAGCTTGTGATTTCCTTATAGTTAGAATTAACAAATCACTCTTCATTATCCTAATGGAAATAGCTAGATTTTTAACTTTTCCCTTGGGTTGCTGGCTGAATTTAAGGTTAGTCAGGTACAAGATAAAATTTAGTGGAGACCAGAATCTTAATAGTGAAAGACATAGGCTTCAAGAAATTTGCATAAGGTCACACAATTTATACATTTTAAAGACTGTCCTGGAAGAGAAGGTGATAAACTTTTAAGTTCAAAACCAGGATTTCACTTTAGGTAAAAGCACTTAGTGTAGACTCATTAAGGTTAAGTAGCTGTAGTTAAGAGAATTCAAAACCTAACTAAGCAGAAATTTGCTTTTGAAAATAATCCTAAGGAATTAGCATAAATAAACATGATGTGATTGAAAATTTAAATGCAAATAAATGTTTTTAAGTACATTGTATGATCAGGAAAGTTCTCAGATGGTGGGTTCTGTTTTTTCTCTGTGTGGCTTTGCTTTGGTCCAGACTTTCCTAGAATTCAGTATGTAGCCCATGCTGGGCTCACAATCCAAAGCAGTCTAGTCTCCCAAACTCCTGAATTATGGATGTGAACCACTGCCCAGTTTACTAAAATAATTTTGAAAGGCGAATATGAGCTTAATACAAGCAAATTGGCTATTTTGAATGCTTTGGAAACAGGACCAAGAAATGGCCTTTATTAAATGAAGGTTATCTGTTTTAAGTAGTTCAGCCCTAGATAGAAATGAATAAAAAGTATTTGCCTTTATAAGACTATGTATGTCTTGGGTTTTAACACTAGAGAGCAGTGTTTGTGAGAAGTACAGTAAGTTTAAAGTCTTAAGAAATAGACATACCCATACTGACAATTTATGCCATTTTGGAAATAAAAATACTACCTTGATTTCCACCCCCTCCCCTTCTCTGTTCCCTTAGGATATTGTAGGGACCCTATGATTAGTTTTTCTAACCAAGAAAGCACTTAAATCTCTTTAAGCAAGTACTTTGCATAACATCTGGTTGAATAACCCAGCTTGCTGTTCAGCTCATCCTACTGGAGACAAAGGTAAGACATTTTGATACCTAGTTTGGGGTCTAAATTTTAAGAACTAAAGTTTGGAATGAATAATTTTCTCTTGGAATGCCCCCCCCCAGCTTTTTAGTAATTTTGAATGTTTATAAATTTGCCCAACTTAATTGTGGAGTTGAATGTGATAAATTCTAAGTTCAGCTTTTCTTAGTTTTGTCTATGAACATGGTTTTGTAGGGTTGGTGCTATTTTCAGCTTCCTGTGGTTAAGGTCAATTCTTGTTTGCCTTTTTGCTTTGTATATGAAACTTGTAGTTAAATTACAAATAAAATATATGTATTTAGTATTAAAAGGAGAGAAAGTATTAGACTGAGTTCTGTTGTAACAACCAGTTTTGGCTTGTTTCTATCATGATTTGAAGACAGATTGACAATCCAAAATTCTGAAATCTTAAAAACACTGAATACCAGGGATTGTTTTTGTCGAGCCAATTGAATGTAAAATCTGGCCAGAATGATACCTTCATTGTATAATTAGTGTTACTAATGAGTTTGCCAGCAGAAATACTAGTGCATTCTTCATTACAAAGTTGCATAGGCATGTTGAAGGTGTTTATATAAGGTATATGGACAAAATCCTCATGTAAAGTATGAACAACCGTGAATCTCAAATACATCTCTCCTGGGTGGGCAAGGAGTTGAATGTAGAAATGTACTAGTATTGTAGAGGATTAATGCTGCTGTATGTAATTTTGGGAGTGAATAAAAGGCTGTTACTTTGAAACCCTTATTGAGATTTAAGTTCTCCATCCTTTTAGACTGAACCAGGTATAGAGGAAAAGGTGTCACCCACATCTTACTATATAGTTAACACTAGCAGACTGTTTTACTCCATGGAAGGGAATATTCAGCCTCCCAGTGTGTATGTAGTACAGTGCTCCTGAGGATAGGTATTTAGGTTTCAGAGGTTTTTGTTTTGTTTTTTTGGTTGGTCTAAGTTTTTTTATATTTCTGTGTTTGAGTGTTTTGCCTGTATGTAACTGCTTTGTGTGTGTGAGTGGTGCCTTTGGATATCAGAAGAAAACACTGGACTCCCCTAGAGCTGGAGACTGGACAGTTGGGAGCTGCCTGGGTGCTGGGAACCTGAACCTGGGTCCTCTGGAAAAAGCAGTGAGTGCTCTTAATAGATAAGCCATCTCCCCAACCCCTGTTTTCAGTCTTGGGAACCTTGCCCATTCTAGTTCTATAAGAAAGATTAAAATTGGAATGAAGTTGACTTGAAAAGTTTTACTGTGATTGTTGAATAAATCTTGCAAAATAATTTTTGCTTTAGAGAAAAGTTAACAGCATATTTAAACCACTCAGTTCCATGTTGAAAACTTCAGAATATTTTTTTTTAATTTTGAAAGCTTTGCTTGGTAATCCAGAATTTTGTTGTACTTTATCAAAAGGAGGATATTTTCTTGTTGCTTCACAGTACACAGAAAATAGGACAGAATAGTACAAGTTAATTCCAGAAACCTCCAGAGGCAGAATAGTATCACTTTTTAGTGTAACCCAGGGTCTCTTTAACCACTGAGCTGCAACTTCAGATTTACCTGCAACATTTTGATAGTGTCAGTGCCTTAGAGGAAATACAAGTCATGCATGGCTGTTTATGGAGGTTCCTATTTAGGTAAGCAAAGCAGAGTTAAGCCAACTGCTTTATCTTTAAAAAAGGGGGGGGGCAGTGGTGGTGCACCTTGGGAGCCATAGGCGGGTGGATACCTTGAGTTTGATTGAAGCCCACAACCTGGTCTGCAGAGTGAGTTCCAGGACAGCCAGAGCTACATAATAAACATCTCTTGATTTCTGTACCATAAAATGTAACTGTAAGCTTTTGGTGAGTAACATCACCATGAAGGGATCTGCGAGAGACAGGATCCAGAGACATGACTTTAGTGTCCCCTATGGCTTGTTTCCTATGTGCTTTTATTAGTAATAGGGAAAATCAGTTGGCCACAAGAGGGAGCTCTGTCACAAAACAAGAAATAAGCTTTACTGCAATGCCATTATAGTATCAATCTCCTACAAAGTTAGATGGTTTGGATAAATTTTCTAACTGTAATCATGAGCAATGTTCTCTCACAGCTGCTGGAGTCTGCAAGTTTCAAATAGTGGTTACCTTTAAGAGGAATAACAGGAGGAAATGAGCATACCTCCAGAGCTCTTTCTCTGGCTGGTTTAGCAGTGGTGCTTCAGTATTTTTTTAAAAGATTATGTATACAACATTCTGCCTTCATGTATGCCTGCAGGCCAGAAGAGGGCGCCAGATCTCATTACAGATGGTTGTGAGCCACCATGTGGTTGCTGGGAATTAATTGAACTCAAGTCCTCTGGAAGAACAGTCAGTGCATCTCTCCAGCCCCCTTACTTTTTTTTTTATAATTTACTTAGCTTTATTTTTATGTGCATTGGTGTAAAGGTGTCAGATCTCCTGGAACTGGAGTTACAGTTTTGAGCTGCCATGTGGGTGCTGGGAATTGAACCTGGGTCCTCTGAAAGAGCAGCCAGTGCTCCTAACCTGAGCCATCTTTCCAGCCCATGTTTCAGTATTTCTAATAAAATTTTAATGATAATTTGTACCCAACCCTGTCAGGTTAGTTATATTGTAGGCAGAGAATGCTGTAATCAAAAAGTCAAAACAGGTGTCTTGATATATTTTTTTTACTGACATTTTAGGAGCTGGAGGTTACTGAGAATGAAAGTCTGTTACCATAAACTTTTCTGTCTCAATTTTACCATTCCCCCAACCTTCCTCCCTAATACCCCATAGCCCACAGAGGAAAGGACACAAACTTGTTTCCTTTTCGAAGTAAAACTTGTCTGTGAGAACTTAAAAAAAAACCTACCACTTGGAAAAAGAGACATTGTGATTTACTTTTTATTTTTATGTACATTGGTGTTTTGCCTTCACATATGTCTGTAAGGGAGCCATCTCTTCAGTCTCAGAAAATAAGACAATGTAAGTGGACAAATTATATTTGAAGTTGAGAAGACACAGGTTAAATGTACATAATAAAAGTTGTGCTAGAAACTATACATGGGGCTTCAAGTTTGAACTCTAGAGCATTTGGATAAACTGGCAAGATTGCCATTTGAAGGCTAGCTTGGTCTATAGTGAGACCTAGTTCAGAGCTTGGTTTCCTTGAATCAGTTTAACATGTGAAAGTGGCACTCTGAATCCCCACTGGGACTTCAGAATTCCCTTTGTTATGGTTCTTTTTAGGAAGCCTATGCCTGTGTCTTAGGTGTGTACTGCCCTTTCCTATTCACCTAATTTATAAAACTTTCTATATAAAATAGAACTATTTGATGAACTCTAGCTTTGCATTACACAGATGATTCTCTTAGTAAAAGAAGGGCTAAATTTAGGTTGCTGAAATGTCAGGGCATGGCAAGATTGTTTCTTGAAGTATTAGAGGAATTTAAGTTTGGGGTCACTTTCAGGTAGCAGCAAGTAGGGGTCAGTTACTTCAACTGTCAAAAGGAAACCTAAAAGTGACTAGTCCTGTTCTTAAATATATTTATTTAACAGTGACAGTATCATGTCCTAGACATTTTCGTTACAGATTATATAGTGTGATAATCACGTTTTAAGACTAGAAACATAAAATGTTGGTAAGTTGTACAGTAAACATACTATAACAACTAAAAGCAAAATATTGCTTCCCCCTAAAGTCAGAAGAGTAGTAAATTTCAGCAAGGTACTAGTCAAGTTCTATCTTTACCTCAGTCCTACCATGTCTATTGACTTAACCAGACTCGTTCTGGGGTTTTATTTATTAAGATTTGTTTCATGCATGAGTTATAACTGCATGTACACCTTAAAGCCAGAAGGTGGCATCAGATCCCACTAGGTGTGGTTGCTGGGAATGGAACTCGTGACCTGAAAAATCAGCCAGTGCTCTTAACTGCTGAGCCATCTCTCCAGCCGCTGGGGTTTTCTTTGTGACAAGGTCTCACTATGTGACAGACCTCAACTTTCAATTTGAAATCCTCCCAAGTGCCACATCTGGTTACTGAAATAAGAATGGAAATTTGTTGCTTAAATTTGTCTCACATCCCCACTTGATATTTCAGCATTCTTGTCTGTACCCAGGTTTGTTACTGATGGGTTTTATCTGATTTCAGTGAGAAGCCTTCATCCTGGCTATCCTGTTTGTCAATTGTACTTTACCTTTCCAATTTTTATCACTGTTACGTCATGTCCCCCTTTGACATGTGAATGCTAACTGACCATCTTTGGTTTTGCTATTGTATGTCTGTTTGTGTGTGTGTGTTTATTTTATACATTTCCCCATTAGCAGTCTTGCTGCATCAAATCTTAATGGTTCTCAAGGTTCAGCACAAGTTATATTTAGTCTTAATCTTTAAAAATCAACATGCCTGCTGGGCAGTGGTGCCACATGCCTTTAATTCCAGGGAGGCAGAGGCAGACAGATCTCTGAGTTCAAGGCCAGCCTCACAGAGTGAGTGCCAGGATAGGCTCCAAAGCTACACAGTGAAACCCTGTCTCAAAATCAACATGCCTAAAACCTTTCTAGAAATTTTAAAAAGTGTGTGTGGGTGTTTGCTTGCATGTTTGTCTTTGCACCACATGTGTGCAGTCTGGAGGCCAGAAACAGGTGTAGAATCTGCTGGGACCAGAGTCACATAGTTGTGAACCTTCATATGGATGCTGGAAATCAAACCCAGATCCTCTGGATGAGAACAGTACTCTAAATTGATCCATAGCTAGCACGTGCTAAACACTTAATTGTACTTTTCTCCAAGATGCATTTAATCCCCTTAATTTATTTTAGTGTTTTTATGTTAATTTTCCTATCCAATGGGATTTTAGTAATTATTTCCCGAGACCCAATTGCAATTCTGCTGCAGGTTTAAATGGACAGGAAATCATACAGAGAAAAGTGGTATTATTCCTCAAGCTGTTGGTTAACTGAAGGGATTATAAAAAGTATGCTGTTCTTGCTGGGTGGTGGTGGTGGTGGCGGCACATGCCTTTAGTTCCAGCACTCAGGGAGGTAGATGCAGGTGGATCTCTGAATTTGAGACCAGCCTGGTCTACAGAGTGAGTTCCAGGACAGCCAGAGCTACACAAGAGAGACACTGTCTTAAAACAAAGTTCTTAACAGTGGGTTACGTCGCAAATGCCTTAATGATGAGCCAGGATTGGTGGTGCACACTATAATCCTAGCTTTCCAATACTCCAAAGCCCGAGGATCTTGAATTCAAGGTCATCATGAGCTCGCAATAAGACTATCACAAAACAAACCCACCAGTAGGTGGCATTGCTCTGGTAATACGTATAATCTCTAGGTGATACCTAGGACACTGGGAATCTAAGGTAAGACACAGTGACAGCTTGAGCTTATCTCTTTGTGTAGGCCAAACTGGCCTTGAACTCAGATCTGCCTGCCTCTACCTCCCCAGTCCTCGGATCAAAAGCATGTGCCACCATTGTTCCTAAGTACCTAAGACTCACTTATCTTTCCCTGAGTTTGAGTCTTACAGAGAAAGTCTGAATATGGCTTGAATTTAGTGGCCCTTCCTCAGAATCATTGCAGATTCCTCAGTATTTTTGGTGGACAGTGAATAGGTAACATACAAATTAATAATTAAGCATGTAAGCATTGTTTTGGTGTTGGAAAACCCTTCAGGATCCTGACCCTAGTCTTCAGGCTGAAAGAACAAGAACAAACTTAAGCAGTTTCTTCAAAGTCAGACAACTCAGAATACAGATACTTAACTCATATCCAAATCCCCACAGCAAACCCATTCCTTTAACATAAAAATTCTTTTAGTTGACTGGAGAGATGGTTCAATGGTTAAGAGCATTTGATGCCCTTCCAGAAGACCTACATCTACCTGTAACTCCACTTCCAGGAGATCTGAGGCCCTCTTGTGGCATACACATAAAAGTGTTTAACAATTCAAATAAAACCACAACCAAGTAAGCATCAGGCATGGTGGCAGAGGTGAATGGATCTCTGAGCTCCAGGAAGATTAGTCTACATACCAGGTCCGCTGGAGCTACTTAGTGAACCTCAAAAATAAATAACTCAATTTGCTAATAGCTGAAGAGTTTTTGATCGAACTAATGGGATTCTGTTTTTGCTTTGTGCATGTTTAAATGTCACATGTATCCACTAAATTTAGCATATTTAGATTGTTAAAGTTCTAATGTATATTTGCCTGCTGCCTACTATATGGCTCTTTGAGGACTATTTTGGGTGTTTATATTTTATACAAATGTTTTGCCTCTACGTATGTATGTGTGCCATGCTTGTTGGATCCCCTGGAACTGGAGTTACAGATGGTTTTGAGCAAGACCTGTTTTTTTTTTTGTTGTTTTTTTTTAAATTTCCTACAAGATGCCCAGTTATACCAGCATGTACAACAGAGTAAATGTGAATATATTTGCTCAGTCTGAGGCAAATGAGTTGCTTAGTTTAGATCCGTGGTGTATGTGTCCTCTGGTCTGAATTGGCTTATTCCCAGAGTAGTAACTTCAGGTTCATGCTCTTGTCTCTCTTTTTCCCTTGGGAAAAATGGATGGATATGCAATGTTTATTGTGGTTTATTATGATTGGATTTTGTTTTGTTTTTAGATGCAGTATTGCATAGTGCAGCCTGGCCTTAAACTCGGGATCTTCCTACCTACATTTCCCAAATCCTAGGAGTATTAAGACGTGTCATCAAACCTGGATTTGGTGACTCTTAAAGTAATGGCTAACTTTTAAATGGTGCTGACACACTTTTTTTCATTCAGTGCTAACTCCATTTTGGAGTTTGAAGAATCACCCTCAGAGATGTTAAAAATGGTAGGGCCAAAACATGAATCCAGGTCTTCTGCTTACTCCTATCTCTCTCTCTTCTCTCTCCTCCCACCCTCCTGGCTCTCTAGCTCCCTTCCAATTGGGAGTTTGTTTCTTTAGAAGAGACTAAAGTAAATACCACCTGTAGTACCTACCTAGTGCCACCAGGGGGTACTATCTGTGTTCCCAACCCTGGCCTTGGCCCAGAGCCCAGCTCCAAGACAGTTGCTTGACTTCCTGGCTTTCCAGTGTGTGCAGTGCACAGACAGCTCAAAAAAGCCTTCGCCCTCTTTTGGCCTCATGGAAGGACAACAGGTCACACAGAGGTCAGGTTTAGCCCGCCACTCAGTAACTAGGTAGCAGCCCTGTAAAGACAGCAGGATAGTCCAATGGTAAATTTCAAAAGATTCCTACTTTGTGCTTTTGTTTTGAGATACATCCAGCCTGACCTCAAGTTTGCTCTGTAGCTAAAGATTACCTTTGATCTTCCTGTCTCTACCCTTCAAGTGCTAGGACTACATGATCTAGAGATGACCGTACCTGATTTATGAGGTACTGGGAGTGGAACCTAGGCCTCTGCATGTTAAGCAAGCAAACATTCTACCAGCTGAGCTAAATTTCCACCTTCTGCATTGCCTGAGTATATACTAAAGTATTAGTAAAATAGATACACAAAAGCAAACCCAGAGTAAATGGGGGGAGGGGTTTTGTTTTTTTGAGACAGCGTTTTTCCAATATAGCCCTGACTGTCTTAGAACTCATTCTGTGGGCTGGGCTTGAACTCAAGAGGTCTGTGTGCCACCACCTGGCTGACCTGAATTGTTAATCTGGGTAGACGAGGGTATTTTTGTTTTGTTTTAAGATTTATTATATATATAATGCTCTGGCATGTATGCCTAAATGCCAGAAGAGGGCACCAAATCTCATAGATGGTTGTGAGCCATCATGTGGTTGCTGGAAATTGAACTCAGGACCTCTGGAAAAGCAGCCAATGCTCTTAACCTCTGAACCATCTCTCTAGCCCCCGATAGTTGAGTTTTTAAAGTTTGAGTGGTGAGCTTGCCTATTTCCAGTTTGAAGTCAAATGTTCGCATTACACTTAGCTTGAGTACAGTCTACAACTGATTTAAATTCATATAAACTGGGAAGGTTGTCCTTGAGATGCCCTGACTAGCTTTTCAAAATGTTAAATGCATTTTTCTATTTTGAATTCTCATCATGGCCTGATTGGGGACTGTGTCTAAGCCATTTCTCTTTAAGTGAAGCTGCTAGGAGAGACTATATGAATACATTGCTGATTTGAAGTACTGGATTTGTGGTGTCATTTTCTCTTTCTCCTTGAGTTTCCTTAAATGTGTTTCCATCCTCAAAACTACTTCAGTACATTGCTAGGTTGTCTTTATTTTTAATTTTTATTTTATGTGTATGGATGTTTTACCTGCCTGTATGTCTGCACTATGTGAGTTGCCTGGTTCCTGGAGAGAGCATCATACTCCCAGGAACTGGGTCTATAGACGTTTGTGAGCCTTCTGAAAGCAGCCAGTGTTCTTAACTGCTGAGCCATCCTTCCAGCCCATTTTTAATATTTATTACATTTTCTGTGTATGGGTGTGAACTGTAGCATAAGTGTGGAAAGTCAGAGGACAACTTGGTGGGAGTCTGTTCTCTATCCTGGTGTGAGCCTTGGGGATTGAACTCAGGTTGTCACAGTTGGCAGCAGTAGCACCTTTGACCCCCCCCAAGCCACCTCACCCCTATTTTTTATTTGGTTTTGTATTGTTCTGGGGTTTAAGCAAAGTTCCTTACCTATGCTAAACAAGTCTATCTCTTCTAGCAATGAACCTCCCATCTTACCATTGGTCAAGTTAGCTTGAATTTTCATAGTTCTCCAATGAGAAGATTACTCGATGGTACTAACTCAACCTTCTGCCATATAACTTTTTTGTTGTTTTTTGAGAGCAGGTCCATTATATAGTCCTGGTTGTCCTGGAACTCAATATGTAGACCAGACTGTTCTTCTGTCTCTGCCTCCCAGCTTTCATATAGTTTTCTTAAGTGATCAGAGTAACTGTTTCATCAAAATAGAATAATGTATTGAACATATATGGGGGCTTCCTCAGGTGTTAGCAATAGGTTTTTTTAAATATTTATTATGTATATAATATTCTGTCTGTATGTATGCCTGAAGGCCAGAAGAGGGCACCAGACCTCATTACAGATGATTGTGAGCCACCATGTGGTTGCTGGGAATTGAACTCAAGCTTTGGAAGAGCAGGCAATGCTCTTAACTACTGAGCCATCTCTAGCCCGCAATAGTTTTTTTAAGTGTACCTATGTAGATGCCTTAGACAAATTGCTCTAAGTTACCAGTTCTAACATACAAGTATCAGTAAGGGGTGTTTTTCATCCCAGACTATATGTAGCTTAATAAATTGGTCTAAAATATTTTTCATATGTGGAACATTGTGACATTCCTATCTAAAGTAAGTACCAATACCAGAAATAATGTGTATTACAAACCTAGCAGTAGACTTTATACTTAATGCACAGGAAGCATTTGCACCACCTTGTTTTACTACCATCTGTTCCCTGAGCTTTCAGTTCTGACTGAATGCTGAGAGAAAGTGAAAGGAGAGGTGGGAAGAAAGAGGAAGTTAGAGAAGTAGGAAACAGCTGGAAGGTAATGGGTGAATGCTACATAGATTAGTAAAACAAAAACAGAGAGCAGGATCAGGTATGGAAAGTAGACAGCTAGTTCTGTCAGCCTTGTATGGCTGAGACTACAGGTACATTAAAGAAATAGCTAGCCTTCCCTATGTACCACAGTACTAGTTCACTGAGTCGAATGCTATCCTGTCCAGAAATTTCCTCAGACTGCGCAGAGCCTGCTTCCAATGTACATGAAAACTAAGAACTGAGTTTATGGACAACACAGGTATATTATTTACAATTCTAAAGAGTAAATGCTAAGTACAGCTTGTGTTCCTGTGTAGAGGGAACTGATTCACCTGCCCTTTCATGTCATTGATGCTTATGTAGTAGCTTATGGTTATCTTCAGAGCCTCAAGGTCAAGAAACATCCTTAAGAGTCAATTCCCACTTCTGGAAGCTGAGCCAAATCTTAGGTTACCTGGTCTTCTGTTGCCCTCAGTTGGCTTATTTTCTAGACCAAAACAGCTTTTCCAGACCCTGATCTGGCTACTCTTACGATGTTTGCTGTTCTCTTCTTAACCCAGAGAACTTGCTGCATAAGTCCTCAACACTGGTTTCCTGATTTCCCCGTTCCTTTCACTACCAGAAATTGAGGGGCAACCTACCCCTGCAGACTGAAAGTCAAACTGGTCCAATAGAAGAGAAGCTGAAGAGAATTGTTTCTGTTTAAGTAAAGGATGTTCACGAAATGGGTTATGATATTGTTTACTTTTTTATTGTTTTTTTCGAGACAGGGTTTCTCTAGCTTTGGAGCCTGTCCTGGCCTCAAACTTACAGAGATCCACCTGCCTCTGTCTCCCAATTGCTGGAATTAAAGGCGTGCGCCACCACTGCCCAATTAACTTTGTTCACTTTTTATAGGAACTTTCGGAGAGACACTATAATTAGTTGAAGTTTTACATATGACTTAGATTGATGGCACCATGCTGATGAATTCTGCTTAATTTTTAATATATTTGGTGTAGAGGCAGTAGTCACTGAAGGGATTTGTCTCTAAATCAGCAACTTTAAAGGCTTTGATGATAGAACTGAGGCTAAGCTCTGTGGGTCAATTAGGCCACTGTGATTGTTAAATTATCCACTGCTCTAGGGGCCTGGGGCATCTAAGGGCAGTGAGGAACAGGTGGCCAAAGAGAAATGTTGGTGGTGCCTGTGTTTTCCAGATGTATCCAATTTCTTAGTATATTTTTGACCTGTGCTAGTTTTTTTCCTTCTGTGGGCTATGCTATTTGCTTACTATTTATTCAGTATTCCTTTTTGCTTACTGAGGCTTAAATGTAGGACTTATCACATGCTAAGCAAAGTGCTTTACCATGTATTATATCTCCAGCCCTTATTTGTTAGATATTCTGTCACAAATGGAAGTTAGCATTTTGACAAATGCTTTATGGATGAAACTGATAAATATATTGTTGATTTTTTGACAGAGTCAAAAACAGTTAAGGTGATAAATGTGTTTTTATGACCTTAGACTCTTTTTGAAGTCTTGGGTCATGACCTTTTGTAAAAATAACAGTGTTTTAATCAAGTTCTCTCAAATACCAGCTGGACTCTACTAGAAATATGAGTAGATTTGTTCCCTGTGACTATTCCAGCTGTCAAGAAACTTAAAGAGGTATTCAGGAATAAAGGAATCTTTATTGTTTCCCTCTTCTTGCCAGTTAAAACACAACTAGCAATGACATGTTAGAGTGATTATCCAGTAGAAGGGGAGGAGAGTACTTCTGCCCTTCCAGGCAAGTCTTCGCTTTTTTCTGGCAGAGGTATGCCTTCTCCTCTGGTTGTATTGATGGTGATGTTGAGGGGTGACAATTCTTTATGGCCAGTAATTTTTCCTGTAACTGTAGCCCTTCATTCTGCCCCTCAGAATTTTTGCTTGCTAAGTAGCCTTGACTGACCAGATTACTCACTCTGTAGCCCAGATTAGTCTCAACACTCTACAGTCCTTTCCTCAGCCTCCCAAGTACAGAAATTGTCCTGTGCCACCATTCTAGTCAATTCTGGTTATTTGTGTGGGTTCATGTCGCGCACACGCACGCACATTTAGGATGTTAGCTTGCCAATTTTAAGTATTTTTAGGTGTTTTTATTTTTGTTTCATTTTTCAAGACAGTTTCTCTTTGTAACAACCTTGACTGTCCTGGGACTTGCTCTGTAGACCAGGCTGGCCTTGAACTCACAGAGATCCACTTGCCTCTGCCGAGTGCTGGGATTAAAGGTGTGTGCCACCACCGCCCAGCTATTTATTTATTTCTGAGACAAGGTCTCTAGCTCTGACTTTTCTGGAACTTGCTATATAGACCAGGCTGGACTTGAACTCACATAGATCTGCCTGCCTCTACCTCCTGTTCTGGGATCAAAGGCATGCACCACCACTCCAAGCCTGAGATTTCTTTTTTAACTGTTTCTTTTTTCTTTTAAGCAATCTTACTTGGGGACAGACAGTTTACAGCAGAAGAATTGCTTTCACTTCTCGGGTTCTAAGTCTGGAAAAACAGAGCTTAATAGGCATCTTCGTCATTCGTCTTTTGGCAATCTACTTTGGGGTTCTTGGGATGAGATGATGAGAGAAAACCTGCCTCTTTTAGAGTGAGTGAGAAGACTGATTAATTGGCTCAGGGTCTGCATGCTGAGTTTTCAGATCCAAATTTAACCTCTGAACCAGCAAAAATATTTACCTAATACCTGTTATATTTTAGCAGTATTCTATGAATTTTACATAGCCAGGCAGTGGTGTCACACGCCTTTAGTCCCAGCACTTGGGAGGCAGAGGCAGGTGGATCTCAGTGAGTTTGAGTTTGAGGCCAGCCTAGTGTACAGAGTGAGTTCCAAGACAGCCAGGACTGTTACACAGAAGTAATCATCTTGAAAAACAAACAAGGAATTTTATACAACATTTTCATTTAGTTTGCCCTTGTGGGATAGGTATTCTGTCCTCACTGTTTACATCTGGGTGGGTGACAGGTTAATATAGCCCAAGGTGAATGGAGAATCTGAACAGAGTGAATTTGGAACCTAATTTGTTTGGAGTGAGTGTGTGTGTGTGTGTATGCATATATAATTTTTTGCTTAGAAACCATTAATGGATTCAGTGACTAAAATCACTGAAAGTGATTTTAATAATTGAGGTAAATATGCTGAATGTAGACATTTGTAATCTGACTGAATGTCAATGTAAAGTCTATAGAAACAGGCCTCTGAAGAGGCACTCATTTTGTTTATAGTTAAAGATAATTCTCCTAAAGGTAGAAATGCCCTTTTTAAGGATGGAGTCCTTGATCTTAGTTGATTTGATTATATTCCTTTAAAACAGTTGAATCTGGTTGGTTTTGAGTACATGTTCCAAACTTTGAGGTGGTTTTCCTTAGGTAAAATATCTAATATTTAAATTTTATTAAATTGGAGAGATGGCTCAGTGATTAAGAGTGTATACTGCTCTTGCAGAGGACCTGGGTTCAGTTCCCAGCATCACATGACAGCTCACAACTGCTAGTAACTCTGCTTCAGGGAATTCAACCCCCTCTCCTGACCTTCTTGGGAATCTGCTTTCCACATGCACACACACCCTATGATTACAAATAAAACTTGAACATTTAAAAAAGATGGTTAATTTCCTTTTTAGGCAAGATTTTGAAGAACAATCAGGAATTCTGGTTCTATCTTGTGGATAGAGGTGAAATTAGCCATTTCCCCCTAAAATCTAGCCCTTCTGTATGAGAACTGTTTTCACTTGTCCACTACTTCCTGTTCATGGGGAAACCCCATTGAGAGGCACTAAGAAACTGATGGGGAAGGGGTTTCTAGATCGCATAGTATTGACATTAGAATGGTTTTGTAATCCTGAAACTTAATTTGCTCACAGTTTGAAAGAGCAGCTAAAGAGAAGCAGCTATACACAGGAGGAGGGAAAGCAAATTTACATAGAGACCTTGAAGTGAATCTTCTAAAGCAGGGAAGAAGCAGAGACTAGTATATACTGAATGAAAATGCAAGGACATACTATGTCCAGGGTCAGACATAGAACATATTTTAGTTATCTTTCTCCTTGGGTTTGCATCTTAGTTCTCCTTACATGTATATGTAAACTTATCTTTCTGAAACATCAAGAGAGACTGAGGGTTGTTTCAGAAACTCATTCTCTGTCCCCTCCTGTCTTAGGCTGACCAGTTCTCTGGTGGTTACTGCTACTGACCCATCCAAACTGCTGGACTTCTCGTTCATGCCCAAGGCCTCCAGGCAGTATCTAACGGGGAGAGGAACACTAAAAGGAACCAGACCATCATTTTCCAGCCCCTTTATTCTGGTGACTGATGGAAGAGTGGGAGAGCAATATATTTGCTTGTTTAATGCGTGGAAAAATAGATCAAGTTACTGTACCTCTTCAGTTTCTGATCTCAGAGTTCTACAACTATGCTACTTGTATATATTGGAGGAAGCTGAAGATGTGTCTTACATTAGAAGTGTCTGGAGAGGATAAGAGTCAGTTTGAAATATGTTGATGTCCTGAAATAATGTACCCATCTGAGGAATTTTTAAAAGCCAGTTTATAAAAATACCATAGATGGAGCCTGCCCCCTCATTTCCCCACCACGGATTTCTTGGACTGGAGACACATGTTTAATAATAGCTTGTCTCTGATATTCACAGTAGCTACCTCTATGTGAGGAAAGGATAGAAAACATTCAAGACTTCATACGGGCTTATGATATACAGATTCCAACCATTAACAGTGGCTGACTCCTACACAGAAGACTGGGAACTGCAAACAGGCTGGGGTCACCTTAGTGACATCTGACGCTGTCCAACCAAAAGTCTGACTTCGTTCGGGGGGAGGAAGGGGTGAAAATGTACTCAAAAGACTAAAATAATTTTCTCTCTATACTTGTTCTCATTTGTTTTTGTTTTTAACCCTGGCGGGAGAGGGTTTTATATATATAATTTCCTGTATCTGGAATGAAAGGGAAGGATGGGGAAGCGGTCCTTCACCCAAGAATAACCCAGTAATGACATCTTGAACGCGTGGGAAGTGTTTCCCTCCACACTAGGAGGATCTAAGACGATCCTAGTGGAATTCCCTGCTTAAATTGGAAGGCCACGCAAAGGGCGATGGCGTTATACAAGAGTGCTGAGAGGGCTTAGTTGGCCAGGGATGAAAATCCCGGAGGGTAGGGACACTGAAAGCCAACGTCCCCCTAGTTCGTAGGTGGAAGCTGTGATGGGCTTGGCCGACTGAAGAGCCAGGTGGCCGACCGGAGCTCTGACTGCTGCTGAGGGTATGATGAGGACGCCACGCCGCGCTGGGCACCGAATCAGTCACGCAAGGCAGCCCAGCTGTGCCCAGCGGGCCAGTGCCAGACCCTGGCGTCCTCCATCTTCTCTCCTGAGCTCCCCCTGCTCCAGCTGCCTGAGCCACGGACCGCAGCATCACACACCCCCGCGGGGGGGGACGCCGCGCCCCATCCCCGCCCCCGGCCCCACCCCAGCCCCCGCGCGGGCGCCCTGACCCCACCGCCCGCGGGTACTGGCTGAGCTCCGAGGCGGCGCGCCGGCAGCGGGGACGCCCGGAGGGGGTCGGAGCGGCTGGGGGCGGCGGCGGCCGGGCCGGGGCTCCCCCCCCGCCCGCGCTCGCCGCCGCGGTGGTGCGTCCCGGAGGTTACCGGAAGTGGCCGCGCTCGGCGCTGCCATGTTGAGGAGCCGCCGCTGCCGCTGCCGCCGCCGCCGCCGCCGCTTTGTTGTCGCCTCCTCCGGCTGAGGAGGCTCCCCGAGCGGGGGGAGTGGGGAGGAGGGGGGTCGGCCGCCGCAGCCATGGAGGCCAACTGGACCGCGTTCCTGTTCCAGGTACTGGGGGCCCCGGGGGGGCCGGGGGGCCAGGGGGGCCGGGCCGGGCTCGGGCGGGCGCTCCTCCCCTCCCGGCTCCGCTCTCCGGCCCGGCCTTAATCCCCCTTTGTTTTTCCGCCCGCCCGCTCCCGCGGAGCCCGGCCGCTGAGGTGAAAGGAGGCGGCCTGACGGGGTGCGGGGGAGAAGCAGGCCTCGGGGTGAACCCGGGCCCCCCCAAGCACACACGCATACACACACCCTTCCCTCCCGCCCCGAAGGGGAAGGGAGGAGGCCGGTCGCTGTCACCACCCCGCGGCCCAGAGAAAGGAGGGCGCCGGGCCGCTGGGTAGCGCGGGCCGCTCGGCCACTGCGCGCCCGACCCGGCCGAGAGGCGCAACGAGGGGGTCCCCCGGTCCTGCTCCGAGTCCCCATCCATCTTTCGCTCGCGCTTTCGCGTCACCTCTCTTTTTGTGTGTGTGCTTGTGTGTTGACTTTCTGACCCTCCTCCCACATCCCGCGAATAGCGGGTATCTCTGGCTTCGCCGCCACTCCCCCTTCTCGCCGCCCCCTCGGGTATACCCAACCGGGGGTGTTGCGAGCGTGATTCCCCTCCGCAAACTTTTTTCCATTCCTTGTCCGAGTCCTAGCTGAGTCCTGGCAGCTGGTCCCCTCGCCTCTGTCCAGCTCTCCTGCCGTCCCATTGAGCTTGGGGAATCCCCGGGCTGGCGGGGCCGGGCGGGGGCGGGGAGCGGCGGGGGCCGGGACTCCTGCAGGCCCGACCTTCTCGGAGCGCAGCTCGCTCGCTCGCGGCCCGCTCGCTCGAACGTTCGCTCGGGCCCAGTGGGCGACGGGAAGCGGAGTGCGAGCGCAAAGTCCGCTTACAAAGCCCCCAGATGAGTCACTCGTGGCGTGTGGATCTTCGCTTTTTTTTTGCTAGAAACTTCAAAGCTACTATAGCAGATACTTTAGCAATACCCTTCCCCTGCCACTTTAATACAGGACCCCTGTTTGGAACTTTCTTTCCCTGCTTCGTTTCTGTTTGCAAATACATTGATGAGCTGTAGAGATGAGCTCACGTAGAAACTTCAGAACCGAAGGTTAGGAAGCTCGTCGTTTTTAAAGTGTGTCCTTCGCGCCTACCTTTTTTGAGTTATTTTCCTATGAATACTTAGTGAAATTCCAAACGCGTAGCTTGGGCGCTTGAGCCCTTTGGAAATGCAGAATCTTCAGAAGATTATCCTCTCAGCATCTGGTCCCATCACGGTGGAGTTAATATAGGGAACTGGAGAACGCAAAATGACCTATTGTGTAACCTGGCTTGTCTTATTAAGACATATTTTCAAGTATGGGCATTTTGATTTTAAGTAATTAGTGAAATAAATGGACTTACTAAAATCGGGAATTCTTAAGATTTTGGAACTCATGAACTTCCCACACTATCATTCTGATCTAGTATTGGTTGCTTTGATGAGCTTGTTAATAAAGTGATAACTTAAGAATGTATTGGCAAAGAAATACAAAACTAGCTGGCGGGGTTGGTGCAAAGCCGGCAAATGCCTTCTTTAGAAGAAGCTTACAGATGGTCATTTTACAATAAAGGACTGATGAACCATAGAAGTGGTTTAAGCACTATTACACCGAGTATCCGTGAACTTAATGGAGAGCGAGCAAATCGAGTTCTTTATGTAAAGGAGAAGCCCACAGTTCATCTTTGGGAAGCTAGTTGAAAGATTCCATACTTTAAAAAGCCATTTTAACTATTTTTTTTCCTGAATAAAGCTAATGCCAACCTATTAATTGTTTTCCATCTGAGGAGGAAATGTGAAAGCTCATATTTGATCCTGGACATACAGTGTGTGCTGTGAAAGTTACTGGAAAAGCTGTAATTTAGAGTTGAGGACAATGAGGAAAGAGACCTTCAGTCTCTCCTATGGAAAGATACAAACAGACATTCAGTGCCAGTTTTCAGTTTCTCACTGGGGAAATAGAGAATTCACCTCTGTTTCTTGGAGCATCCTGTTGAATTTGTATCTTTAAACAAAATTTAATAACCTGCTTGCTTTCCAGATAACATGGTGGAAAGTGAAAGTGAAGCTCTTAAAATATTTGATGGATGATTCTTCTAACAGGACATTCAAGATATGACTCACCGATGCTAATTTGTTTCAGTACAAAATCTCTTACCCTCTGGCAATGGAGATTTCATGGTTCTACATCCTACCACCCTGGGTGATGAAATAACATTTCTGTTTTGTTTATTGCCAGCCCCAGAAAAAGGAAAGCTTGGGCAAGGCTGGAGCTGTGCACTTGAGTTAGAAGATAAAATTTAAACTTTGATGTGATGATGCTAGTCAAATAAAAGCCTACTGAGAACTTATGTCTGAGAAGTAAATCACTTCGTTGAAGGCAGGCCATGGGTTTTATTTAACTCATTTCCTCAGAAAACAAGTTGAGGAAAATTGCCCTCTTAGCCAGCTTTATGGAGAAGTGCTGGGCTCCTAGGAATCTTTAGAGACTGATTCTTCCAGTAGTTCTACAGCATTTTATTCAAGGACCGGGGACCTGGTGTGACCCTCGTGAGCGTCAGCAGTGCTGTAGAGATAATTTGTATAGCACAGGCATCTGGATTGGTAAAATGACAGTTATTTCTTTTAGTGCTCCATCCTTCTAAATGGTTGTTTAGAATTGAAAAATGGCTCAGAATGTTATAAGTTTGAGCTTTGTCCAGAAGATTTGCATTCCATTGCGTGTGATATGTTAGCTTTTGAAATTGTATATCTTGAGCTAGCTTCTGCTCTTAACTGTTTGTATTCAGTATGGAAACTGGGGTATCTTACTTAGCTCAGAAAAGAGTAAGATTAGAAACCAAATTCTATAAGTACACCTGGGTAGGTAGGCTCCAAGTTAAAAGAGCTGCACACGTTAGATGAAAAGTGAACTGTAATTTGGTATGGGCATTGAATCTGGAAGGAGACCCATTAGTAACTACAATTTCTAAGTGTTATTGCAAAGCCTGAAGAACATTTTAAGTCAAGATTGTTAAATTCAGACTGCTACCTTTGGATACCACACCTCCTAATCTTTGGGAAGAGTGGTTCCAAGCCCAGCTGCTGACCTGTCATTAAGTGAAAAGTGAGAAATGGATGTTCTTGACCGTCAGAGGAAAAGCTCTGCTAGCTTCCTTGGGTGCTTGTTGTTTCGTTGTCTGTGTCTTTAATAACTTAGGTAATCAAGTGAGTACAGAGTATGAAGGGTAAGAAAACTGTCACCTGTCTACGATGATGGGATGGGCTCTTCCTAGGATGTTATATGCTTAAAATATTTGGAACTCTTAGCTTGATCCTTTTAGGATTACAAAACGCAAGCATAGGGGCTTGGGCTCACTGTCAAATATTTAAAAAATAAATTTGGTAAAGAGCAACATATTAGGAAGAGCTATTTCAAGAACTTTTTCCATCATTTTCTAAAATTTCCAAACAGTGGTCCAGCTAAGGTTCTAAAGTAGAGAAGCATATATCTACTACTGTATCACAGCCTGCTTCTGGAAGAGGTTGCACTTGAGTGTTGTTGCAGTTTGCTTTCTCTTTTGCTAGTGTTGGTAAAGGATGCAAACTCTAGTAGAGGCTTCCTGGTCTGAGAAACAGATGCCAGGTGTTTGCCACCTTCCCAGATGCCTTCCCCGTGACAAATGGCAGCTTTCATGTCGGCCACATCTTTCAGTGGAATTAAGTGATGAACTTTATAAGTAAACAGCTAGCGTATGTATTCACAGAGCTACATTCCTTTCATTGCTTAGCAGGCCCTTTCTCAATCATTAGTTTTCTTATGATAGAGAGCGAGAGACTTGGTGCTCTTTATGCACTTAGTAACAGACAAGTAGATGATCTTGTTGATCATATACAGGGTTTGTGTATTGCCACAATCTAAGGTACTGGTAAATACTTCAATCTGGCATGTACTCTTTTTTTTTGACAAGTTATTTAAGCTTGGTATTGGCAGTCAAATGCGCACTGATTTCATCGACTAATGTCTCTCCTGAGCCAGGATAGTGTGTACTTTAGTCAGCTGTTTGAAAGTATGACTGCTGTCAGCAGTGTAGATGCAAACATTTTGACCAGCAGCGATTTTCAGTGTTTTCTACCCAGAGCTCTTGAGAGCAGGTGGTCGCTGCAGCTCTGTGACAGAGGGCAGCTCACAGACTCTGGGACTGTGCCTTCTGCTCTCTCGTGTCTGGAGCATGTTGAATGGTTAAGGTCACTCTGAGAGGCTCAGTTTCTCAAGTGTAAATGTTTGGTTTTAGGCCCATGAAGCCTCCCATCACCAACAGCAGGCAGCACAGAACAGCTTGCTGCCCCTCCTGAGTTCTGCTGTGGAGCCCCCTGATCAGAAACCATTGCTTCCAATACCAATAACTCAGAAACCTCAGGCTGCACCAGAAACATTAAAGGATGCCATTGGGATTAAAAAAGAAAAACCCAAAACTTCATTTGTGTGCACTTACTGCAGTAAAGCATTCAGGGACAGCTATCACCTGAGGCGCCATCAGTCCTGCCACACAGGGATCAAGCTGGTGTCTCGGGCAAAGAAAACTCCCACCACGGTGGTTCCCCTTATCTCCACCATCGCTGGAGATAGCAGCCGAACTTCGTTGGTTTCAACTATTGCAGGCATCTTATCAACAGTCACTACATCTTCCTCGGGCACCAACCCCAGTAGCAGTGCCAGCACCACAGCAATGCCTGTGCCCCAGTCTGTCAAGAAACCCAGTAAGCCCGTCAAGAAGAACCATGCCTGTGAGATGTGTGGGAAGGCCTTCCGGGATGTGTACCACCTCAATCGGCACAAGCTTTCCCATTCGGACGAAAAGCCCTTTGAGTGTCCTATTTGTAATCAGCGCTTCAAGAGGAAGGACCGGATGACTTACCATGTGAGGTCTCATGAAGGAGGCATCACCAAACCCTATACTTGCAGTGTTTGTGGGAAAGGCTTCTCAAGGTACTGCATTTTGCATTGCTTTTTCATTATGGCATCAGTCAGTGCCAGTTTGTGTCTATGATCTAGGTTAACGTGAAAAGCTATATGAGCAGGTCTGCATTATAAGGGGAAGTTGGTGAAAAAGTCTGTCTTTAGGTCTAACTCTGATTTGGTATGATTGACTAGTGGAGACATAGCAGTTAACCTGTCAGGTCACTTAAGGAGGGACTTTGGTAGACCCAGGCCTTCATTTGGCATAAGGATTCTTATCACTTCAAAAGTCGTGCCAGTTTTTAGTTCAGTTGGAGAACCCGATATGAGGATCACTGCAAATCAGAGAGATTTTGCATGCTCTTAGTGCAACTTTTAAGAGGCTTTTCTCCCACTCCCTACCCCCATTTTTATGTGTGTATTTTTTCACTTTAAAAATAAAATGAAAAAAGCTCTTAGAGTTTAACACAGTGGTATTGAAACTACAACTTTTGAGTGTTTGTGTTGTAAAGAATCAGGACTTTACTATGATCTGATGTTGACTAGAAGAAGAATAACAGGTGAAGGACTAAGATTTGGGTTTGTGATGTGAGAGGTGAGAAGATTTGCACTGAGCATGGGGGAGTTGGTAATCCTTGCTTTCTGCAGGACACTCCCCTGTAGTCTGCCAAGGTGCAGTGTCACATAAGCAGCATTTTCTCCTAGTGTTCCATTACATCTTCCATTTGAAACTCTTTTACAGGCCTGACCACCTAAGCTGTCATGTAAAACATGTGCATTCAACAGAAAGACCCTTCAAATGCCAAGTAAGAGTTAAAATGACTTATCCTTAGCATAGCACCTGGTGCACATTGTCCAGAAAGCAGGAGCCGCTCAAATCTTGTGGTTCTTGGACAGTCTTCAAGTCACGGATTGCAGTGAATGTGGTTCATTGGAATTCTAGTTTTTTAATATTAAGATAGTATGTGTGTGTGTGTGTGTGTGTGTGTGTATTATATATTAAGATTGTTTTTAAATATAAGTGTATTATTTTTGTGTAGCTGTGTTTCCCTTTCCTTGGACAATGACATTTTTTGGAGTAAGAGGGGAAAATTTTTTGTAATTAAAAAAGTACTTACTTTATGTGTATGTGTGTATACTTGAATGTATATATGTGTACAATATGCATGCAGGAGCCTAAGTAGGTTAGAAGGCGGCATTAAATTTCCTGGAACTGGAGCCACAGAAGGTTGTGAACCACTGCATGGGTGCTGGGAACTGAACTTGGGCCCTCTACAAGAGCAGCCAGTGCTCTTTACTTCCAAGTCATCTCTCCAGTCCCTTTTGTTATTTTTTATGCTATGTATATGAATGTTTGCCTGCATGTATGTGCACCATGTACATGCTTGGTGCCCAAGCAAGGCAAAGGAGGTTGTTGGATCCCCTGGAACTGGAGTTACAGGTGCTTATGAGCCACCATGTGAGTACTGGGAACTAAACCTGGTTCCTCTGCAAGAGCAGCCACTGTTCTCCAGCCCAGAAAAGGGAAAATTTTATAGTGCATTTTCTGTTATCATTGGGATAAGTGTTATTATTTACTAGATTGTTGTAGGATGTATTCAGATCAGTGATTTTTTTATTAGGTGTAAATTGTGATAATGAAAAAGTTAAGAATTTTGCCCACTCAAATGACTGTTTTAGGCATTCCTGATCCTAATTTGTTGTTGGAAGTTCTTTAGTGCTCCTTTTGGTTGTTTGTTAATGACTGATTTTATTAAGTAAATGACTTGAATTCTAAGAACAATCTAATTGAAGGAAGGATGATAGTGTCATTCACTGAATACTACTCTTGAATCAAGCTCTTCGTCTGCCAGGAATTCTGTGATAGGTGTTGTCCCTGTTCCATAGAGACATCAGACAGATTAACTGTCTTGTTCAGCATTACACTGTTGAGTGATTTGTGAAACTCAGTTTAAATCCAGGCTTTTGTTTTTCTCTTGTTTGGCTTTGTTCTTGCAGTGCTGGGAATTGAACCCATGAGGCAGTTATTCTATCACTGAGCCCTCTGCCCAGCCCTAAATCTAGGTTTAACTCAGTGTGAGCCTCATATCTTTTCACTACTCTGTGTTGATGTATTTTCTTCCTCCAAAATAGAAGCATCTGAAATCACCAGCTGTTTTAGTATGATCGGTGATTCTCAGTAGCACATGTGATGAAAATTAGACTAGTTCAGCCAAGCTTGCTGATGTGGGTAGGGGTAATGTGCAGAATATACGTACTTTAAAATGAGTTGAACAGGATAGTCTATATTTAAAAAAAGTTTTCCTCCCTCATGCAGACGTGCACTGCTGCCTTTGCCACCAAAGACAGACTACGGACACACATGGTGCGCCACGAAGGCAAAGTATCATGTAACATCTGTGGGAAGCTCTTGAGTGCAGCATACATCACCAGCCACTTAAAGACACATGGGCAGAGCCAAAGTATCAACTGTAATACGTGTAAACAAGGCATCAGCAAAAGTAGGTGATGTTTCAGACTGTTTTGCATTTCATATTGATGAAATGTAGGCTTCTTTTTCAATATATCAAAGATATTTTGACTATGCTCATGGGACTGTGTTACTGTTCATCTTGTATCCTCCCATCACCAGAATAGGCAAGCAGGCATCAATGGAGTGAGCGTATTGGTATTGGAACTGTGCTTTAAACCATGTATGCAAACAGCATTGTTACACTCTCCATTCATTTGCTTCTAGTCCTATACTTGTCTACTACTAATTATACCCACAGAGCAGAATTTCATCCCAGCTATTTTCATTGTTTTGTTTGAGGTTTGAATAAGAGCTCTGGTGCTTGGAATTGCAGCAGCTAGGTGTCGTGGTTCACACCTATATTCCTGGAGCATGGGAGCTAGAAGCAGGAGTATCAGAAGTTCAAGATCAGAGTTGGCTATAAAGTACATATGAGGCTAGTCTGTGACCCTGTCTCAAAGTAATATAATATGATAATAATAAACTGGTGGCATATAGTTGTAATCCTAGCACTTGGGAGATGGGACCAGGAGAGTCAGGAGTTCAAGGCTCACATCACCAACAGAGACAGTTTGGCTACATGAGACCTTTTTACACACACACACACACACACACACACACAGAAGGATTAAGTTCAGAGTTGAAGATAAAATTTAATACTTAATATACATAACTTTTTGTTTTAAAAATTTCCTTAACCACTGGAAGGCTATTTTCATAATTCTGTATCTTATTACATATATATTTCATGCAACAGAAATGTCAGATTCTCTAAATAAATGATCATGAATGGCTTCAGTGAATGGGAAAGTTTAATATGTGAGTTTTTCGTTTGTTTGTTTTGTTTTGTTTTTGAGACAGGGTTTCTCTGTAGCTTTGGAGCCTGTCCTGGAACTAGCTCTTGTAGACTAGGCTGGCCTCAAACTTAAAAAGATCCACCTGCCTCTGCTGTAGGAGGTCCTTCTGTTTATGTGTTGCTTTCATTGATTGAATAAAGAAACTGCCTTGGCCTTTTGATAGGACAGAACTTAGGTAGGCAGGGTAGACAGAAGTGAATGCTGGGAAGAAGGACAGAGTGGCAGACGCCATGGTTCTCCTGCCTGAGACGGAAGCTGGTTAGACTCTTGCCGGTAAGCCACAGTCATGTGGCGATGCACATTAATGGAGATGGGTTAAACTAATATGTAAGAGTTAGCCAATAAGAAGTTAGAGCTAATGGGCCAGGCAGTGTTTAACTCTGCCTCCCGAGTGCTGGAATTAAAGGCATGCGCTACCACCGCCCAGCTTACTATGTTTTTTGTTTTGTTTTCTTTTACTCTTGTAGCCTTGACTGACTTGGAACTCAGATATCTGCCTTCCTCTGCCTCCCAAATACTAGTATTAAAGGTATGTGCCTCATACCTGACTAGCTTAATGTGTTTTAATCCCATCTACTTTTGCATTTTTGTGAGTATATCAGGTTCATTATCTGGCTTGCTATACTTTATAAAAATTTACTTTAATATATGTCTCTGGTTAAACAAATCTATTTGATAGTTTATTAAATATTGAACCCATGCTAAATAACATTATCCAACTTCCTTTTTTTTTTTTTCCAAGACAGGGTTTCTCTGTAGCTTTGGAGCCACCACCACCCGGCTTCCAACTTCTTTCTTCAAAGATAATTCCTTTTTAATATAGCAAAATTTTCTTTCTTTTTTTTTATTTTTTGGTTTTTTGAGACAGGGTTTCTCTGTGGCTTTGGAGCCTATCCTAGAACTAGCTCTGTAGACCAGGCTGGTCTTGAACTCACAGAGATCCGCCTGCCTCTGCCTTCCAAGTGCTGGGATTAAAGGCGTGCACCACCACCACCCAGTGCAAAATTTTCTCTTCTTTTTTATATTAGTTTTCTCTAGTTCTACAGATTATTTAAAATGATGTTTTATTTATTTAGTGTGTGTGCACACATATGCCACAGTGCAAGTGTGGAGGTCAGAGGAAAACTTTGGAGAGTTGGTTCTCTCTTTCCACCACATAGGTTCTAGGGATTCAGCTCAGAACATCAGGCTTGGTGCCTGGTGCCTGGTGCCTTTACTTGCTGAGCCATCTTGCTGCTCTTCATTTCCTGACTTTTAGCAAATTTATTTGTTTTATTCAGTATAGACACAAGCAGGAAAAAAGATTCACTACATTAGGAGCTATTAGTTAAATGACAATAGCCATACACAAGGAGTCAAAACATCTGTGTTTGGGTGGGATTGTTTGTTTGCTTGATTGCTTGTTTCAGAAACAAGTTCTCACTATGTAGTCTTGGCTGAGCTAGAACGCACAGTGTAGACCACCAGACTGGTTGGTCCACGTGGAGATCCACCTGCCTCTGCCTCCTGAATACTGAGATTAAAGGTGTGCAGCAACACTCGTGGCTTGGATTTCTTTGCTTTTGTTTTTGATAGGTCTTATGCTGAGAATGAAATCAGGTCTTCTTCCTGCATGTTAGCCAAGCACTGTAATAGCTGACTTATTATATCTCTAGCTCCTAGGTTTGGGTTTGAAAACATGATTGCACTCTTTCAAGGTAAACACAATGTGGTTTGTCTTTGGAATAGCATGTATGAGTGAAGAGACCAGCAATCAAAAGCAGCAGCAGCAACAGCAACAGCAGCAGCAGCAGCAGCAGCAGCAACAACAACAACATGTGACGAGCTGGCCGGGGAAGCAGGTAGAGACACTGAGATTGTGGGAAGAAGCTGTCAAAGCAAGAAAGAAAGGTAAGAAGGGGCTTCCGGTGCTCCACATGTGGCTCAAGGAGTGTTTGATTAGTACTCCAGGTGACAGAAGTGGAGCACAGCAGTGGAGGAGTCTAGTTTCACAATGCTGCTTATGGACAATGTTTGGTATAATCTAATTATTGGCAACAGGGCTTCCATTTAGGTTTTTGTTACTGGGAAAGGAACAGCGCTTCCTGCCTTATTCTTTCTCTGGATTTACTTTTTGTTACATATACAGTCAAGGTTGGTATGCTTATAGTTCCTTTTTATGTCAGTGTCCTTGTGTTAAGGGGTTCCTTTTTTTGTTTTGTTTTAAGATAGGGTCTCTCTGTGTCACTTTGACTGTCCTGGAAATCTCTAAGTAGACCAGGATGACCTCAAACTCACAGAGATCCACCTGCCTCTGCCTCCCAAGTACTGGGATTAAAGGTGTGCGCCATCATCACCCAATGGCCTCTATTCTTAATTTCTAAAATATTACCACTTTGAGGCAGATGAGCTATCCTTGTGTGAGTTCATTTTCTCATTGCTGATTTTCTGTTTCTCAGGACTGCGTTGATTATTTGGTACATGATTCAGACCTTACTGTCTTGCTATCTTTTCTCTTGGCTCTTGGTCTCACCTTTTATCTGCTTTATCTACCTTAACCTATCTGCACCTTTGCTGTTGATAGAAGTTTAGATGACGATAATTGTGTAGTAGTTGAAGGAATGTTGTGAAGGATATTTTCACTAAAGAAGGAATAAAAGTATTTGAAGTTACAGTAGAAGGATGCTTGAGAACCAGTGGTCAGCACTTGCCTTCTATGTCCAGTACCAAAGGTTTAATCCTCTAGAGTGAAATGAAGACTGTAGGGGAGGCAGGAAAGTAGCACAGGAGACAGAAACGCCTTCCTTTGGGCAGAGCACAAGGAGAGGACGTCAGCAGTGACACTGTCACCCAGGAAGCGATGGGCCTTCTCCCATCCTCGCTTTCTGCATTTGTGTTCCCTGTTGTATTTCAGTTTGCTTTGCACAATAAGACTTGATTGTTTAACTCATCTTCTGACCTTCATTAAACAAAATGCTATTGTGTTCCCATTTGTAGCTGGAGTCTCTCTCTCTCTCTCTGTTAGTAAACATTACATTTTGGGAAAGAGGAGACTGCTATATTGAGAACCTCATGAAAATCTAAACTTGATTTTAAAGTGTCACTGTTTGTGTGTTTTAATTTTTTTGAGAGAGGATCTCACTGTGTAGCCCTAACTGCCCTAGAGGTCCCTGTGTAAACCAGGCTGGCCCCAAACCCAGAGATCCACACCCAGCCAGAAATGTTCTTTAAATATTAGACCTGGATAAATTTCAAATTCCCAAACTGGATGAAAATCAGATTATCATTGAGGAAGCTTTTTAACTTTATAGATTGCCCAGGTTCTATCGCAGTTTCACAATTGAATATCCCAGCAATCCATTAAAAAAAAAAATAAAAAGAGCCTCCCTAGATGGTTTTCATCATCATTCTTGTTTGGCAGCTCCTGGTATGTAGTGCAGAGCAGACCAGATAAGGTCAGACCAATCAAAGGATGGCTGACTGGCCTGAAGCGGTTGGACCCCTCTGTGGATCCTGTGCAGACTCCTCTAGCTGTAGACTTGAATGTGTGTCACAGGTCTACTTCCTTACTGCCAATTTATGGCATTTGGATAGGTGGTGCTGAATTTTCTTGAGAGGGGGAAGTAGGATGTCATCTGCCAGGGATATTTTTTCTTTTTTTTTATTAAGATTTTATTATTTATGTGTATGAATGTTCTGCCTGATTGTATATATGTGTGCCACATGCATGCCTGGTGCCTGCAGAAGCTAGAATACGGCTTCAGGTCCCCTGGAACTGGAGTTACAGATTGTTTTTGAGCCATTGTGTAGGTGCTGGTAATTGAACCCAGGTTGTCTGTAAGAGCAACATGTACTCTTAACTGCTCAGCCAGCTCTCCAGTCTCAGGGATCTGTTCGGACATTGCTGAATAAAAAGGACTGGGTTTTCCTAACATGTCACAGGATTTCCTTGCCCGAGTTAGTCCTACTTGGTATGCTTGGTGGTGTGTGTAATGTGTGCTGTTAGATGCTATTGGGCATGAAGTAGGTGATTATATCAGCATTAGAAAGAAGAGGAAGTAGGGGTGAGAAGGAAAGGAGAACACAACTACCAAGTAGTAGCTTTTCCTTAGCAGACGAAGCTTTTAAAGCCAGGCATCATGGTGCATGCCTTTAATCCCAGCACTGTGGCGGTAGAGGCAGACAGAAGATCTCTGAGGCCAGCCTGGGCTACATAACCAGTTCCAGGACAGCCAAGGGTACATAAACCTCCATCTCGAAAAGAAAAGAAACATTATGAACTATAACATGAGTTAACTCCTCTGAGTCAGACAGACACTGAAATAGTGTTTATCATTCTTTACCCATTTTTAAAGCCTCAGCGGAATGTGGCTTAACATCGAAGAAGCCATTTAGCATTTGTGTGTGTGTGAGTATATACACCTCTTTGCTAGTTAGTGTGCCTTTTGAGAACTCACTGGTGGCACAGTGTAGACAAGTATTTCCTGCCGGCCTGCTCGTGATTGACTGTCCCAGGAAAAGCTGTATGTGCATGAAGGCAGTGAGGACACTTAGCTTGCTCAGTGCCTCTGCTCCCCAGAGTGCCATGCAGAAGTCACTGGTCCTCTCAGCATCTCTGAGGTAGGTAGTAAATCTGAACTGAAATCCAAAGCTCAGGACTGAACAAGTTGCCCAAGTCCTCCGAGGCATCAGAGAAGAGATTCTTAGTCCTGCCCCAGGACTATGCTCAGAAGATCCTCTCTTCGTATTTGATCACTTGGTAGAAACTGTAATTTGGTTCATTAAGTGTTCTTTTTAATTAAGAGAAGTTAATTCAGAAGCTGAATTTTGCTTATAGTTTTGAGAGTCTAAAAGTCCCTTTTGTCTTCTCATTTTAGAAGCTGCCAACCTGTGCCAAACCTCCACGGCTGCTACGACACCTGTGACTCTCACTACTCCATTCAATATAACCTCCTCTGTGTCGTCTGGGACTATGTCAAACCCAGTCACAGTGGCAGCTGCAATGAGCATGAGAAGTCCAGTAAACGTTTCAAGTGCAGTTAATATAACCAGCCCGATGAACATTGGGCATCCTGTAACTATAACCAGTCCATTATCCATGACCTCTCCTTTAACACTCACTACCCCAGTCAACCTCCCCACCCCTGTAACTGCCCCGGTGAATATAGCACACCCTGTCACCATCACATCGCCGATGAACCTGCCCACACCTATGACATTAGCTGCTCCGCTCAATATAGCAATGAGGCCTGTAGAAAGCATGCCTTTCTTGCCCCAAGCTTTGCCTACATCACCACCTTGGTAAACAGTATTATAAAGTCAAAATATGGGTTAAAGTAAATATTTACCAGCAACTTAATTTTAGTTGATTAAAGCAAAAAGCAGACTATGAAATTGGGTGGTTTTATTATGTTAGTTAATAAGAGTGTAGTAGCATTTTGCTCTAATTTGGCTGGGTTGTTCAAAGTAGGGTATATGTGTAACTTATCACTGGACCACATTAGTTTAATCAGAACCCCTTTTAGCTGACCCCATTGCTTAAACAGGATAGTAGCTGGCAAGGTGAAATGCCAGAATTAAAACCAATCATAAAACCCATTTCAAAAGGAAGAAAAAAAGCATTATTTGTTTTTAATTATTATTGTTTTAATCCTACAAAATCATTTTATTGTAAACACTAGCAGAGCTTTTCCCTCTGTACAAGGTGGGTGGTTTTAACCTGAAGTTCTAAACCCACAGACTGAGAGCTAGTGTAGAATTGTCTGTGTTTTTTGTTTGTATGAGTAAATAGATGCATTGTCATAATAAAATGCATTTCAGAGAATATGCATTTTACCTTTGGGAATATGTTAATTTCAGGCAGCATTCCCTATGGGAAAGGTGATACCAGCTCTGATATGCAAAGCATATGATAATTTATCATTCTAACTTCAACATATAATAGGGATTGTGACCTGATATTTGGAGATGTAAATATTGCTCAGCATATTAATCCTGATGGAATATAGCATTGTAGTTGACTTTTTAAAAAAAAACCAACAAAAACTTTAAAAAAAAAACAAAAACAAATTGTGTTTTGATGAGAAGGCTGCAGCTGACTTAGGAGAAGTCAGGTGTGTACACAGGCAGGCTCCAAATGCAGGCCAGTGGTTCCTGTTCAGGAGCAACGAGGACTTTGGAACAGTTTAAATCTATTGCTTTAAATTGGAAGAAATTGGAGGCACTGGGATGTGATAGGCCCCTCTCTCTCCCAATCAGCGCCTGTTGATGTTACAACAGGCACAGATGTGTTAGACGCTCATTAGAGTTTATGTCTTATATTAAATTGTATACAGTTTTTATTCTAACCACTAACTAGGTAGGATGCCCCTTCAGAACAAGCAGAGTGTATCTTTTCTCCCTCTGTCTAATCAAGTATTGTGCAGATTTGTTCAACTTTGTAAATATGGACATCACTTTTTTTTCTTTTAAGAAAACACTTGTATCTGCTTTCTGGAGTTTTCAGGGAGGCAGCTGTCTGCATGCTCCATGGAAACCCAGCAACGATTGTGCACGTTGAGACATGTGCTTTTGTTTCTTAGCCGGATGCTTTATCCCTGTACATACGGTAGAAACCAAAAGCTAGGGAAACAGATACTCTACGCCATCATGCCACACGTCATGTTTTTAAAGCATTGTGTTAAAGAAGAGCTCATTCAAACCAAGATGCTGTAATTGTTGGTTTTTTTTTTTTACATTGCAATATGTTTTGGGTCTTTTTCATTTTTAATTTTGCAGTTAAGAGAAATGGAAATGAGTTTTGTTAACCTGAAGAATGCTTGCAGGACTCACACCAGATGACTTCCGTTTATACCCCACTGTGTCAGTACAAACATCAAAATACCCTGCATCTGAGACAGACTTCCTACATCAGGGACAGGTATCTGTGTGTCATTATACAAAACAGTTCTAGGGGGATGAACTACATAGTAAAAAAAAAAAATTAAAATAAATAGTACCTAGTGTAAAATAATTTTATAAATGATCTTTTGTACTTTAGGACATTAAATTGTACAACTTTTGTATATATAAAGCTTAGGAACTTTCTGTTTAGCAGGAAGGCAACACATTCCTACACTTTTAATGTATATGTTTGTTATAATGTCCATGTAAACATGCCCTATGTTTGTGCCTTTTAATTAGTTTGTCTCAATAAACAAAATGTAGAGAAAAATATGTAGCTATGACTTTGTTACAGCAGTTCTTACCCACAGTTGAAAGTTGGTTTGTTTTTAATATGTAGATCATTATGTGTGAGCTACTGGAAGGGCTCATGTGGGGAAGGCCCAGGAACAGCACTGCTGAGACCTAGAAGAGGAGTGGTCACATGTGGAGGAAGCCCTTATTTCCTGGCATGTGCTCTGTTGCTGGGCCCTGCCATCTCTGTTCTGGTGGCAGTTGTGATTCTTCATGGTTCAGACAGCCCAGGCTTCCTCCACAGTGGTCCAAGGAGCAGTCCTCAAAGTGGGCAGGTATGGGCCCTTCCCCAAGGCTACAGCGTGGTCATAAGACCCTGAGAGTATTAGTTCTTACGGGGGGAAAAAAGATATATACTAGAAATGATTGTTTTATCAATTCATTGTAAACAGGAGTGAGACTTCATGTATGACTTCAGATAAAATGCTATTTTGTATGCATACTCTATTCACTTAAGAAGCTTGTCTGCAATAATAAAGCCACGTTGTGTCTTCTTTGGGGAGGGAGAGAGTTGATGGCAGGATGGTGTGAGGGTAGGCCATTACAAAGGGGGCGCAAACAGGTAGTGTGGTAAGATCCTCCTATGTCCTGGAACTGAAACTGAGCTGTGATGCTGATGAACTGATTCAACCATGTGTTGAAGGCACCGACGGACGGGCCCCACTCTACAAAAAGGCAGAGTATGTTTTCCCTCCTGGTTGAAACCTGGTGGAGAGCTTCCCCTTTATCAGATTGGCAGCTAAATGGTTGTATTAGATAATCCTCAAATCTGACATCCAGCCTGTTATGCTTGCTCTAGCGCTCACTGCTTGGCCTGCGTTTACCTTTTACTGTGTATTCATTTCCTCCTAAGGTGTGCTCCTAAATGAAGGTTTCTATGTACGCAGATGATGATTTTACCTGTCAATACCAGCACTGTATTACTAACATGCAAAATACTGCAGATTTATTTTGACAAATTAAAGTTAACCAGTCACAACTGTTATGATGGATTGCTTAATACCGCAGAAGCTTCATCAGTTCACTGTGATGGTAGAAAAATGACTGAAGTACTACATCCTCAGGTGTGCATGCCTGTCACTGGGCTGGAAAGGGAGGGTTGCCATAGAGAAGGGCGAGAGGAAAGGCACCAGACTGCAGAAGGGTACTCACCCCTCCACACAGTTCCACTAAGGACTGACAAAAAGCCAGGCAAGGGTAGGTCGACATCAGTTGTCATATAAAGCCTCCAGGGAGGTGGTTAAGGCAGATGTGACAAGCACCCAAATGACAATATCATTAAGCAGCAAATCAAGATTCTGACACTTTGTTTAATGGAAAAGTTTTGGGTGCCTCCAGATTTCCGTGATAATTGCTTTAGTCTCTTCATTGATTCTGAATACAACTAGAGGAATCATGTTACTTGTAATGTTTTTGTCTTGGGAATAAGGGAAGTTTTATTTCACCAAGTTGCTAGTTGATCCAGCTCCATGTATCTGTTTTTGTTCTTCAGAGGCCTTGCAATTTGGTCCTGTGGAGAAACTTGAGTTCAAGATACAGAGGGGTAGAGGTTTTCACTTTGTTATCCTCAAGGACCACTGGACAGAAGGTCTGATCAGTTCGGGGTCTGGCCCAGCATTCTGTCCCTTTCTTTTTTAAGGCATTTATAGCTTGAAAGAATCCCATTTACACCTATGTGGATATGTAAACCTCAGCACCTCTGGAATGGCTCTGGCAGGTGCTGACTGCTCAGGTCTGAATGCTGCCTGAGCTTGGGAAGTGCAACACCCACTGCTGTTCCATAGGACCCAAGTTTGATTCCCAGCACCTAGATCTGGGAGCTCACAACTGCCCAGAACTCCAGCTCTAGGGGATCCAACACCTCTGCCTTCTGACCTGTACACATGTGTACACATGTGCAAACACACAGACAAACGCACGTACACATAATTAAAAATAATTAAATTTTTTAAAACCTTTTTTGTTTGAGACAGGGTTTCTCTGTGTAGCTTTGTAGCCTGTGCTGGCACTTGCTTCGTAGACCAGGCTGGCCTTGAACTCACAGAGATCTGCCTGCCACTGCCTCCCGAGTACTGGGATTAAAGACCTGCACCACCACGGCCTGGCGGAATTTTTTAAAACTTTTAAAAAGAGACTGGGGCCCCTCAAAGTAGGTGGGTCTTTCCACCTCAATTAGCACAATCAGGATAGTCCCCCACAGGTTCCCTGTCAACCTGGCAAGGTGACAAGTAAAACGCTAATTACAGACCTAGGCCAGTTTTATCTAATCAAATATAAAATGCTTAGCACAAGGTGTGATACAGAGTATGGGACCTCAAACTCAAAGATTTTATGTGTATGGGTGTTTTGCACGAATGTTTGTTTGCCTACTGACCTTCTGGAACTGGTGTTACAGACAGTTGTTAAGTGCCACATGAGTTCTGGGTATTGGACCCACATTCTCTGGAGGAACCGCCAGAGCTCTTAACTGCTGAGCCGTCTCTCCAGCGCCTAGAACCTCAAATCCCCATCTTCACCTAGTTTTGCTTGTTTGGGCCATGCTGGGCATGGAACCACGTAGTGGGCAAGTGCTCTCTGCACTGGGCTACACTGCCAGTCCTCTCCTTTTATGACTATATCAATTTGGGCGGGACTATTATCCAACCTCATCTCAGGAATGAGAAACTCTGGTGGAAGACACGTTGGAAAAGCTACCAGTTGGAGATAGCTGGAGATGTGGTGGGAGGGCTTCAGGCTAAAATCCCGAGAGAACCAAGAGGTCAGGAAACAGGCTGTGTCTGTCTCGGTATAGAGCATCTTCCTCAGGGAGGTATTCCACCTCCCCTTACTGCATCCCTACCTTTACTGCATCCACTGGAGGGACTGGAGTACAACTGTCCTGAGCAATCACACCCTTCCGAACATCAGTCTTCTTTTGTTTTAGGGAGAGAAGCCGCAGAACCTTCTAAACCAAGAGGTTCTCAACCTGTGGGTCGCGACCCCTTTGGCAAACTTCAATCTCCAAAAAAAAAAAAAAAAAATTATGATTCATAACAGTAGCGAAATTACAGTTATGAAGTAGAAACGAAAATAATTTTATGGTTGGAGGGTCACCACAACATAAGGAACTGTATTAAAGGGTCGCAGCCTTAGGAAGGTTGAGCAACCACAGTTCTAGACCCTCTTCTCCTGAGGCCGTTCCACCCCTCCTAGGATGTCCTGGATACACTATGCAAGGCAAATGCGGCGTTGCCATGCCTGCAGCAGGCCAGGTTTAGCGTTCTCTGCCTGCACCTTTGGCTTAATCTACTTTGCGGGTCTTTCAGCCGCTTCCAGACCTCTCCCTAGAACTGGATGCCAGGGCTGTGGGGGAGGGGCACCAGGCCAACAAACAACTCTGTGGAGGGTCAACCCCGCCCAGTCTAAAATATCGCTGAGCTAGGATTGGCTGAGGTCTACTGGGCCCTGATTGGTTGGGTTTATCCTCTTGCTCATTCACAGATTGCTGGCTACTGTGTCTGCAGAAACTTGTATGTAGAAGGCTGCCTCACTTCTACTCTTGGCGCGGTCGTTTGTACTCATTCCGCGCAGACAGGCAAAATTCGATTCCAGCTAGCTTCTCTAAGGATGGCTGGCTGAATCAGTCTGTGTATCTTCCATCCATATCCTTTGAGAGCAAGCCAGGGAACTGGCCTGTGGGAAGGGGTGGAGGAATAAATTTTGCAACCCAGAGAAGACCAAAATCTGTCCTGGGAGGTTATCTGCTGGGTTAACCTTTCACCCCTTTTGCCAGCACCATCCCTTTGTGTCATCTATACTAATGTCATACCTCCTTGCCTAGGATCACACCATACCGTATGGCATGAATGCTTTTCCTTCCCATTTATCTATTTTTAAAATGTGTTGCCGGACAGTGGTGGCGCATGCCTTTAATCTCAGTGCTAGGGAGACAGAGACAGGAAGACCTCTGTGAGTACGAGACCAGCCTGGTCTACAAGAGCTAGTTCCAGGACAGGCTCCAAAGCTACAGAGAAACCCTGTCAAAAAAAAAAAAAGTGGCAAAATACTCTTACTCCCTTGGCATTCACTCCTTACCCCAGGTCCCACAGGTAATGACTGCAGAGTTATGCAGAGAACATTCAAAGTGAATATTGTAAAAAGAAAAAAAAGTAGAATAGGTGGCATGTTTTCAAATTTACATTAAAACACACACACACACACACACACATGCATATATGCCTTTTACCCAACTTTGCAGAATTCACATCTGTCTCATGCTAAATCACTGTGCGCTTTTTTGTTGTTGTTACATTTTATGTAGATCTACTCTGACCTGGCCTAGAACTCCTAACAGTCGATATGTAGACTGTTCTGGTATTGTGAATCGCAGAAATCCACCTGCCTCTACCTCATGGGTCCTGGGATTAAAGGCAGGCACCTCCACTGTGGGCTCTTTTTCTAATTTTTGTTTATTGGTTTGTTGTTTTTCTGGACTGTCTCGGACTTTATATACCACAACTGTGAAGACTTCTCTATATGTTTCCACTCTTACATCACAGCCCAGCCATTAATTTTATATATTATATGATACTTTCTTTCGTTCTTTTTTGAGACAGGGTTTCTCTAAAGCTTTGGAGCCTGTCCTGGAACTCACTCTTGTAGAACAGGCTGGCCAATAATTCATTTAATCAGCCACTTGTAGTCCAACCTTTTTCAGTGATAGTTAATTTATTGCCAACTTGATTGGATTAATAAACATCTGGGGTATTATTGAGGCACACCTTTGGCTTCTATGAGGAAGTTTTCAGAGGATGACTCTCTGTGAACATGGGTGGCACCATCCCATGAGCTGGGGTCCTCAACTGAATAAAGGGAGGAAGGAGAAAGCCAAATGAGTCCTATTGCTTCTCTTCTGCTTGTTGGTTTGTAGACAAGCAGCCATGATGGACTGTGCTCCTCTGAACTGTGAGCCAACAGAAACCCTTGGAAACCAGGCATGCATGTGGTGCACAGGCATATATGCAGACTTAATACCAATGCATATAAATATTTTTTTAAAAAAGATACTCCTGCCTTATCCTTTTTCTTTTATTTGAAAGTTCCTCATTTTGTGTTTGCTTGACATTTCCTCATGACATTCTTCACTGTTACCTGGAATACTGCATGGGCAATGTCCCTAGGGTATCACATCTGAAAGCTCAAGATGTCCCTCTGACCCACAGAGCTGACATTAATTCTAATAGAATACTTCCTAGTTCTCCCTCTCTCCTCTGTCTCTCTGTTTCTGTCTCTCTTTCTCTCTTCCCACAATTAATAAGCATTGTGAGGGGGTGGTTAGAGTTGAGGCCCCATGTTGGGGCAATATCTGTCTGGGTCCTGCCTCAAAGGGGTTCTTATGTTTCAGGGTGGAGCATGTAGATTAGAAATATTAGATAGGAGGAACAGAGACACAGAGTAGAACCCGGAGGGCAATCCAGTGAACACTGAATTTGCTCCACATTTATTTTCATATGCTTCTATACCCCAGTCCAAAAGGAAGAAGGGAGAGCAAAAGACTGCTTTACCATGATACAAAGAACAAACAGAGTAATTACCTGATTCAATACCTGAAACATCAAGCTACTACATCCTGAGTTAAACATTCTGTTGTTTAGGCAGGACGTGCAACAACCACACCTTATACCAAACATTCTATACGCAGCCCCTCCTTGGGCCAAACCTCCTGTCATAGCCTTGAAGGAGCAGGAATAGGCTTGAATTCTCTGATCTTTGGTCAAGGTGGAATGGATCCACCTCTGTGGGCCATCTCAATACCCAAAACACCAACTAACCACACTCTAGATCAAAGTATCTTGTTTGTAGCCACACCTTAAGTCAGACCTCTTGCCTGAAAGAGCAAGAAAAGGCTTAAATTCTCTGACCTTTTATCAAGGTGGAGTGGACACACTTCTGTGGGCCCCTACAGGTTAGGATTCTTCAAGCTCCTACCCTTCCTCAGGATTTCTCCCTGGATTCACACACATTGCTTTGATTCAGTCTTTACCATAATGAGCAAGGCATCTCTGCATGAGAGAGTGAGGAAGAGCCCAATTGTGGTGGTGCATATGTCTGTGATCCCATCACTCGGGAGGTGGAAGCAATTAGAAGAAAACACTCATCCAGGATCCACACATAATGAATCAGTGCTCCTCCTCCTTCCAGGCTCAGCTCAGAGCCCTGGGAAGCAGCCTCAGGTGGGAGGTCAACTCCTCCATACTGACTGTCACCAGTAATGTGACACATCCCTCTAGCCAACAGACCTGAACTGTGCCATGAGCAAAAGGAGCAAGCCCTGCAGGCTGAATGTGGGGGCTGCTGAGGACCCTGGGACCCCAGTTCTGCCATCTTTTCAGGGTTCTCCTGTCCCAAGAGACTTAGCTCTGACTCAGGAAGGAGAGGTTTCTCTCTCCTCTCATTTCTCTCCTACCTTACCCCATCTCCAGGGTCTCACTATACAGCCCTAGCTGACCCACACTGTATCGTCCAGACTGGCCTCAAACGCCCAGGAATTCTTCTGTCACTGGTGGAGTTACCTTTATTCCTGACTCTGGTTTGGTTTCTTTTAAGAACCTGCCTGATGAGTGAGCCCTCCCTCAAAGCCATCACTCAAGCACCCACTGCTTTGGAACGATGTTGGACAACCTAAGTGAGGCTCTTCCACAAAAGAATAAGACATCTTTTTCTACTGCCACTAGTGCTCAAGGACCGATGAGGAAGAGAGAATGGGAGACATCTGTTTCCCTCTAAGAAGAAAGACTCCTTCCCCCAGAATGACACGATACCTGTGGCAGCTGCTAACCAAGTCTCACTCAGGGATGTTCATTCACCCACTCCACTCTCCTCAGTCTTTCTCCTCTGTCCCTCCCTCCCCTCCCTCCCTCCATCCGTCCCTCCCTCCTTCCCTCCCCTCTTTCCTTCCTCCCTCCCCACCCCCTCTCTTTCTTTTTTTCTGAGACATGTTCTCATGTACCTCAGGCTGGCCTCAAATTTGCTATGTAGCCAAGAAGCACCTTGAATATTCTTCCTCAGAGTAAGAATGACAATAAGCAAAACAGGCATCTGTTGTTGACAACGTTGGTGGCACCTACTTCCTGGTCATTGAACAGCGAGTTACCTGTGTGGTGGCCAGCACAAAGGCTTTGTGTGCTTGCTCTTCATGTTGCTGCTGTTGTCACCAGAGGTGCAGCGCAGTGCTGGGTTCTGGAGTCTGGTATAAGTCTACCTTGCTCTAGGATTTCAGATGACTGTATTTGATCTCCCTGTATCTCAGTTCCCTCTCTGTAAGGGCTTTTCCCCCCTGGGGATTAATTTACATATGCCTAAGTGCTTAAAATGAAGCCAGCTACTCTGTCCATGTTCAAGAAACATCAGGACCAGCAAGATGGCTAAAATTGGCCTCTGATCTCCACATAGACATCATGACACACATACATGCAGGTACTCAGTTATACAAACACATATATGCACACACACAATAAATAAATGAAATTGAAAAAGCCTTTTGAAAAGAAACCAAAAACTTATCCCTCACAGTTCCTATTTCCAAGCTATTGAGACAGAGATATCCTCTTTGTCATTTTAGAGATTATGAAAACAGAGTCAGGTCTGGAGAGACAACTCAGTGGTTAAGAGCACTGACTGTTCTTCCAGACGCCTTGGTTCAATTCCCAGCACCTACATGGCAGCTCACAACTGTTTGTAACTCCAGTTCCAGGTACAGACCTGCTTGCAGGCAAAATGCCAACACACATGAAATATAAATAAATCTTTAAAAATATTTAAATAAAAAAGAAATAAAACGAGGCCGTGTCACTCAGCAAGGAGGCAGTACAGCAAAGATTCACCTGGACCTTGGCCTGACCAGCACTTTGCCACTAATACCCTGGGGGAGTAGAAGGGGCTCAGGATGTACAAGCCAGGCAGAACCTTTCCACCCCAGAGGACCTGCAGCTTTCCTCTTGAATCTGTGAATTATTCGTAGCAAATGCTTGCCTCCTAGTTGGCTTGCCTAACTGAGATATGGAACCTCATTATCTTAGCTCTTGGAAAGTCAGAGCAAAAATTCATGATATATATTGTATATTATATATTATATATATTATTATATATATTATTTGTTCAAGACAGGGTTTCTCTGTGTAACCCTGGCTGTCCTGGAACTCACTCTATAGACCAGGCTGGCCTCAAATGCAGAGATCCTTCTGCCTCTCTGCCTCCCAAGTGCTGGGACTAAAGGCATGCACCACCACTGCCTTGCCAATTCCTGTTCATTTTAAATTCTTCCTCTTCTTCAAAAGAAATGCCTCATCCACACCAGATCTAGAGTCAATCCTTGGTTCCGTGTTCGAGGCCTTTCCCTGTCACACTCTCTGAACGTTTCCAGATCGACTTTGATGTTCACCACCCCTAACACATGCCATCCACCCCACATGCCATCTAACCAGAATGCAGGCTCACTTGTAATCAAATGTCCCCAGCCACTCTCCTCTATGCCTTTACTCACGTCATGCACGGGATGGAAATACTCTCATGCCTACTTAGTCTTTTTTTGGTCTCCTAAGGCTCAGCTGTATATTAGAGCTTCTAAGGAGCCCTCATTGGACCTCCCCCAGCATAGCTAACCACTTCCTTCCTGTGCCCCCCCACAGATATGCGTGCCACGTGTCATCAAGTGGCATACACTTTGTGGTATTAGTTTCCATTTACTTCACATCTGCCTTCCCCTTATAGTTAGTGACAATGTCAGCAAGGAAGTGCTGCATGCTTTTCGTCTTTGGGGTCTCAGTGTGGGCAAAGGAGAGGAGAACAAAAGTGGACGTGAACCGAGTTGGTCTTATAATTATGTTATAACATAATTATAGAGGGCCTAGAGGTGTGGCTTATTTAGGACAGTACCTGGCAAGCATGAATAAGGGTCTGATATGATGGTGCATACCTATAATTCCTACACTGAGGATGCTGAAGCAGGAATATCCAAAGTTCAAGGCTGGGGCTGAAGAGATGGCTCAGCAGTTAAGGGCACTGGCTGCTCTTTCAGAAGACCCGGGTGGAATCTCAGTACCTACAGCACAGCTCACAGCTGTCTTTAGCTCCAGCTCCAGGGGATCTAACACCCTCACACAGACATACATGCAGGCAAAAAACAAATGCATACTCAATAAAAATAAATAAATTGCTGGGCGGTGGTGGTGCACGCCTTTAATCCCAGCACTTGGGAGGCAGAGTCAGTAAACTCTGTGAGTTCAAGACTATGGTCTATACAATAAGTTACAGGACAGCCAGGGCTATACACAGAAAAACCCTGTCTTGACAAAACCAAACTAGCTGGGCGGCAGTGGCACACACCTTTAATCCCAGCACTCGGGAGGCAGAGGCAGGTGGATCTCTGTGAGTTTGAGGCCAGCCTGGTCTACAGAGCTAGTTCCAGGACAGGCTCCAAAGCTACAGAGAAACTCTGCCTCGAAAAACCACAAAAAACCCCCACAAAAACCAAAAACTAACTAACTAAATAAATCATTAATTAAAAATGAAAATAGAGAAGTTCAATATCATCCTTGACTACATATTAAGTTTGATGCCAGTCTAGGCTACATGAGACCTTGTTTTAAAGAATAAAAATACAATTATAGAGAAAATTTTATTTAGGTTTATTCTCCTTTCTTTTAATAGTGATGACTTGGTTTTTGTTGTTGTCTGAGGTCTCCTCACCTGCCTCTAATATTATACTAATGATTTATTAAAACTGTATATTTGCCAGGCAGTGGCGGCACATATCTTTAATCCTGGCTCTTGGAGGCAGAGGCAGGCAGATCTCTGTGAGTTCGAGGCCAGTCTGGTCTACAAAGCAAGTTCCAGGATAGTCAGGACTGTTACACAGAGAAACCCTGCCTTAAAAAAAAAAAATCAAAAACAAAAGCCTGGTGGTGATGATGCATGCCTTTAATTCTAGCACTTGGGAGGCAGAGGCAGGCGGATGGATCCCTGTGAGTTCAAGGCCAGCCTGATCTACAAGAGCTAGTTCCAGGACAGGCTCCAAAGCTATAGAGAAACCCTGACTTGAAGAAAAAAAGAAAGAAAGAAAAAAACAAAACAACAACAACCTGTATGTTCAAGGTCAGACATGGTGGCGCACACCTTTAATCCCACTACCCAGGAGGCAGAGGCAGGTGGATTTCTGTGAGATGGAGGTGAACCTGGTCTGCATAGCAATTCTAGAATAGCTAAAGCTTCATGGTGAGACTCTATAGGGGTGTGGACAGGGGGCGGGGAGAAGAAAAGAAAAGTTAAATGTATGTTAAAGCCATGTGTGGTGACATGACCTGTAACCCCAGCACTCGGGAAGCTGAGGCAGGAGGACCATGAGTTGCTAGTCTTCTCTGCTGTGTTAGAGCTAACTAGAAGAAAATGAGTGGGGTCATCTTGCAGTGAGTCTTTTGTGCATTTTTCTCTCAAAATATTAGATCAGAATGTTCTAGAAATTAAACACACCCTGAGACCAGTTTTAATGGTTACATGGGCTTCCTTATCTATTACTAATCTCCACCCCCAGGCTTTGCAGAGAACTAACTGGACAGCCTATGTGCAAGGGGGCAGAACCCAGGGGGTTAGGTTTGTTCCCAATCTATACAAAAGCACAAGGTTTTTGTCAGGCCAAAGAAGGCATGTCTTGGGACTGGAAAGATGGCTTAGTGGTTAAGAGCACTTACTTCTGTTCCATAGAACCGGAATTCAGTTCCTGGCACCCACTTTGGGTGGCTTTTGGTAGCTTATAACCTTTTGTAATCAGCTGCAAGGGAACTGATACCCTCTTCTGTCCTCTGAGGACACCTATTCCCATGTGACATATTCTCTCACAGGGACACAAAACTAACTAACTAACTAACTAAATCTTAGGAAAAAAGCCTCCAAAGCTAGTTATGCCTCATGCACCCATTAAGAAGCTATTCCTGCTGGGCAGTGGTAGCGCACACCTTTAATCCCAGCACTCAGGAGGCAGAGGCAGGCGGATTTCTGTGATTTGGAAGCCAACCTAGTTTAAAAAGCAAGTTCCAGGGACTGGAGAGATCGCTCAGTGGTTAAGAGCACTAACTGCTCTTCCGTAGGACCTGGGTTCAATTCCCAGCACCCACATGGCAGCTCACAACTGTCTGAAGATCCAGTTGCAGGGGATCTGACACCTTCACACCAATGCACATAAAATAAAGTTAAATAAACCATAAAAATATTAAAAAAAAGCAAGTTCCAGAACAGGTGCCAAAGCTACCGAGAAACTCTGTCTTAAAAAGAAAAAGAAGTTATTCCTGAGCCAGGCATGGTGTCACATGACTTTAATCCCAGCACTCAGAAAACAGAGGCAATCAGACTCTGTGAGTTCAAAACCAATCAATGCTACATAGGGAGATCTGCCTCAAAAAACAAAAACTTTGGAAATAATAACACACAGCTTTGATTTCAGTGCTCAGAGGCAGAGGCAGGCGGATCTCTGTGAGCTCTAAACCAGCCTGGTCTATATAATGAGTTCCAGGACAGCCAGGGCTACACAAAGAAACCCTGTCTTCAAAACAAAACAAAACAAAAAGAGTTTGTTCTTAGGTGAACAGTTACTCTCTCTTGAGGACTTGCCAGGCTGGTGGTCCGGGAGGGAAAGAGGTAGTGATGGACACACCCCTACCTCTCAGGAACGCTGCAGAAACCAGCTACACTGTTGCTGCGCTTTCCCGGGTCTAGGCTGTCTAGCTGGGTTCAAGGACAACCAGGAAGGCAAGTGTCATACTTGGGGAGGTGATGAAGGTCTTACGTTATTTCTCAGACATGAGATTAGTACCCTTTCAGTTATCCACTTAGTTATTATTTCCTAAAAGGCATAGTTCCCCCCTCCCCTGCCCTTACTTTTTTTTAGATACTGCTTCTATGATTCAACTCAAGTGATGTCACCGGTGCTTGACATGTCTCCTTTAATTTCTTCCAACTGTAGAAGGACATAGAATTACCCAAATGGTCAAGTGGTTACATCCCCTTCTGTTCTACCACAGGCTTTGTTAATGTCTTTGGTGGTGCTAGGAGGAATGGGTCTCCTGGTGGTGAGGACAACATGGTCACTTCCGAAGCCACAGCTGCTTGCTCTTGTGCACTGTCAGTGTCTTGACTTTAGCTCTGAGCTAAAGAAAGCCGACAGGTGAAACATACTGTCTTCCCTTGGAGCCCTGCTGTCGGGCAACAACTGTCCATCAGCCTCATCCTCACAGTGCAGAATGAAATCTACCCCAGTGGCCTGAGCTTAGCATGGGCAGAGTCTAGAAAAAGGCTCCCATCATCCCCCGCCGCCCTGCTGTTCTAGGGAGCAGCAAGCATCGGGAGTTGGTTCTAGCACAGGCTGGTGGGTGGGATGAGGACAGGAAGGGAAACAGTAGAAAGACACCTGCGAAGAGCTTCTCTATGGTGGAGTCAGCTTTCTGTTCTAGGAACAGATACCTAACACAATCACCTTACAAAGGGAAGGTTAACTTTGACTCAGTTCACCAGGTTTCAGTCAGTGATGATGGTTTTGGGTCAAGGGACATCAACACATGTGTATCTCTCAAGGATGCTTCCTGAGAGGACAAACGTATAGGACAGTGACTTGGAGGGAAAGACCCGTGCAGCTCAAAAATAAATGAGAGGAAAGAGCGCATGCTAGCTTTTCCTCCTTTCTGAGTAGGTGGGTCTATCGCTGTCGCAAGCTCAGACACCAACCTCAGGTCTCTCAGCACTGCTGGGTTCTCGGCTTCTCCAGTTTGCATATGACCATTTTTGAACTATCCAATTGCTATTATGTAAACTAACCTGATACCTCCTCCTTTTTAAAAATTATTTTATTTTTATTTTTGGTTTTTCAAGACAGCATTTCTCTGTGTAGCCCTAGTAGTCCTACATACTCACTATGTAGACGCGGCTGGTCTCACACTCCAAGATCCATCTGCATCCTGAGGGCTGGGTTTAAAAGCATGCACCAACATGCCTTGCTTATTTTTTGAGTGTTAAGTGAATTTTGGCTTGGGATTAGAATAGATTCCAGCAGTTTTTTGAAATGGTCCTAAACATACCTTACCAAGTTGTACTATGTATTTATCCGGAGTGATGTTCTCAGCATTGATGATTATAAAATCAATATACCAAATCTGAAAACCATTGAAGATGCTCTACAACCTGCAATGTCAAATATTTAGCTAAGATTTAATTTATGTAAAGACAATCAAGCACATATATCTCATTAGTATGCAAATTTGCTTTCACCTTTAACAAATGGTAAAAATTATTTGCATACCAAAAATCATTTTTAAAATATTTTATTAGTTATTAACAGTAAACATTGATTTGTGTAACTATTTTATACAGCTACATACTTAGAGTCATGTAAAAAATTTCTCGAGCAAAAAGGGGTCAAGAATTTAAGAAGTCTTGCTCTAGAGAGCCCTGACTAACACACAGTCCATGATCAATGTGCCCCATTGCTTTAGAGCCTGTGATAAGGCAACACATCATGGTAGGGGCATGAGTAGGGCAAAGCTGCCCATCTAGATGGGGAATGAAAGAGAAGAGGGAGGGGTACCATTATCCTCTTTAAGGTCATGGGAAGACCTCACCATGCCCCACCTCCTAAATATGCTAACACTAGGGACCACGGTTTTCATACAGAGGCTTTTGGATAGCATTCCAGATCTGAACTGGAACAGAGTTAAGTTTTATCCTCCGAGGGATGGGGAGTTACCTACCGCTTTCAACAGGGAACACTACCAAATCTAGCTTCAGAACAGCAGTTGCTAGCACTGGGGAGGATGGTTGATGGTCAGAGTCCTGGTGGCAAAGTCTGAACCAGGGCAGAGCAAGGATATTCCAAATAAATTCAGAAAGTAGAAAGCCCTGAGATTACTGTTGGGGTTGCCTGTGAATTCATAGCTCAGTGAATGAGATATGTCTTTATCCAGGACAGAAACTTTGGCAAAGGAAAATGTACAGATGCTGACTATATCTGAAAGGGAAGTAAGTGACCATGGTACAGTCTGTCCAATGGCAGCTGTGCATTCTATACAGTAGACTCAAGAAGAGAGAGGTGCAGGGACAGGCAGGTTACTTACCCAGTGTCTTAGTTAGGATTACTGTTGCTGTGATGAACCACCATAACAAAAAGCAACTTGGGGAGGAAAGGGTTGATTTGGCTGACACTTCCACATTGTAGAAGTCAGGGCAGAAACTCAAACAGGGCAAGAACCTGGAGGCAGGAGCTGATGCAGAGGCCATAGTGTGTGTGTGTGTGTGTGTGTGTGTGTGTGTGTGTGTGTGCGCATGAGCACACATGTGCATGCCTGTGCATGCTTTTTGACTTGCTCTTCAAGGCTTGCTTAGCCTGCTTTTAGAATCCAGGACCACCAGCCCAGGGATGGCCCACCCACTATTGGCAGGGTCCTCCCACATAAACCACCAGTTTAGAAAATGTTCTATAGTCTTGCTTACAGGCCGATATTAAGAAGGCATCTTCTCAAATAAGGCTCCCTCCTCTTTGATAACTCTAGCTTGTGTCAAGTTGACATAAAACTAGCCAGCACACCAAGTCCTCCTGAGAGCAAACGAAGGACTGTATTTATACCAACAGTAGCAGTTACTGAATAGGTAGCATGCCAAGAGCTGTTCTGTGTACTTCAGAATGCGTGGGCTGATTGCATCCTCACCACAGTCCTTTGAAGTAAATGAGAGGGGCTGGAGAGATGGCTCTGCGGTTAAGAGAACTGGTTGTTCTTCCAGAGGTCCTGGGTTTGCTTCCCAGTGCCCACATGATGGCTCACAACCATCTGTAACTCCAGTTCCAGGGTATCTGATGCCCTCTTTAGGCACACATGTGGTGCACAGACAAACATGCAGGTAAAACATCCAAATACATACAATAAAATAAAATGAAGTAGACCTTAGTTAATACAAGGAAAGAAAATGAGGCACAGAAAGAGTTAAGCGCTCGGCCTAAAGTCATGTTGCCTGTCAAAGAAACCCTGAGGGCTGGTGAAGCTCTGCTCTATTAACCTCTGTGAGCACATCCTGGGGAACAGAGTTTGTCGGAAGGAAGAGCAGGGAGGAACCGAGTGCTAGAGAAAGCTGCTGAAGAAATGTAGGGGTAGGTGGGAAAACCTTGTGAAACTGGGAATCCGTTGTGTGGGAGTGATCTCAGAGAAGCCTGACTAGCATCTGGGGCTGCATCAGAGCCAAGAAGAGGGGTGAGCAGGAGGTTCATGGGTTTAGACAACCAGGTGCCTGCCAGGGCCTCCCACTGAGTGAAGCTCCTGGGATGGCTGGGGAAGAAGGCCAGACCACAGGAAGCCAAAGCCAGAATGAGGCTGGAAAAAAGGAAAGGGATGTGTGTCTCCGTTCTAGAGGAAGTCCGCTGTGAACGGGAAGACACTCATAGGGCAGTGACTTGTGGGCAGCGCAGGATTGGGACATGATTTGTTTGAAAGGGGGCATCTTGCAGGGTTGGTAGGCTTGAAGCAAAGGAAGGGGAGTGGTGGAAAGAAAGAATTATTAGAGTCTCCCAAAGCAGGAGGTTTGGCTAGAAAGCAAAAGGGGTCTCTCCCTCCAGCTGAGCAGAGCAGAGCACAGGGGCCTGAGCCGGGGGGCAGCAGCTGTGGGAAGGAAGGAGGGGAAAGGGAAGGCGGAATGAACTATAGCTGGAAACCAACAGAAAGCCCAGGAAAAAGTGGGTAGGGGCTGGGATGGTTAACCTCTGTGCCAGAGGTGGTATTCAGATGAGGGAGGCGTGGCTTTGAGGGGCTGGGGCTGCCAGCCCCTATGAAGTGTCCCAAGGACCTGCTACTGGGGACCCTAGGCAGACAGCAGATATGAGGGGCTGGGTTACAGGTCAGAGACCTGGCCTGGGCCTCTGGGTGCTCTAGTGGTACAGGTGAGCGAGGTTGCTCTGGGGTATGAGAAGCAGAAGCGGGGGGGGGGGAGGACGCGGGGGGGGGCTGCTGAGAAAAAGCTTCCAGGACTGACTCCGAAAGAAGAGGACATTAGTAATCAAGGAGGACTGTCCATCACAACGGCTGGCTTTGTTAACAACTTTAATGAAAATACGCTTAAACATTTTATGAGCCATCCAGAGACATGCGCAAAACAGGAAAATCCCAACTCCTGAAATGTCAAACTGATCAGGACAAATTAGAGGAAGATTGTGCCAGTAAGCAGAAAAGTGACGGATGAACTTAACACTGTAGTATAAGGTGACATACTCAAAGGCATCATCAGACTTTATGGGTCAAGAGGATAAGTCCTGAGCTCTCAGCAACAACCCAGAGTCAGCAGAGCACTTGAGATTCAGAATCTTTAACCTGGGGTCTAGGAACCAGCTCATAATTTTGAGTTTGAGGGTTCCCTAAAATCAGGTGAAGGAGCATGAACCTTCGAAGGGACAAAAAGATTCTCAGAGGTGAGACTTCTCTCAGGGTATCCTCCGATTCCACCTTGCTGAAGAAATTACCCTTGACATGCAAATGATGGAAACACATTAGCATCTGGGGCCTTGGTTTGTGGTTTTTACCATCAGATGTTTCTGTGGGTGAGCACGTCGAGCATTCTCAGCAAAGCGTGCTGATTGCAAGCCTTCAGAGGAGGAACGGGGCTATTTCCAGGGCTCCACACACAAATGGGCAAGTAGCAGAGTGTAATTCTCCATAAGATGTTGCAGGCCAAGATCTTAATGATTTGACCTTTATCCTCTTTAGATTCCCCCAGGTAGCTCCACTTCAAAGCAGGGCTTGGTAGTCATTCCCTCGGTCCCCTTTTCATCTCCAAATTAGTGCACAAACCCAAACCACGTGGGAAAACAACTAAAGCTGATTGACTATTTATTAAACAGTTAGTGGAAACCCTTGTCCAGGCTCAGAAGCCCCTCAAGTGACGGGGGATGTTGGGTAAAAATGATAGGTGAGTGGTGACCGCTAGGTAAATGGGCCGGGCCAAGCCTTTGATTTCCCGCCCCCACTCCACCATCTCCTCTGGAGTCGATATTAGATTTTATTTTCTTGCTTGAGCTTTAACTCCACAGAGCCGTCACTTCCCCACATTCCTGGTGTCCCAAGGCCCCAGAGGTTCCTGCGCTTTCTGTCACTCGGGGCTCCTGGTATGTGTCTGCAACCTCTCAGGCCAGCCTTGAGTTTAGGTCCCCCTCGTTTCCAAATCTCCCAAATCTCAGGTCTTCTAACCTAAATAACTCCTTACGGTGCTCCCCAAGTTGGCATAGCCGCACCCGGCCATAAAGGGAAGATCCGAGACTCCCCATTCAGTCTCCCCGATCCTCTAGCGGAGCGGTCAGAGCAGATGGCGCGGGAATGCACACAGGAGCTTGTCCTAATGTTCCCCAGATGCCTTTTCCCCATACCCTCCCGCAACCGCGTTGGTCTCCTGACCCCTACTTCTGCTTCCCGGTCTGGGGAGAGGGTCTGGGGGTGCCGCAGCCTGAGCCCCGGGAGCGCGCAGCCCCGCTCCTCCCCGCGCGGCCCCACTTGTGGCCTCGCCGGCAGCCGCGCAGGGACAGCTGCATTTCTCGCAGCCCGCCGCTAGGAAGCCGGCCTCGCCTCGCTTTCTCCGCCTCCCGGCGCCCAGCCGCGCCGCCGCGCCACCGAGCAGGGCCCGCAGCCGCCGCCGCCTCCACCGAGGGACCGCGCCCCTCCCCCGCCGCCCGGCCCCAGCGGCCCGCGGGAGCGGACGCGAGTGCGGTGCTCGGTAAGACCCCGATTCGCTCTCGCCGCCCCTACCGCGAGCTCGTGGGCGCCGCGCTCCACCCCGGCCCGGCGGCCCCACCTTCCCCGGGAGCATCGCCGAGGCGCGGCCGCCAGGGCCCGGCCGTCGCGAGTTTGAGTCCTCGCGCCCTGGCCACGGCTTCCCGGGAGCCCGCGCCTCCGCGGCAGATCCGGGTGGCCCTCTCTTCCCGGCTGCCCGCCTCGTCCCCGGGCCCTGGGCGCAGGGGGCGTGCTGCACCCGGGGCCACGATCGGAGGGGTGATCACCGGCCGGCGCCGCGGGGAAGGGACGCAAGGCCTGGGGAGCCTGCTCCTCCCGGATCTCCGCTCCCGGGTTCCCTGCTTTGTGTGGACACCCTCCCAGCATCGCCCCGGCTGGGGGCGCAGGCTGAATGGCGATGGCGAGGCGGGGGCCCGGGCTGGGAGCTGAACTCCTTTTAGGGGGAGGGGAGGCTTGCTTCCTGCTCCTGCCGTGGTCACCGGGCGGCTCAGCCTTGTCAGGTCCCACCCGGTCCCCTGGGAGCTGCATCTCTCCGCGACCCGGCTGGGGAAAGTTCAGAATGCACTGTCCCCGCCCCTGCTCCCCCGCCCCTCGGACTCTAAGTGCCTGGGGCTCTGAGCTCCAGGGGGCCCGGACTTGCCTTTATTCCTTGGTTTTCCCCTTGAGTAATTGCCTTGCACCCCAGCACGGGTTTGTCTATCTTCTCCCCTTAAAAATAAAGTTTTAGCTCCAAGTAATTTATACTGCTATGAAATTCCTGGGGAGGGTGTTTTAAGGGAGAGAGATTTTAGATTTCCCTTATTTGTTTATTGTGAGAATGAAGGCTGAGGGGTTAATTGCAGTATAGTGATGAGACACCCTAGGGATGATGTTGGGGTAGAAGATCATGTGTCTTGATCTCCACCTGTTCCTCGGGCAGCCTGAAACCTGGGATATACGGGATATACACTTTTTCTCTTGCTTATCTTGCAACACGCTGAGCCACCTGGCCCAGGAGAAAGGGTTCTGGGTGCTTCCTTCCCCTCACCCCCTTCTTTATCGGCTGATGAAATTGACCAGGCTGTTCGAAGGAGGTGACGAAGGAGGTGACGGATACTAGTACTCTCCTTATGGATATCATTTCGTTGTGAAGTGTGGTCCCTGCTGGATCAAGTGTGAAGTGGGGACTTGTAAATGGAAGGTGGCACCTTTGTGCTGCTGGCTAGGGCCGCTAGAGGTTGTTGCATCCAATAGGGTTGGGTTGGAAATCCCCTGTCTGCTCTCTGCTGCTGCTGGAAAGAAACGGGGACAAGGAAACAGAGGGGGGTGGTGGGGGGATAGCTCAGGGCTGGTGAGAGAAGGGGGAAAACCAGGCTCGCGAGTTAGACCAAGGGCCTCTTTGGGATCTGGTGAAAGCTATACCCTAACTGCACTTCCCAAACAGGCCCAGGTGCTGGCGCATCCTCACGCACTGCCAGAGGGCTAATATACACCCTTGGAAATAGGCTAGAGTTTGTGGTGTACTCCAGGCATTTTGGAACAGATTCCTTCCTTGTGGTTAGTTAGTAAATAATCCCAGGACGCCCAAAGCAGAACTCTTATGAGGTCCTTTCTCATGCCGCTTTGAACTTGTGGCCACGGAGACCCGGAGCTCTGGCCCAGCTCCCAGATCCCTCCAGTTTGCTAGGGGACAGGGGCAATTGAGGTGGCCGTTCTTCCATGACAGAGTTTGCTGTCTGTGAGGTGTGGAGACCCTAGGCACTGTGTTGGGGCACCAGGGCTATTGAATCAGAGGAAAACAAAGGACAAGTGTGGGGTGGGGGTAGGAGGCGAGTCTTTTGGGAACCCCTGTTCCTTTCAGGGACATGAGGTTGAAGAGCCTTATGGAGAGTGTTCAGTGTGCAAGATCCTTCTGGGGAAGTCTTGGAGCACATTTGCCCAAGAAAACAATCTGGGCGTCTGCAGGGCCTTCCATATCGTGGACTTCAGAATGCAAGTGGAGACCAGACAGGCCACTGGGGCTCAGCTCCTGCTTTTCTTCTCCATGACTTCCTGGGTGCCAGGGTGCCGGGTGGTGTGCAGGTGCCTGTTCATCTATACCTGCTTGGGATCTGGGTGAGTCCAGGGGTCTTCCGTGTCAGACTTATATGCCTCAGTACTGAGAAATTTTTCATAGGCTCATACCACCTCCGATGGACCAGACGATTGAATGTCCTTTTAATGATGCCACTAGCATTGTCTTTAAAACCGATCATAAACAATAAATGCAGTAACACTGCTTAGAAATGGAACTCCCACCTCATAAAATACAACAATAGCATTTTTTTTTGTGGCAGCAAGGTTCTTCAGATTGTTCTTAGTGTGATAAGAAGTTCTGACTCCACAGACCTAGCCTGCACCCCACCCCTCTTCAAGTAACCCAGTGAGGAAAGTGTTTGGCATGCAGTACCTCTTACATCTGTTTTTTCCTTCAGAGTTCCCCAAAGTCACTCTGCTCTGTTACTAAGCAACAGAGAAGAGAATTTCCTAGAGCCTTGGGCACGAGGCTCACCTCTGACCATGCCAGGTGAGCTGGAGCAGGTGGTGCCTGTGGCTTGCTGGCTCCTGCCCATGTGACAAATAACCCTTGGGTCTGGAGTCCTAAAATGACTAAGGTCTAGCGGTCCCTGATATGGGCGTTGGAAGCCGTCTTGGTGGCATGCAAGGCTCTTGTGGCAGGGTTCACCTGCCCTTGTGGCCAGGATTTATCTTTCGGCTGAAGCTCTGGCTTCCAGATGTTGGTGAACTCAAGATGTTAGCTGCACTGGCTGCTCTGCTGTCCAATACTCTTTGCTTCCTGCCTCCCAGAAATACCTCTCATGTGCTGGAACAATGCAATAGATTCCTTCCTAAGAGAGCAGCTAAAGTTCTCATCTTCACAAGAAGCTATGAGCTGGGATGTAGCTCAGTTGGTGGATGGCTAGAACACTTGTCTAGTTTGCACAAAGCCCAAGATTCAATCCCCAGCCCCTAAACTGGATACAGTGGCATATGCCTGTCATCCAAGGCCTGGGAAGGTGGAGGCAAAGAGATTGGAAGTTCAAGGTCATCCTTGGCTACATAGAGAGTTTAAAACCCAGTTTGTGCTAGTTTAGATCCTGTCAAAAAAAAAAAGATTAAAAAATAGGGCTGGAGAGATGGCTCAGAGGTTAAGAGCAGTGCCTGCTCTTCCAAAGGTCCTGAGTTCAATTCCCGGCAACCACATGGTGGCTCACAACCATCTGTAATGAGGTCTGGTGCCTTCTTCTGGCCTACAGACATACACACAGACAGAATGTTGTATACATAATAAATAAATAAATATTCTTTAAAAAAATAAAATAAAACCATTCATACACAGTAGATGGAGTAATTGCTTGGGAACATAACTCCCCTCTTTTTTTTTTTCGAGACAGGGTTTCTCTGTAGTTTTAGAGCCTGTCCTGGAACTAACTCTTATAGACCAGGCTGGCCTCGAACTCACAGAGATCCACCTGCCTCTGCCTCCTGAGTGCTGGGATTAAAGGCGTGCGCCACCATCGCCCGTCTTCATAACTCCCTTCTTAAGAAACATAACCACTGCTTTTCTACTGTGTCAAAGGTCTTTAGGAAGTTCTTGGTTGGATACCAGTGGTATTTATTTATTTATTTATTCATTCATTTATTTATTTGGTTTTTTGAGACATGGTTTCTCTGTGTAGCTTTGGAGCCTGTCCTAGAACTCTCTCTGTAGACCAGGCTAGCCTCAAACTCAGAGATCCGCCTATCTCTGCCTCCCTAGTGCTGGGATTAGAGGCGTGTGCCAATGCCCCCACCGCCCCCACCACCTCTGGGTCAGATACCAGTGTTTAACCTGAACTTCAGGAAGCAGTCAAGCCATTTTTATGCCCACTTCCACCAAAGTGGTTGGTTGGTTTTGTGGTACTGGAATTTGAATCCAGGGCTTTGCAGCCACTCTACCACTGAGCTCCGTCCCTAGCACCATAGTTTACCCCATCCCCAGCACTTATTTAGGTATCCCCAGGAGGCTCTGGATCTTCCTCCAAAACTTTGTAAATGCTTCAGCGTCTCATTCTTAGAAGGCGTCGGAGGAGGTCTCACATATGTGCCAGGTTCCTTTCATAGAAACTGTTGCTATTATTTCTGAATGTGGGCTCTGCAGTTCTGATACTTGTTACTAAGGAAAGAATGGGACAGATGAGGCGTTGCAGGGAAGGGATACCGGTGGAGGTATGGAGTTGCTGAAATGCCAGGGTGATGGAGAATGGGTGAAATGACTCAGGATTAGCAGCTTTGCTGTGGAATCAGCTCTAACCTGTCCTCTCAGTTTGCCCCGTGGGCTGTGGGCAGCGGTACGGCTGAATGGCTTTTCTTTTAAGGCTGGTGTTGGTCCAGAGGGGCAAGGCGCCTAGTGAGTGTGTGGCAGGGTGGGCAGCGGAGAGTGGAGTGGTGCGGAAGGCAACAGCAAAAGGCTTCCTGTGAAGGAAGAAGTACGGGGGCTAGAGATATGGCATGGAGGATAAAAGCTCTTGCTTTTACACACATGCACACATGTGCACACACACACGTGAGTAAAAACGTAATCTCTCACTCCGCCAAGAGGTCAACTCAGATGTGCTCTCTTTGTTTTGTTTTGGTTTGTTTGTTTGAGTCAGGGTTTCACTGTTTAGCCCTGGCTGGCCTGGAACTTGCTTTGTAGACCAGGCTGGCCTCGAACTCAGATATCTACCTGCCTCTGCTTGATGGGATGTGTCCTTTTAAAAAAAAAGATTTTTTTTAAAAAAAGAGTCATTTATTTTATATGTATGAGTGTTTTAGCCACATGTGTAGTTATGTGTAGTTGTGAGCTACCATATGGATGCTGGGAACAGAAGCCAGGCCCTCTACATGAGTAACAATTGCTCTTAACTACTGAGTTATCCCTTCACCCCCTTGTATGCATTCTTAATTCTCAGACTGGAAAGATGGCTCAGTAGTTAGGAGTCCTTATTTCCTCATGAGGCCATATGAGCTGACATTCATTTTTCAGGTGAGGAAATAGACCTAAGAGTTAGCAAGAGGCTTAATAACATGCCCGAGATTATGTATCTCAAAGAAGTGGGCTGAGGATTATGCAGTCTGTTAAGAACTGCTAGCTAGACAGTCTGCTGAGGCCTCACCAAGGCCTGGCCCTGCCCTCAAGAGGCCCGTAGTTTAGTATCTAATAATAAGATGAATATATTAGTCTAGCATTCCGGTCACCCTGGCAGGGGCTGTGACAAGATGAAACACTCGGGTGAGGGGTGTAGCTCAGGGGTAGAATATGATGAAGCCCTTGCCCTGTGAAACGAAACTATGAAACCCTGAAGAAGGGGGTAATTGCCAGTCGGAAGACATGCTTGAGCTGACAGGCCTTCTTGGGAGAGGGACTTGAGTGGAGTGAGGCTGAAGGTGACATCTGTCTTCCAGGCCCTTGATCTGGTCCCACAGACAGTGTGTTCCTATTCTGTGGGGTTAGCATAGCCCTGTGACTGGCCTGTGAGCATGTGAAAAGGGTTAGGGTTTTGGGATCTTGTGATATCTTTGCCAGGGTGAGGCAGGAACTCTGCAGGTAGGGTTGCTTACTGGATGCTTTGGGCTTGCATTTTTGAGACTATCCCGTTCTAGCCCAAGCTGATCTGAAACTTACTGTATTGGCCTAGACTGTATTGGTCTTTTTTTTTTTTTAAGATTTATTTATTCATTATGTATTCAGTGTTCTGCAGGTCAGAAGAGGGCACCAGATCTTACTACAGATGGTTGTGAGCCACCATGTGGTTGCTGGGAGTTGAACTCAGGACCTCTGGAATAACAGGCGGTGTTCTTAACCGCTGAGCCATCTCTCCAGCCCTGGCCTTGAAGTCTTAACAGTCTTCCTACCTCAGTCTTCATGTGCTGGGAATATAGACATGAGCTAAATTTCATTTTTTTTTTTTCTGAGACACAGTCTCACTTTGTAGACCAAGTTGGCCTGGAACTCACTCTGTAGCCTAGGATGGGCCTCAGACTCATGTTAATCCTTTTGCCTCTGCCTCTTCTCTGCCCTCAAAGTGTGGGGATTATAGACATATGTCACCATGCCTGGCTGCTTTTTTGTATGTGTGTTTTTGGTTATTTATTTTTATTGCTTTATGTGTATGGTTATTTTGCTTGTATGTATGTTGATACACCACATTCTTGCCTGCTCACAGAGTCTAAAAGAGGGTCTTATATTCCTTGGAACTGGAGTTACAGATGGTTGTTAGTCACCATGTAGGTGCTGGGAACCAATCCTAGGTCCTCTGGAAGAGCAGCCAGTGTTTTAACTGTTGAACCATCTCTCCAGCCAGGTTTTTATGGGTTTTAATAGCTAAGCAGTAGCCACGTCTTGTAATGCCTGCAGCAAGCACACTAAAGAGGCAGAAGTCTTGCAAGCTTTGCTACTCAGAACAGAGCCGTTCACTAGACAGAGGACCAGAGGTGAATACATTTAAATTGCAGAGGGACGATGTTCCAGATAGGCTGTAATGAGCAAGAAGAGTGACTCATGGGAGGAGAGGGGAATGCCCCTCCAACCCAAAAGGCTTTGGAAATGGGAACAAGATTCATTTGTCTTTGTGGTTTAAGAAGCTTCATCTGCAGACAGGAAGCTGAAGTGGCGGCCCCGAGAGGCCCATGCCTGCTCAGTGATCGAAGCATGAAAGCTGGGATTTTTGAGATGGAAGGCTGCTCAAATCTGGCTTAACCTCTCCTTGTACTGTGGACTGAAGAATGCTGAGTGACAGAAAGTAGCCTGTCCATGAATTAAGAGCCAAGACATCAATCCTACCTGCTCAGCAGCTGGAACTCATGCCCTGGGTCCCTGCTGCAGAGATGCTCTGTGGGAGTGACCCAAAGCCTTGGGAAAAGTGGCAGGAAACCCGGAAGTAACAACATTTGTCAGAAACTGACTGCAGAGAGCATCAGGTCTATTCAGAAGATGGTTGCCCTTGGAGTTCCTGGGTTATCGGCTTCAGCTCCTACGTAAGCTCTGGGCAGACACAGGGGCCCCCAGTAAACACTGCAGAAAGAATGAGCAAACAGTAGATGATCCAAGTTTGTTCTCTTTGACCACTTACTTGCTGGGCCTACAGGACAATCATTTCCTGATCCCTCCCACTGACAGAAAAAGGATCATGATAGGGTGAAGGGCAAGAGCAAGGTTAGCAAAATACATCTGGGGAGCTTTCTCAAAATACATAGTTCTTCTAAAGATTGTCAAGTGCTGACATGTTCATTTATTATGGTTTTTTTCCTGCCCCCTACTCCAAATATAAAAGGCTTCAACGTTTAGGGGAAATGTGTTACGACAATCTCAACACTTTATCAAGATGGTACAGAAGTCTCAGAAGAAAACAGGCTTGTTCTCAAGAGGTACTCAATTAAGAATAAATCAGCCTGGGCATAGTGGCACATACCTTTAATCCCAGCACTTGGAAAGGAGAGGCAGGCAGATCTCTGTGAGTTCAAGGCCAGCCTGGTCTGCATAGTGAGTGCCAGGACAGCCAGAGTTTATTTTAGACAGACATGGTGGTGCATGCCTGTAATCCCAGTACTCAGAAAATCTTGAGTTCAAGGACTGCCTAGAGTATATGGTAAGATCTATCTCAAAAGAGAAAATGGGATGGGGGTGTGGTTCGGCTGTTAAGAGTGCTTACTACTTTTGCAACCATGTTGGGCAGCTTATAACCACCCCTAACTACAGCTCCAGGGAGATCTGACGCCTCCATGAACACCTATACTTGTGTGTACACACGAGCATGTGCATGCACACACACAGTTTAAGTAATTTTTTTTAAAAACAGGGCTGGAGAGATGGCTCAGCAGTTAAGAGCTTTGCTTTTTCCAAAGCTGGGATTTGGAGCTTTGCTTGGGCAAAGATGCTCTGTGGTTGTGTCGGGCGGCCAAGCTCAGGAAATGATTTCACTTTGTTCGGGTCTGAGATTGGTTTCAGTTCCAGGCTGTACCAGGGGCCGGGTGCTGCTGAGAGTCAAGGGAGGAGCCAGCTGGGAGGGAGTTCCACTGTTGTCTGTGTACACAAGTGACAAGGTAGGTGGACAGGGGATTCCTGGGCTGAGCAGGGAAGAGAGGGGAATCTGAGGTGGCGTTAGAAAGCAACAGTTGAGTGACTGGAGGCTTGGCTGGGGGAAGTGATGTGGGGGTGGAGGCAGGAGATGAAGATATATGTGCAGGTCAAAAGCCCATGGTACGTTATAAGAGAAGACAGTCATAGACTTAGGCTGTAGGGAAGTCTCACCCACAGATTACCTAAGTGAGGTAGCTCTCCCACAAGCAGATGGAGAAAGTAAACTAAGCATGCTACAAGGTCAAATGCATCCTGTGCTGGCATCCTTAAGACGAGCCCCTTTGGGCCTGCAAAGATGGATCAGCAGCGAAGAGTGCTCTCTGTTCCTCCAGAGAACCTGATTCCCAATACCTCACAGCCACCTCTAACAGTAGCTCCAGGAGAATCTGACTCATTCTTCTGGCCTCGAGGGCACACACGTGACATGCTATCACCCTCACCCACACACAGTTTTCTTAGGTTCATTTATTTTATGTGTATGAGTATTTGCCTGCATGTATGTATGTGCACCACATGTGCTTGTGCCCTTGGAGGTCATAAGAGGGCATCAGATCCTCTCAGCTAGAGTTCTGGTCAGTTGTGAGCCACCATGTGCTGTGTAGGTGCTGGGAACCAAGCCTAGGGCCTTCAGCCCCTACACATGTTTTTTAAAATAATTTTTTAAAGATTTATTTTATTTGTATGTGTGTGTGTGTGCCTGAGTGTATGTATGTGCATTGCATGTGTGCAAGTTTCTTGGAGGAAAAAAGTAGTTGACTTCCCTGGAGCTGTAATATGGAAGAACAGTACAGGCTCCTAACCCATCCAATTTCTCTAAGATGAGAGAGGGAGAGAAAGAAAGAGAGAGAGAGAGTACATGCTCCTAACTCATCCAATTTCTCTAAGCTGAGAGAGGGAGAGAGAGAGAGAGAGAGAGAGAGAGAGAGAGAGAGAGAGAGAGAACATGCTCCTAACCCATCCAATTTCTCTAAGATGAGAGAGGGAGAGAAAGAGAGAGAGTACATGCTCCTAACCCATCCAATTTCTCTAAGATGAGAGAGGGAGAGAAAAAGAGAGAGAGAGTGACAGAGACAGAGACAGAGAGAGAGAGAGATCACCCCTTCCTGGGACATAGTGCAAACCTGCAATCCCCCAGCACTCAGGAGTTTGATAAATTTGAAGCCTGTCTGGGCTGTATAGTGAGCTCCTGGCAGGAACAAATGTAACTAACCTATGGTAACATTTTCTTTCACTTGACTGGCTTTATAAAAAAATGGCAAAGGCCTGTTGAAGAACTAATTGTTGCAGATTTGCAGACCTTTGCAGGCTGGCAAGCCTCTGAGACCTCAAGCTGTCAATTTTCCCAAGACAGTTTGGGGCCAGCGTGGCGGCTTCACAGCACATTATTACCCTAGGAAGTCAGAGGTTTCTTCAGACTCACTCTGGGTGAGGCATACATAAAGGTTCTTGTCCCTCTTAGCAAGGTATAACATCCTGCATTCGATTTTTGAGACAGAGTTTCTTTCTATGTAGCCCTGGCTGTCCTGGAACTTGCTCTGGAGACCAGGCTGGCCTCAAATTCAGATCCTTAGGCCTCTGTCTCCTGTGCTGGGATTAAAGGTGTGTGCCACCACGACCCAGCTGCATTTGATTCATTTGATTTTTCAAAGACGTGTTCGTTTTCCTTTCCTTTCCTTTCCTTTTCTTTCTTTCTTTCTTTCTTTCTTTCTTTCTTTCTTTCTTTCTTTCTTTCTTTCTTTCTTTCTTTCTTTCTTTTTGATCTTTTGAGACAAGGTTTCTCTGTGTAACCTTTGCTGTTCTAGAACTCTCCTTGTAGACCAGGCTGGCCTTGAGTTTACAGATCTGCCTGCCTCTCCCTCCCAAGTGCTGGGATGGTAAGCTGTCCAATGTTGATCTTATTTCCAAATGAGAAACCCAAACTTTAAAGGCAGAGAGGATCTTGAAGATTACTGTCTGCTCCTAGAGAAATCTGTGATCCCAGACCATTACATGCATTGAAAAGTTGAATGATATTGGTTAAGACCCCTGGATATAACTCAGTTGACTGAGTGTTTTGGTAGCATGCATGAAGCCTTGAGTTCCCATCTTCAGTGTGGTTGGGGCTGGAGAGATGGCTCAGTGGTTAAGAGCACTATCTGGTCTTCCAGAGAACTCACGCCCAATTCCCAGCACTCACATGGTGGCTCACAACCATCTATAACTCTATAACAGTTCCAGGGGATCTGACACCCTCTTCTGGGCTCTATGGACACCAGACTTGCATGTGGTATGTAGACCAGGCTGGCCTCAAACTCAGAGATCCACTTGCCTCTGCCTCCAAAATGCTGGGATTACTACCACTGGCCAGCTGAGAGTAATAGTATTTCTTTTTTTTTCCTTCTTCTTTAAATGTGTTTTGGTGTTTTGCCATGGGTGTCAGGTGCCCTGGAACTGGAGTTACAGACAGTTGTGAGCTGTCATGTGGGTGCTGGGGAGAGCAGTCAGTGCTCTTAACCGCTGAGCCATCTCTCCAGCCCCTGTAATAATATTCTTTTTTAAATTATTATTATTTTATTTTATTACTTAAAAAATACCAATCCAAATTCCCACTTCCTCCCCTCCTCCCACTTCCCTCCCACTCCTTCCACACACCATCCCCCTACCCCCTCTAATCTTAAGAGAGGGCAAGGCACCCTGCCCTGTGGAATGTTCAAGGCCCTCCACACTACATCCAGGTTGAGCAAGGTATACATCCAAAGAGAATAGGATCCCAAAAAGCCAGTACATGCAGTAGAGACAAATCCCAGTGCCATTGTCATTGGCCCCTCAGTCTGCCCCAACTGTCAACCACACTCAGAGGGACTAGTTTGATCCCATGCTTGTTCATTCCCAGTCCAGTTGGAGTTGGTGAGCTCCCATTAGCTCAGGCACATTGTCTCAGTGGGTGAACCCCTCATGGTCTTGACTTCCTTGCTCATATTCTCCCTCCTTCCGCTCTTCAACTGGACCTTGGGAGCTCAGTCCAGTGCTCCGATGTGGGTCTCTGTCTCTGTTTCCATCTGTTGTTGGACGAATGTGCTATGGTGATATTTAAGATAATCATCAGTCTGACTACAGGGTAAGGCCAGTTCAGGCACCCTCTCTATTGCTTAGGGTCTTAGCTGGGGTCATCCTTGTGGATTCCTGGGAATTTTTCTAGAACTATTTTCTTGCTAACCCCCATAATAATATTCTTAATGATTGCTATTGGGAATCAAATACCTGCTAAATCCTTAACCTGGTGTTTACTACAGTGGATGGTCTCCATAAACACTATCTGCTATTATTGTTGTTGCTTTATTTTGTAAAGTCACCTAGCTGCTTGGTAGCAGCCAGGTCTCCAGTACTCAGCTGTTATTAGTTCTGGCTCTTTTCATCTCAGCCTGCTTTGTAAGCTGCCTGACATGGGTGCTGGGGACCAAATCCAATTTCTCTGGAGGAAAAAAAATGTTTTTAATTTATTCTTCAGTTGGGTGTGATGGTTCACGCCTTTAATCCCAGCACTGGAGAGGCAGAGGCAGAGGCAGGTGGATCTCTGAGTTCGAGGCCAGCCTGGTCTACAGAGAGAGTTCCAGGACAGCCAGCATTACACAGAGAAACCCTGTCTTGAAAAACAAAACGACAAAAAATTTATTTATCAGCAATTTCATACATACATAGAATATATTTAGATCATATTTATACCCCATTCTCTTGTTCCCCTTCTCCCCTCATCCTCTGAGCCTCTTCTTACCAACAAATGCGCCTCCTACTTTCACCTCTTTTGGTTTTATTGACTCACTGAATTTAATTGGGTTGCTAGCAAGAGCTTGGTTGTGTGTATGTGTGTGTGGGGGGGTGGGGTTTACCAGAGCATGGGCAGCTAAGCAATGGCTGCACCAGTGAAGAAAATGACTCCCGTCCCAGCAACTAACTGTGAGCCGACTCAGTCTTGAAGTACAAGAAAAGTGTATGATAGAGCTGTGTTGACAGCTGAGCTGCAAGACCTGGCTTCAACTCTTTGCTAGATATGGTCGGACCTGGGTCATGAGGACATGCTTGTGTTTAGATCATTTCTTTCCACACACACGCCATTGACTGGCATTTAGAGGTTTCACCAGATTCCTTGCCTCTGCTGGGAAGTTTGGGCTGTGTGGAGATGTCGTCACTGAGTTCTCCTCAAACTGGAAGCGCCTTCAGCAGGAGTGGCAAGGCAGGATTTGGAGCGTCAGGGAAATGCCCTGTCGCTTGCTTGCTTTGCACCAAGGGTGAAGATAGTGTGCAGATGTACTTGGAAATATTTGGCAGGCGTGAATCTGTGTGAGACCAGGCCTACTCAAATGCTTCCCAAGTGATTTGCGTTGACCTTTTATAAAATTGCTGACAGCCTAGGAACCTCCCAAGGGAGTCTGAAACATAGTAAAAGCTAGTATGGTCCCTAGCCTTGAGTCATCTTTGTCACGTATTGGTAGGTGGCACTCTCTCCAGAAGGATGATTGGAGTGTTTTTCCTGGAATATGAAAAAGAACAGAAATTAATTTTGTTTGGCAAGTCCCACATCACTCCTTTGAGATGCTCACTGCCTTTCTGGGACTAGAGTGGAAACTGGCTTCTGATGTTGATCCATGGGATATCTCGGGTTTCCCCACCAGGAAGAAGGAACGTGTTAAAACAAGAGAGTTTTGAGTGTGCAAATTATTATCCTGTTGGAGCTCTGCTGTGTAAGGACATTGCTGTTCTCATTGGGTCACTTCACTTTTTAATATTGTACTTTCCTCTCCTTCCTGTCTTTCTTTTTTCTTTTGTTTTGTTTGGAGCCAGGATCTTGCCAGGCCTGGTGGAAGGGCTCTAATCCCAGCACTTCGGAGGGACGAGCAAGTGGATCTCTGTGAGTTTGAGCCCAGCCTGATCTATGTGCTGGAATTATAGACATGAGCCACCATACCCAGCTCCTATGTACTTGGGCTTTGCCCTTGATAGTGCCCTACTACTGAGCCTTCTTTCCAGCCATCCTTATACTTTCTATTCTGAGCCTAGATCTCACTAAAGCATGAAGGCCAGCCTTCAGTTCACTCTGTAGCCCATGCAGGCCTTGAACTTGAGGTCTTCCTTCCTCTCATGCGTTGCTCTATTATAAGGCCCATGCCACTAGACTCAGGTCTAATGTATTATTTTCTCCATAACAGCAAATGGTTGTAGAACATACCTATCAAATAAAAGTAGACTTAACAATTCCTATCACACAGGACTTTTGTAATGGTCCAATGATACCAGCCATATTTGCTATATGCTTATTGGATGCCAGGAAGCTTTCTAAGCATATAAGAGTCTTACTGTATTTATTCAACCCTAAAGGAGAGAGTGTGTTATTATTATTGTTATTAAAGGTTTATTTTGTGTGTGTGTGTGTGCACATGTGCACATGTGCGCACATGTATCCTGGCATGAATGTGGAAGTCAGAGGACAACTTTTCCAGTGTTTCTCGCCTTTCGCCTTGGTGGCTTTTTGTTATTTTGTTTTGAGGTAGGGTCTCAGGATTTAAGATTACTGATTTAAGGCATCTTTCTGGCTTTTAAAACATCAGTTCTGCCAGGCCGTGGTGGCGCACGCCTTTAATCCTAGCACTCAGGAGGCAGAGGCAGGTGGATCTCTGTGAGTTTGGAGCCAGGACAGGCTCCAAAGCTATACAGAGAAACCCTGTCTCAAAAAACCAACCCAAAAAACCCCAACAAACAAACAAAAAACCAAAACAAACAAACCAACAACAACAAAAAAACCTAAAATATCACTTCTAGGAATCCAACTCCTGTTTTCAGGCTTGTGTGGCAGGCACTGTTACCTGTTGAACCATATCTCCAGTCCCAGAAGATTGGACTGTTTCCAGTTTACGTAAGAGGAAACTGAGGCACAGAATGTCATCACCCTAGGTAGTCAAAGAGGTGGGACTTGAACTCCAAAAGCAGCCACTGGGTCTGTACACGACTCACCAGGGTACTTGGTCATGGAACAATGCTCAGATTCTTCCTTGAGTTGGGGGAGGGATAAACTGAACCTCGCAGCAGATTAAGTGTTCAGGTCGAGGTGCTGGGAGGCCTGGGGAGGCTGTTGCTGTGGCATTCTGGGGAAACAGCTGTTTCTAAGTTTGGGACAGAGCTGAGGCAATCCTTCAAGGACAGAGAAGGGCCATTTTTGGATAGAGGTACCTTTTAACTCTCTGAGAAGAGGGATTGCACCCCTGTAGGTTTAAGATCCACATGTCTCCTCCTCCCCATCCATGACTCTGTATTTGGAAACCTGTCTTTAAAAAGAGTCAGCCCAGCTGCGTGGCTATCAGGGTTTAGCAAACTGCCACGAACAGTGGATTTTTGAGACAAGGAAGGGAAGGTGAATCAGGGATGGTCAGTGCCCTTAGGTGCTGAGTCATGGAGCAACCTGTGTCCAGTGGATGGAGAACCGGGGACGTAAATGACTTCCCTTTTCTTCTGAGTTGATTTAATAAGGGAATGAATCATCCCGTTAGGTTTTGTGCTGGAAAAGAAAGAGTTCCAGTGGTATGGCCTTTGACTGAAGCCAGAAACTGTGTCTGCCTGACTCTAGACTGATGCCTAGGCCTTGATGGCTCCTGCCCAGGATGAAGTCCCTCCGGAGGCTTTAGAAGGGCCCTCAGCTTCCTGTTGCTACCATTCTTGGCCCTATACGTCCTGATGGGGTCCTGAGACCCTAAGGCCTTAGAGAGAAAGAGATAGAGTGTGATTAAAAGTAAAGAACTAGGGCAGGGAAGATGATTCACCTAGAGGATCTGGGTTTGATCCCCAGAATCCACATATAAAAGAGTTAGGGTTCAAAAACCAAAATAAGGGCTGCAGAGATGGCTCATCAGTTAAGAGGTTTGTTACTCTTTTTTTTTTTTTTTTTTGGTTTTTCGAGACAGGGTTTCTCTGTAGCTTTGGAGCCTGTCCTGGAACTAGCTCTTGTAGACCAGGCTGGCCTCGAACTCACAGAGATCTGCCTGCCTCTGCCTCCCGAGTGCTGGGATTAAAGGCATGCGCCACCACCACCCGGCGGGTTTGTTACTCTTGCAAAGGACTTGTGTTTAGTATCCAGCATCCATATGATGGCTCTCACAACCATCCATAACTCAGGTTCTAGGAGGTCCAATGCCTTCTTTTAACTTCTAAGGCAGCAGGCACCCATGTGCTACATGGATATACATGCAGCCGGAACATTCACATACATAAAATAAAGTAAGATGAAACAAGAGCAAAAAATAGTCAGGAATGATGGCATATTTATTCCAACACTTGGGAAGCTGAGACAGACAGATCTCTGTGAGTTCCAGGCTAGCCTGTTCTACAAAGTAAGTTCCAGGTCATCCTAGGCTATGTAGTAAGAACCTGGCTCAGAAAGAAATAAGGCAAGTATTTGTAATCTCAGACCAAGGGAAGTAGAGACTGGAGGGTCCCCAGGGCTTGCTGGTAAGCCAGCCTCCACTGCTTGGTAAGTTCCAGATCAGTGAGGGACCCTGTCTTAGGGGGGAAAGAGTAAGCAGGGAGCAGTGGTGGCGCATGCCTTTAATCCCAGCACTCGGGAGGCAGAAGCAGGCTGCTCTCTGTGAGTTCAAGGCCAGCCTGGTCTACAGAGTGAGTTCCAGGACAGCTAGTACTGTTACACAGAGAAACCTTGTCTCAAAACAACAATAACAAAAGTAGACATCCCCTGAGGAACAGTACTCAAGGTTGTCTTCTGGCCTCCACATATATGCGCGCACACACACACACACACACACACACACACAAGTAAAGGATCAGTGAACTTCACCACAGTAATGGTCATTTTGAAGATATTAGCTTACAAATTCATCCTATAAATCATGCCTGTAAGGAAAGCCCAAGGTTCAATCCTCGGTACTAGAAAAAAAAAATCATGCCCTAAGGCTAGACAATGGAAAAATAGTTTTGACCTTCTGGGATATGAATGACCCTTATCCCTTGCCTCTGAAGGCAGCAGGGCCCTCCTGTACTAGTGCCCGCTTCCCTGGGCTGTCATGGAGACATGTTGTTCTCTCTCAGACACCAGCTGTCAGCCTTTTGCGTGTGTCCCGCCCAGCCTGTAATTTGGCTGTGGGAGCCTGGGGGGGCCACATCCTGTTCTGAGCCACTCTTTTCCTATCTGTGGAACCATGACCTATGACCTTACCTCAGACTGTGAGCTGAGATCCCTTAGGGACTATGAAGGGTGCTCAGGAGGAGAATGAAGGGTACGTAAGAACTCCCAGATGTTTAGAAACATCAGCAGGGTGGTTCCATTTGCAGACAAAGTTCCATTTGCTTCTGGTCACACATTTCCCAAACTGCTTCTCTTGACAGTGTCTCTGTGTTCCATTTGCCTCTGCTTCCTTCCTGTCCAAAGCCAGCAGTAGTAGCTGCTGTGGAGACCTCTGCTCAGACATTTCTACTTACACAGTTTAGTGTAGTTCTTATGCCTACCTATGGCCAGGGATTGGTCCTTTGGATGTGGGAACTGAGGCAAAGAGGCAGTGACTTGTCCAGCTTCACACCTACTTTCTGGGTGGAATTTTGCTTGGTTGAGTTTTTAGCTTAATTACATATTTATTTGGTTTTTTGTTCCTTCCTTCCCAACTTCCTTCCTTCCTTCCTTGCTTCCTCTCTCTTCTTTTCTTTCTTTCTTTCTTTCTTTCTTTCTTTCTTTCTTTTTTTCTTTCTTTGTTTTTGAGACAAGGTCTCTCTCTCTCTCTACAGCTCTGGTCACCCTAGAACTTGCTGTGTTAGATCAGCCTCTAAGTCAACCCACAGAGATCCACCTGCTTCTCTGCCTCCCCAAGGGCTGAGATTAAAGATGTGTACCACCATGCCTGGTTTTGGATTTATTTGACTTTTAAAGGCAGGGTCTTAGGTGACCCAGGCTGACCTCAAACTCATTACATAGCCCAGGATGGCACTGAACTTCTAACAGTGTCTGTCAAGAATCTTTGGGATTCAGGCTTGTGCTACTAGCCTGGTTTATGCACTAATGGGGATTGAACCCAGGACTTGAGTATGCCGTGAGAGCATGCTACCCTCTGAGCTACACCCTTGCCCCTTGGTTGAAACTTTTGTTGTGATATGTGTCAAACATACACAGAGTGTTCATACAGTGAATTTCCTTGGACTCATCACCAAGTCCTGGCAGATACCTTTGGGTCAGTTAGGAAGAAGGTGTCTTTCCTCAGGGTCCGCAGCTTGGTAAGCAGACGGTGGGCTGGATTCCAACACTCTGTGCCCCTCTAGCTGGGCACTTTGTGCTGTGAACAGCCTGTGAAACTGTATATGACCACTCTGCCTAAGTGCCTTTCTTTTCAACCTGCTTTTGGCATGACAAAAAACACCAAGAGCCAGACACCCGAGAGAGTGACGATGGCCATGGTCAGTGCTCGGCTAGCTGGGACAGGGGGAGAAAAGCTCAGATGCTGGGGACTTTTCCACTTCGTATGAAGCCAGGAGAGGATTCCAGAGGAAACTATTTCTATGCAGAGGAGGGTGGAGACAGATAAGCTACTACATCTTGCTGCTCCCATTTCCTGTAGCCGCCTGCTCTCTCTTGGATGCATCCTCCCTGGTGCTTTCCCCTTCCCTTCTGTGCTTGGGGGACAAGCGAGGTGCTGTGGTCTGTGGCCGCAGCCCTGAACTGACAAAGGGAAGTAGGTGGAGCCCAGCGTGTGAAAACCCAGTGTGAACTGTTGCTTGGCAGCCATGCTCCAGAAGTTCCTCACTGGGACACTCTGCCTCTAGCTTGTCTGAGGCTCCGTGTAGCCAGGGACTGGGTGGGAGATTGACTTTTGCACCTGGAAAGCTGTTTCTTTGAGTCCCATGCAGGGCTCGTGGGTCATCAGATGTGGGGGGCCTTCTTGGTAGCTGTTGTATGTGTTTGCTTTGTTATTAACTATTGTGGCTATGCCCAGCGCGGTGCCTGGTATTGGTGTGTTAGGCAAATGTATGTTATACAATTGATGTTACACAGCATACCATGGAAGAAAGAAATGTGCCAGAGGGCCCAGGCCGGTGTTTCATGCCTCAGACTACATCACAGGGATAACCAAACCCTGACATCCAGTGGCTTGACACAGTTGAAGTGTGGATTTTTTTTTTTTTTGAAACAGGGTCTACTGTGTATCCCTGCCTCTCCTGGAACTTACTATGTACACCAGGCTGGCCTCCAAATCAGAGACCCACCTTCCTCTGCCTCCTGAGTGCTGGGATTAAAGGTGTCCATCACTACTGTCCAGCTCTGGGTTTTTTTTAAAATGTATTCATTGTGTTTGTATGTGTATGAGCATGCTAGAGCACTTTTACTTGCTAAGCTATCTCAGACCTTGTTGTGTTACTGAGGCATGGCCCTGCTAGGGGTCCCAGGCTGGTCTGCAACCTTTGGCCCTCCTGCTTCGGTCTCTGAAGTGCTGGGATAGAGGCATGCATCACCACACCTGGCCTGTTACTCTGTTCTCATTTCACTGGCTAGGGTTGGTCAGGTAGCATGGGAAGCTGGAAAGGGAGAGGGACAAAGGACAGACTTTTATATTGCTGTCACTGGGTGTAGTCTATCAATGTGCCTCTGGCTGAGGTTCTTGCCCAGTCACTGTGGTTTTACTTAGACAAAGGAGAACACCTACTAGTTAGGCCCAGGAAGGAGGTGGGAGATAGCACTGAAGGGAGTCACACAGGAGGGCTTTTAACAACTGCATAAGGACATGTTGGTCTTGTGACAGTTATTTACGAATGCCATGTCTGGATCCCATTTTCTTATCTGTGCGGGGAGTGGGGATAGTAAGACCAGTCGATCTTGTTTCAGGCTCCACTGAGTACAAGGAACGGGTTCTCTGAAGTCATGGGACAATTGAGGAATTGAGAGCAGGAAACACAGCTGTCCTCCCAGGTGCCCCTGCCTGGCACACCTGCTGGATGCCCCTGCTTTTGTGAATGTGCATTTGCTATCACAGTCTCCTGGTTCTCAGATATACCCATCTTCTTTCTAGTATCCAGAGAGCAGATAGTATCTGATTGTTGAATCAAATAAATTCCTGGGGGAAGAATCTAATTGATTTATGCCGGTCAGCCTTCTGTGGCTTGTGAACATGGTCCTATGGCACCTCCATGTCACTAAGGATTTTCCTTTATGAATGGAGTTGGAGGCATCCTCACAGTGGGCACATAAGCTGGGAGCATACTTGAGAAACATGCCAGACTTACTTCCTTGGACCAGTTTGGATCAGGTGGGTTGGACGATTTCTGGAAGACAGCTCTGAGAACTGAAAGGGACCACTTAACTGTGAGCCGGTGTGATGGGGTGGTGGGACCTTGCCGGGAATCTTGGGAGATTACACTACCCTAATGGGCATGGGTAGGTTAATAATGCTGTAAGATAGAACTGGGAAGTCTTGGTTAAGGCATGGGAACTGTGTGTTGGATGGTCATGGAACAGGATGGGGGTGGAGGGGGTGTAGCTTGGGCCAGCCAGGCCATTGCTGGAGGTAAGCCAGGTTTATAGGCCACTGGATCATAACCTTGTAAAACAGAAAGCAAATGTGTATCTCTCCCCTACATAAACACAGCTGCTTCTGTGGCTGAGATACTGTGACAGGGAGAAGATGTTGGTCCAGATTTAGCACTTTGGTCCCTGTCCCTATATTACCCCAGCTGACTGTGTACCTAGAAGCAAAGCATCTCACCCCTCCGAGGCTTGCTTTGCTCTGCTCTCTGAGGACTCCGCGTACGAGTATTTGTACAGCAAGAGAGTGAAATCTGAACTGGACAGCTGTGGGACCCTTGCCTTTCACTGGCTGGCGGTGTGACCTGAGCAGATTTCCTAAGTGCTGCTGTTTCCTCCCCTCCTCACAGGGGTATTGTGAGATCACAGGAAATGGGTGCTCAGCGAAACATTAATATTATTAGAAACCAAGACCACGGGGCTAGGGGGTGTAACTTGCCTAGGAGAGTGCTTGTCTAACATGCCCAAGTCCCCGAGTCTGAGCTCCTCCCACCCAGCACCAAGGAAAACCCACACAGTTGTAATCCCATCACTGGGGAGGTGGGGGCAAGAGGATTGGAGTTCAGGGTCATACATCCTCCTCTATATGGGGAGTTCCAGCCTGATATCAGATATCCTGGAGAGAGACAGGGAAATAGAGCAGAGAGAGGAAGGGAGGGGAGCGGTGGAGGAAGACCAGGACCAATTCCAGGGCCTGTACCCAGGTGTAGTGGGGTAGAACACTCAGAGCCTTTGAGTGGGAAGTAGTGTGGCGGTCTGTTTGGGGGGAAGCAGAGGGGAGAACCCCTGAGAGGATGGGAGCTGGGGAAGGAGCACAGGGGTGGAGAGACTGGCGGAGGCAGCCTGCGTCTCTTAGAGGCTGTGGATGGAGGTCTTCCTTTCATTCAGTCCTGCTGTCCAGGGTGGAGCCCCTGCCCCAGTCAGGAACCAGCTCTAGCCCCTGTTCTTCCACTCCTCAGCCGCTTCCCTGCTGCTCTCCTGGGGCCTCCATGATGGGCCTTAGGGACAACTCCACAGAATTCTGGAAATTTCTAGGCTCTTCCCTTCCATCCTGGGTTGGGTGTATGAGGGATGCTACCTCGAGCTTGGGCCTCCTATTGGACACGAGAACTTTCTGTCTTGAAGCTGCTGGGTTTTGTTTCGTTTGTTCGTTTTTAAAGAAGAAGCCCTTTGGACCACTTAGCAGTTTAAAGGCAAAAATGCTCTAGGCCTCAGCTCCTGTTGCCTTCTCCAGGGACAGAGCTAGTCTCCCGCCACGCTCACCCCAAAGAGCTTATGATGTCCAGCCTTGTCCCCTTTCCTCACTGCCTTTGTCCTTGGGTCCCTGCGGTTTCCAACAGCTCTCTGGCTGCTAGGTCCAGACTGAGGCCTAGGACAGCCCCTCCTTTCCTCCCTCAACAGCTGAGGCCTCGCCTCCACCCATCTCTCTTGGATCCAGGCCCTAGTGATAATGAATTACATAAATAAGTCATTTCCATTAGTAGCCCAGCCAGGCGCTAGCCTAGGAGGCAAGGCAGTTCCTGAGGCGGTATGGCCCTGGCAAGAGGCTCCAAGCGCCCCCCACCCCATGTTTCTGCTTGGTGTCTTAGGGAGGGGCCTCAATCTCCTGATTCCTTCCAATGTTAGGTTTTCAGTCTAGAGCAGAAATTCTAAACCTGTGGGTCGTGACCCCTTGACTGAGGTCCTGTATCAGATATCCTACATATCAAATATTTACATTACGACTCATAACAGTAACAAAATTGCAGTTATGAAGTAGCAACAAAAATAATTTTATGGTTGGGGGTCACCACCACGCGAAGAACAGTATTAAAGGATCACAGCATTAGGGATGTTGAGAACCTCTGGTTTAGAGGGTCCTAAAATATCTACTTCCAGTGGCCATAGGTGCCTGGATAGGTGTGTTTGAGGATATTTGAACCCCTAGGAGAGGTGAGAGGTGGGGTGCCTGGTACCTCAGTCTGTTCTTCTGGGCCTGCCTGGGCTTGGCTGGCAAAGGTGCACAGTGGCCATGGCAACCCTTGTCTGCAGGCAGCCCCAGGCAAACACAGGCTTTCAAAGGGGGCCTTGTTCACAGTGGGAGCCTTTTAGTTTGCTGGGCCTTTCAGACCTAGGGAGGAAAGGGAAGACAGAGAGGACAGAGCTGGCCAGCCCATGAGGAGATGACACTCCTGCCTCCTACCCCCTTTGCCCTGGCCCCAGGTATTTTTCCTGGAGACCACAGTTTCCAGCCCGGCTTCTGAAGAATGAAAGGAAGAGTGAGCAGAGGAGTGTGCCCGGTTTCCAGGCAACAGCTGTCTGTGCAGTTGAGGGGAGGGAGTCACTGTCACACTGGGCACCTTGGTGTGGAAAATCCTACACTGATTTCATCAAGCTAGCCAGGGCCACCGAAGCAGATTCTTAGTTGAGCATCAAATATGTGATGTTTCAGAACACTGGAGCTGGGGAGGTAGCTCTATTGGTAGGCTGGCTGCCTAGCATACACAACGCCCTGGGTTTGAGTCCCGACATGGTATAGCATGGTATAACACAGCATGGTATAACATGCATATATGTTATGCCAGAACTGGAGAGGTAAAGGCAGGAGGCTCAGAAGCTCAAGATCATCACTGGCTACTTAGAGAGTAAAACAAACTTAGGCTACAAGGGGTTGGAGGGAAATGAGAGGAGAAGAAAGGAGAGGGAGAAAGAGAGAGAGAGACACTAAACTATTCACCAAATGTAAGGTGACTACCTTGGCAGTTTGCATTATTTTGTATTAGTAAATGGATTTAGTGCAACCGTTGATCATAGGGATTTGTGGGCTTTTAAGGGGAGCTCAGTTCCAGAATTTCCCCCCCTTTCATGTTTTATCATTACACTCCTCATAGGTTAAAAAAAATCAGGAAGGCTGTCATGTCTGTCCTATACCGCACAGGTTGTATGGGGTTTTAAAAAATATACCTGGCGTGAATGAGTGAACGAATGAGAACACACTGACGAAGTCCATCTCTAATGCCCTCCCCTCGATTCAGCAGCCCTCCTTATCCTGTCCTGGCGGGCGGGGGTAGCTCGGGGGTGTGTGTAAAGGGTGGGACAGAAGGCAGACTCGACTGTATCTGGGGCAACTGTGCCGGCCGCTCTCTCTGGTCATCAGGGACTCCAGGGGTTCCTTGAGGAAGGTGTAGGCAAAGATGTTAGCCTGGAAGCAAGCCCAGAAAGATGACAATTGGGACTGTCACTTGCTCTCGAGTCATTGCCAGCCTGAGGAAACAGCATCCTACTAGAGCTCACCAGTGATGAACCCAGTGCCTGCCTTCCAGGTCTGGTCGGAGTGTGGTGATCCCAGAACATGAGACGCCTTGATAGAGACTCTGGCCATTCAACCCACTCAGGAAAGCATGAAGGGTCTCACTCGGGGCCAGACACTGGGACCAAGATCGGGTGGCTGGATTCTACTCCTCCATCTCTTCTGTCACCTCTCCCTTGGTGATTCTTGCTTGTGTGTTGCTGAATTGGGTGAACTGGTGCCATATAAAGGGGCTTCTCAGCTGGGGTTAAGGTGGAAGGCACTCATGAACTTTCCAAACAGTTTTGGTGAGCATAAACTAAGAAACACTGCCCAAAGCTGTGGTTCTCAGTCGTCCTAAGGCTAGGACCCTTTAATACAGTTCCTCATGTTGTAGCGATCTTGTTGCTACTTTATAACTTTAATTTTGCTTCTGGTATGAATAGTAATGCAAATATCTGATATGCTGGATATCTGATATGTGACCCCCAAAGGTCATGACCTACAGATTGAAAACCACTGACCTAGAGCTTTGTGGGGAGGGGAAATGCTGATGTCATTCTTATATCAGAGGTGACTGATGGAGGAACTAAAAACACATTAGAAAAGCATTGGGGACAAGGAAGTGACAGACTTTCCTGCTGGTTGTGGGAATTGTTCAGCTGAGAAGCCTAAGCCATCAGAGAGTGGCTTCCCTAAGCAGCCCTCCATCCAACTTGCTACCCATTAGAATATCAGATTCTGCTGGTATGGGCAGGGCTCAGGTGAGATTTTTGCTTTTTTTTTTTTTTTTTTTTAAAGATTGTGTGTGTGTGCAGGCTCGAGTACACACAAAATCAGAACACAACTTTGGAGTCGGTTCTCTCCTTCCAGCAGATGGATTCTGAAACTTAGGTCTTCAGACTTGACAGTGAGTGCTTTCACCCACCGAGCCATCTTGCTGGCCAGTGTTTTGTGTTTTTGAGACAGAGTTTTGCATTGTAGCCTGTGCTGGCCTTAACTTGCAACAATACTCCTGTCTCAGCCTCCCCAGGGCTGGGATTTTAGGCATGAGCCACTATACCTGGCTGTGAAGGATTTCTCACGTGCACCCAGGGTTGAGGACCATTTCTCTAGTGCCGTGGGTACCAAATGGGGACAATTTTGCCTCCCAGGAAACACTGTCAGTGTTTGGAGTCATTTTTGGCGGTCTCAGTCTGCAGAAAGGGTCCTATTGAAACCGGTGCCTAGAGGCTAGGGTTGCTGTTAAATGTCTTCCACTATAGAAGACAGCCTCCTACAACAGGGTGCCCAAGATTGAGGACTGCTGTAGCGACTAGATCAGACTGTGTGGAGCTGTTTCGAGCAGAATTTGTCGAGAGGAAAGGGTGTGGAAAGGAGTGGGGGAGGGGCGTTGCGTAGGGGCGGCACACCAAGCCGGGTTTGGAGGCAGGGCAATGGGATTTGGTTTCTCAAAGCGAAGAGGGGAGCCACCTGAATCCAGAGAAGGATTCCAACCTGGTGCTCCCTGGACCTGGCTTTGTGTCTTCTTGAGACACTTGCCTTTGTGTCTAAAGAGTTGAGAACGTTAAGACCTTGCTACTGTGTTTGCACTGTGTGTCTGCACTCTCAGGCCTTCCTGACCCTTTGTGACTGTGGTTGAAGGGGCCCCAGTTAGTCACTATCGTCACCAAAGGTAGGGTCCCTTTTGGCTGATCTCCCCTAAGCCCATCCTTTGTGAGAGTTACTGCTCAGAAACTCACTGTTCTGGCTCCAGTGACCTTGTCTTAGTTAACGGCTATATGACCCTCCTGTTATTTATCCCCTCATCTACCATTGGCGTTTTGTAACAGCCTTGACATCGCCTGGCACTTGTCATTGCTCTGTCTGTATTTTGAATAAGCGCGTGAACCTTCTGGATTAATGGGAGTCCCTCTGTCAATTTCCCATTTCATAAATCCTTTGTTCTGTTGCTCTACGTTAACTAGGTTGACCTCAGGGCTTCTCACATGCAGGCAAGTGCTCTGCCACTAATCGGCATCCGTAGCCCAGTTTCTTAACTTCTTGTTTTGAAGCAAACTCTTGTTAAGTTGGCCCTGGGCTGGTTTTGAACTTGTCATCCTGCTGCCTCAGCCTCCGAGGTAGCTGAGATTACAGCCTTCACCATGAGGTTCAGCTCTTGTGCTGTAGACTGAATTAAGAGAGACTGATGCTGGCTCTGAGAGAGGCATCTGCTGTCAGGAATCTCCAGGGACTCCAGCAGGTGCCAGGAGGGCCACCTGAGGAAGGGGGCATTCTGTTTGGAATTATTTGGCTGCTTATGGCGGCGCTTTCCAGTGGCAGGAATGGCCACAGAGGTGATTTCTGCCTTCCTGTTTTCAGCACAGTACCGCCCCCTCCTCTGAGGCTTCCAGCGCTTAATTAGATTTCTTAGGTCTCATAGATGTGAAATGTGAAATTTTTTTTTCATTTCTTAAGTAAAAAGTGTGTGAGCAGTTGTTCTCATGGGCCTGGCTCTCTGAGACTTAGCTCCAGTCTGGAACCTCGGAAGTGGGCATGGGATTTCATGAGCCCCGCCCCGCTCCTCAGTCCCACCCCATAAGTGTATGCCTCACACTGATATTCATTCCTATGAATGTATTCCACTTTTCTTTGTTTTCCCTCAAGCCCTTAGGACAGAAAGACTGTGGTTTCTGCCATTAGGGGAGAAAAGGGTTCCTGGGTGTCTCAGGCTCAGCCTGGAGTTGAGGGAGGTGTTCTGTAAGAACTGCCTGTGAGCCACACCCAGTGCTAAGGCCTTCTGCTCTGTGGGAGCCAGGGTGAGTGACCACAGCCACTCATGGTCAGGTGGAGCTCCCAGCACCAGCCTCTGGGTCCTAGGACACAGGTGCAGGGAAAGCTTTTTTTTTTTTTTTTTTTTGATTTTGGTTTTGGTTTTTCAAGGCAGGGTCTTTCTCTGTTAGCCCTAGCTGTGCTGAAACTCTGTAGACCAGGCTGGCTTTGAACTCACAGATCTGCCTGTCTGCCTCCGAGGGCTGGGATGAAAGGTGTGCACACACCGCCCAGCTGCAGGTAGAGCCTTGATGCTGGAAGTCAGGTGTGCAGATGGCTGCACCAACATGGGCATCACCTGGTTAGAAATGGGGCCTCAGGCACACTTTGGACATTGGAGTCATCCGCATTTTAAGAAGATGGTTCATTTGCACAAGTCTAAGAGACTGAGGGACCCAAACCTTACGCAAGCATTATTTTTTTACACCCTTTGCTTTGTAGAATGTTTTTAAACCTGGATACTCTGACTATCTCAGGTGAAGGACAACTTGTTTCTTCTCTATTCATTTGTTCAGAGACCAGTGAGCATGCCAGTCTGTGCAAGCCTGACACCAGCCAACCTGGACTGTATGCTGTTCCGAGAGGCGTGTGCTTGGATGCTGTGGAATGTGAACCTGGTAGAAGGACTTAATCCTCCCCAGCTTCCTTTTCGGTTCTTACTTGGATTTAGGGTTGGATCCCGGCACTGCCATGCATTGCTGTGCGTTCCTGGACAACTCTGTCTGAATTCACTTCTGTCGTCTCTGAACTGGTGCTAACAACGACCCGCTCTCAAAGGCTGGTGAGCCATTTAAAAGAAAAGAGTATGCAGGATTCACACTTGATAATCTTGGGCGTCAAATGTTCTTTTCTGATAGTTTGGGGCTGTTGGTAATGACTGTCACTGTGAAGAGCCAAGCAAAACCTGAGCGCAGAATGCAGACAATGTTAGAACATGTTTAAGTGGTGGGACGAAGCAATAAACATGGTGTATGAAATCCTCTATCTCACAGGACCAGCTCTTCTCCACCCACAGTGTATCCTAGATACTACCTCCCAAGCAAGCTGGATTCTCAGTGCCTAGTTAGTTGCCTCTGACTTTCAAGCTGCCAGCATGCCCTCCCTTTCTAGAAAATTTCAGACTGCCCTTCTTGGTTATTCTTGAGCAAGGAGATGTGGTGGAAAGGTAGAGAATTTAACTCAGGTCAGATTTAGAGTGGTCTGAAGTGTTTCCTCATTGACCTTTGTTTCTTAATTTTTTTTATTTACTAATTTATTATGATATTGTGTGTACATATATGCGTGTGCATGTGGGTGGGTCTGAAGACAACTTTAAAGAGTTTGTTCTCTTCTTCTCCCATGGGATCTGGGTATCAAATTCAGGTAAGCAAGCCTGTTGCAGTGAGTGCCCTGATTGTCCTGGAACTCACTCTGTAGGCCAGGCTGGCCTCAGACTCAGGGGTCTGCCTATCTCAGCCCTGGAATGAAGGCATGGGCCACCAGGCCCAGCTGTGGTGAGTGCTTTTAACCCCTGAGCTGTCCCGCCAGCCCGGGTCCTCAGGTTCTCGATGTTTCTGGTCCCAGATCCCTTTGCTAACTTCAGTGCCATTATTTTGCTTGTTTTGTTTAATTTTACAGGGCTGGGGGTTGAACCAGAGCTGTGTGCAAGCTTTGTAAACACTGTACCACACCGCTAAATCTCCAGGTCCTCTTTTGGTAATCTAAAGAGAACTTTGATTATCCCTCGACGTGCTGAAAAGTCTGTGTACACACGGATAGGTTAAATTGCACATCCAATTTCACAGGAGACTAGTTGGTCTAACAGAAACCACCCTAGCCTTTCTGTAGTGTTATAAGCATCACAACTCTTGTCCCTACTATGCATCCAAGGGGCTCTTGGGAGGCAGTGGGGTGAAGGGCCAGGTGCTAGGGTCTCTCTACTTGTTGGTTCCTTCTCTCCCCATGTTAATAAACACTTTCTTCAGGTCATAGCGGGCAGATTCCCAGCTGAATGTGCCTTTCTGGCTTTGTTGACCTTGGGTGTAGTTACCTATGCTATCTAAGCTCCATGTGCCCCATCTGTAAGGCTGGCCTTCCTTGCGACTGGAGAGGTGGCTCATCAGTTAGCTTCTGGCCTTGGCTGCTTGCCCGGATTCGATTCCCAGAACACACATGGTAGCTCACAATGTCTGTAACTCGTTCCAGAGAATCCAGTACCCTCTTCTGGCCTCCATGGGACCAGGTACACACATGGTATACAGACACATATGCAGGCAAAATACCCATACACATAAAAATAAAATAAAAATTAAAATGCTTGCTCTGTAAGACTTCCTATTTAGCTACAGAATGACTCCTGATTCTGAAGGAAGTCCACTGTGGTTGCAGGGACTCGTTTGACCTGTGCAGAGCCACAAGTCATTGGGCCGTAGTGAACCTCTAAGGCTCTCCTTCGAATGGGTGGGGAAGCAACATCCTTGCCTTCTGGGAAACTGGGAGGGGGATCAGGTAGCTCTGCCCTCTAGATACTCTGCTCTTGCCTACTTAGCCCACTACTGTTGTTTCTTTGCTCTGGATGTGGAAATCCTTACCTCTGGAGCTTCTCCAAGACTAGACACCCAACACAGAGGGGTGAGGAGGAGGCAAGCCTCACCCAAGGAGAAGTCGCTGCTCTCCTTAATGGACTCTGGTTCCTTTGCTCCCAGGCTCTCAGCTCTCTGCAGTCCCGAGTAGGGTGTTAATTGTGGTCGGGACAGTGGCAAGGCTGTAGGGGGCTTTAGGGAACAGTGCAGAAAAGGCGGAATTACTTCTCAGGTGCCCCAGACTATGGACTTGAACCCTTGCTGCCCAGGCCTCTCTGTCTCTTGCAGCTGAGCTGTGGAAACCTATTGTCGCCCTTCTCCCAGCCCTGCACCCTCTTCGCTGTGCTGCGAGATGGACCAGAGTAAAAGAATTCCAAACATTGGCCCCCACTGGATCCTTAATTACATTAAGGCACAACGTGGCAGTGCCAGCACCGGGTGGATCCTGGCTGGCTGTCCCAAGAACAATTGTAGGTCTGTTCTCATGGCTCGTCTCTCCCAGCTGTGCCTCTTTTCATCCAGCCTCATTCCCAGGGACGTGGGATTCTGGCTTCCTTGCTTCCTGATCTCATTGGTTTTGTGTCTGCCTTTCCCCACCCTGGGGGCCCTGGGCACAGTAGCCTCTTGGCCCATTTCTTTACTCCCCACAGCCCCAGCCAGCTCTATTTTTGCTGTATGCCAAGTACTTTGGGAAGTCCGGTGGTTTAGCTTCTAATTTGTATATAGTCCTGAAGGCCCCCACTTTATTTCTTTGTTTGTTTATTTGTTTATTTTTTTTCAAGGCAAGGTTTCTTAGTGTAGCCCTGGCTGTCCTAGAATTCATTCGTAGACCAGGCTGGCCCTGAACTATTTCAGAAATCTTCCTGCCTCTGCCTCCCAAGTGCTGGGACTAAAGGCGTGCGCCACGCGCCACCACCGCCCTGCAGCCCTATTTTGTAATGACACCCCCGCCATCTGTAGCACCTTCTGTTTGTTTATAATTTAGTAGCTTTTAAAAGTGCAGTCTGTTTTTTTTTTTCTGAGATCTGTATTGATGTGGCAGATGGGATGGGGTCACAGTGTTTCATCGGAGTGATAATGGAGTTTGGGAAAGGGGACTTCTAGCTCTGCCTCCCAGGCCAGTGTGAGATGGGTGGGGGATGGGGCTTGAGGCAGGGTCCTCCTATGCAGCACAGGCTGAAGCCCCGTGTGCTCTCTCTTGCCTGCCTCCTTGGCTTTGTGAGTGTGGGTGGTTCAGTTTTTCTCAGGATCTCATTAAACATGTCCTGGAAAGAACCATCCCATAGGACACCCTTGGTGGCATCAGGAAGGACCTTCTAGCCTTCTAGAGAACTGACTTTTTGTTTTGTTTTGTTTTGTTTTTAGAGTAGCTTTAGAGTCTGTCCTGGAACTAGCTCTTGTAGACCAGGCTGGCCTCGAGGTCACAGAGATCTGCCTGCCTCTGCCTCCCGAGTGCTGGGATTAAAGGCATGCGTCACCATGCTCCACTCAGCCAAGAACTGACTTTTATCACCAGATTTTTTCCCCCTTTTGGGGGATTAATTAAGATATAATTACATTACTTTCCCACTTTTCTTTCTTCCCTCCAACCCTTCCCATGCCACACGCCCAGTCCTCTCAAAGTAATGGCTTCTTTTTTCCTTTGATTATTATTGTTACACACACACACATATACATAAGTATATATATAAATACAACCTGTGGAATCTGTTTGGTGTTGCTTGTGTGTATATGATTTCAGTGCTGATCACTTGGTATTGGGTAGCCAGTCAGGGGGCTCATCCCTGGGAAGACACTAGTTATCTTTGTCTCCGCAGTCATTAGTTGCCTGCAGTTCTTTGTCTAAGATGGAGCCCTGTGAAACTTTCCTCATCTGAGTTAGCATGTATATTGGTTTTGACGTTGTTCGGGTGTTGTTAGGTAGTCATAGCGTTGAGGTATAAAGAATGTAGCTTGGCTATTGATTCTAAGAGATGCAATCTCACAGCAGACTTCCTGGTCCTGGCTCTTCGACGCTTTTCACCATCTCTCCCGTGATGTTCCCTGAGTTTCAGGTGCAGGAGCAAGTGTTGTTGGTGTATCCATTAGGGTTAGGATCCCCATGATCGGTCGATCTCTGCATTGTGACCATTTGTGGTTTTCTGTAATGTGGTTCTCTGATGGCTGTAAAGAGAGACTTCCTTGATGCAGGGTGACAACTACACTTACCTGTGGCATAAGGGAGGTTGTAGAGTGTAGTTAGGAATTATGCTGGTCCAGTAAAGTGGCAGTAATAGGTTCCTCTTTAAGATCTGTGACCTCATTAACTTGGGGTAGTTGCTAGGTTTCTAGTACTAGGCATGAGTTTCTTCCTGTTGAGGAAGCTTTAGTCCAATTCTATAGCTATTGGTTTCTGCCCAGACATGAGCATCACTATTGCATGTTTAGGGCTGTCTTGACATGCTGGTCATTGTTGTGGTTCATAGGCATCACAGCTGGATAATCACACTCCTGATTGCTCCTAACCTTGGCCGCTCACTTAGCACCTTCTGGTATTATGAGAGCTAGACTACAGAAAAGAGACTTTCAGGGTAGATCCAGCTTGCATCCTGTGTCTGTTGTGTGCTCAGCCTCAGGACTTATCTTCAACCTTTGAAAGGCGACCAAGGGCAATAACAACAGCCTTCATTGTTTTAGGAGTCACTTGGATTACCCTAACCAAGTTGAGTTGAGGGGTTTCTCATGCCTGGTATTGGAGCTTTTGTTAGGTAGTTGACTCTTGGGGGGAGCGTTGTCAGCCCACATGGCATAACTTCAGTTAAGCTATGTATGCATGTATGAAGCATACACTTACAGGTATTACATATGCTTTTAGGTAAATGTGAAACGTGGTTTCTTGATGCTTTGTGGGACATCCTTAGTATTATTTGTTCCTTCTCCCTCAACATAGTGGGTATTCTTACTGCGTAACCCAGCCTGGCCTTGAATGTCCAATCTTCTTACTCCTCCCTCTGCTTTTCTAGCGTAACCCAGCCTGGCCTTGAATGTCCAATCTTCTTACTCCTCCCTCTGCTTTTCTAGCATTGGGATTGTAGGTGTGTGCTAGATGGCAGGAACTTGTCTTTGCTCCTCCCCAGCTTCAAGGGACCAGGACATTACCCTTTTCTCACTCCAGGGACTATCTAGACCAGCCACTCAGGTCTTTTAAAATCTCAGGAAAGAAATTCTCTATCCTCCCCATGATCGAAAGACTCCTAACCTGGCCCCAGGCCCAGACTCCTGACCCTGTGATGGAAACATGAAGCTGGAGCAGTCGGGGAACCCAAGGAACCGCAAGTCCCCTAGCTCCGTGTAGACCTCCCACTGTTCCCGAGCAGCCACAGGCTAGCATGCAAACCCCCAAGAACTTGGGGCCCAGAATTCTCTTTACTGGCAATATCAGGCCTCCCTCAGGAGGCCCGGGCCCCACATTTAGACTCACTGGAGACAGCTGTTGGACTTCCTGGTCTTCTGAGCTCGTTTCTTCCTCACGTTTGCAGATGGCTTAGGGACCTGCCTTCTCACTCACATGGATGTGTCCCCAAGAGATCTTTAAGCCCCATATAGTAGAATTTGTCTCTTTTATATCCCATTGCAGTGAGGGCCTTCAGCCTCTGCCTGGGTCAAAGCACCTGATTGCACTGTTGGGACAGCTCTTCTGTTGTTCTCTGGAGAGTTTCAGTGCCTTGGGAGGGTATCTCAACAGGCCTCAGACCCTTGCTGCCCAGCCCCCTGCTGTGGACAACTGCCTGGAGGTTGGCAGTATCCCAGCAGGCCTTAGCTGGGATAGTTAGGATGCTGCTTAGCCTTGTGTAGTTTGTAGGCTCGTTAAAGAAAAGCCAGAAAACGCTGCATTCCCAACCCAATAAATGCTCGCATGTAGATTAAAGCCAGATTCAAAATGGAATAGCTAAAATGTTAAAACATTTATCTATATATTTCTTTGTGTGTGTGCGTGCCATGGGGTTACTGTAGAAGTCAGAGGACAACTTGGCAGGAGTAGTGGGTTGTCTTCTTCCACTGTGTGGGCTCCCGGAATCAAACTCAGGTCATTAAGTTTGGTGGCGAGCGCCTTTACCCACTGAGCCATCTTGCTGGCCCTGGAATAGTTTTGAAAACATTATTCTAATGGCTGTAAAATCTTTTATCCTATGACTAGGCCATTGCGTATGATTGGCTCATAATTCATCTTTACTTTAAGCCTCAGAATTTCACAGAGTAAAAGTTGGGTTCTATGGGTATAATATTAATGTAGGACCGAGCCCTTTGTCAAAGTCCCTTCTTGCCAAGGTTCTAGGAAGAGGGTCCTGCTAAGGTACATGGCTGGGACAGTAGTTACTTACTACTTGATCCTCAGTTTCCTCGTGTGTATATGAAAACGGAGGTATCAGACTGGCAAAGTTGATGTGAAAATCAAATGAAAGTATTTCTGTAAAGCTATCTGCCCTGGGCTGGATTTCCAGTGTTTAGTGGTCTTTGCGGTTCATGCTTCCTCTCTCTCTCTCTCTCTCTCTCTCTCTCTCTCTCTCTCTCTCTTTTCCAAGACAAGGTCTCACTATGTAGCTCTGGCTGTCCTGGAACCCACTGTCATAGACGAGGCTGGCCTCGAACTCACTGAGATCCATTTGCCTCTGCCTCCCGAGCACTGCTACTCCTAGTTCAGAGTGACTTCTCAGCTGTGTCTTCAGCAGACCAGTTCCAGGCAGGCAGGAGGGCCTCTGGCTGGCTGGAGGTATCATCACTCCAGCTTCTTGTGGCTGGGATGTCCTGCCAAGCCAGGCCATGGTTTTTACCCCACTCATCCAAGTGGAAGTAACCAAGGCCCTTCCCTCTCATGCTCCCTTGCTATCTTGAGAAAGGAGACTTTTTATGAACACAGAGTAGAGTCACTACTCATTTGCTTGTATGGCTTTGTGACCACGCTTGTGGCCAAAAAGCCAACAGGAAGTCAAAGACAGAGTCATCTGGGGACAAGCTTTGGTTCTTTGTGGCCCCATCTGAGGTCATGTAGTTGACTGCTTCTAGGAGGTAATGTTTCCTGCCTAGCTGGGCAGAGCAGGCCTGCAAGATTGCAGAGGAGGCAAATGCTGTAAGCTTTCTAGCCTTCTACCTGTTGCCTGCAGTTCAGGAGCCGTGGACCAGCTGCATTAGTACCACCTTGGCAGTAATTGGAGATGCTGAATCCCAGGCTTCACACCAAACGTACTGACTCAGAACCTGCATCCTGGGAAGACACCGAGAAGATTCAGGTAGTTATTCCGAACGGGAAAGCTGATGTGGACCACAGTTCTCAGCCGTGGGCACAAATCATAATCAGCCAGATTGCTTTTCAGAAGTGTACTGCTTTCCTAGGACCCACACTCATTCCCTGAGAAAGGCTAAGGTCTGGCATTGGTATTCAAAGGAGGAAGAGTCAGATGTGGTGTGCTCGCTTCTAATCCCTGCACTTGGGAAGTAGAGGCAGGGATATCAGGACATCAAGGCCAGGGTCGGCAAAGTAGCTAATGGGTAAAGGCACCTGCCACCCACTGACAACTTGAATGTAACCTGAAGGATCCACATGATAGAAAGAGAGAACCAACTCCTCCTGCAAACTGTCCTCTGACCTCGACTTACGGGCCGTGACACCATCACCACATGCAAAATAAATAATGTGATTTTTACAAAGAGGAATAGGGGAAAAAAAGGAGTGTGGGGTTGGGGGGGGTGTTAGTAAAATGTTCCTAGGTGATTCTAACGTGTATCCATGCCAGGGAACTGCTGTAAACATCTGCCTTTGGAAAACCACGAGAGTGGCGGTGCTGTATTGAGCTCCTACTGCATACACACAAAGAACTGCATTCTTTTCTGTCATCCCCATTTCAAGCCTCCAAAGGTACTGAGTTCTCCCTGTCCTTATTTGAGACCATAGCATCCCCAGAAGATAAACTACACTAATTTGAGTTTTAAGATGAGAAATAGGGAACAAGACGTTAGCCAGAGGGAGCTAACCCTCAGGCATCAGCATCATGTCACCTGCTTGTCCTAGCTAGGGAACAGTGTCAGAGATGGTGGCCAAACCCCAAAACAGAACCTCTGAGAGCCTGCAGAGAGGCCAGGTGTGGAACACAAAGGAAATGGACCACACACTGAAAACTAGCTCTTCCTTAGGTCCACCTGCCTCTGCCTCCTGAGTGCTTGGATTGAAGGTATGAGTCACCACCCCCGGCTCCTAATCTGATTTCTTATGTCATTTGAGAATGACAGAATCTAAGTCCTGGTTACTCCAGTCTGTCCTCCATGTAAAGCCATGAGGTATCTGTGCATAAAAAATGGGACTTGTAAAGGTAAGCCTGTCACTGTTTTCTCTGCATGCCCCCCGCCCCCGTTGTTGTAAGAGGACACTTGGCTCTTGTACTGCACGCTGTATGTAGTTCGAAGGGTTGGTGTGTGCCTCTTACCACATTATTGGTTTCTGCACCACACTGTGGAGCTGAAAAGGGGCATAGACAATTCCTCTTCTCTAACAGAGTAAACAGCCCCACAGCAAGTTAGGGGCAGAACTTGGCCTTGAATCCTGAGCTTCTGGCTTGGAGCACAATTATCTCCTTTCTCATGACCTTGGTGAGCAAAAATATAGCCAATTTGCAGTGATATAAACTTGTATTTTATTTTATTCTTATGTGTATGGGTGTTTTACCAGCATGTATGTCTGTGTAACATGTATGTATCTGGTGCCCTAGAAGGCCAGAAAAGGGCTGAGTTATAGATGGTTCTGAGTTGCTGTGTGGGTTTTGGGGATAGAACCTAGTTCCTCTGGAGGAGCCACCAGAAAGTGCTCTTAACTGCTGAGCTGTCTCTCCAGCTGATACACTCCATTCTGAACTTGGATTGTAAAACATGTTTTCTGCATGACATGGTGTGGCATGCCCTTAATCCCAATACTCAGGAGACAGAGGCTGGCAGATCTCTCTGAGTCCAAGGCCAGAGTGGTCTACATAGCAAGCTCCAGAACAGCCAGAACTTCATAAAGAGACTCTGTCTCAAAAACAACAACAGCAACAACACAAAATCATGAATTCTGTTGGTCATGGAGCATGTTATAATCCCAAAACTCAAGAGGTAAAGGCAGAAAGATTAAGAGTCAAGCCTCCCCCACCCCCCGCAAAAAAGAGTTCAAGGCCCACCAGGGCTACATAGTGAGACCCTATCTCAAAAAATAAGCAATAAATAAATAAACAATATGCTTTCTTTTTAATCCTGTCATCAAGACACAACTACATAATTTTCATTTAAAATGCAAATATGTCAGGTGTGGTGTCACATACTCTTAATTTCAGCAGTAGGGTTGCAGAGGCAGATGGAGCTCTCTGAATTCAAGGTCAGCTTGGTCAATTCATAGTGAATTCCAGGGCAGCCTAGGCTATGCAGTAAGACCCTGTTGCAAATAAAATAAAATAAAAAATAAAAAAAAGAAAAGGAAAGAAAGAAAGAAAAAGAAAAGACAACAATAAGCCCCTCTCCCCCATCCCATCCTGCTCCTCAGAGGAAACCATTGATGACAGTCAATGGGCTCTTCCTAACCTTTTTTTTTTTTTTTTTGCATTTCAGATGTGTTGCTGATGGATTTTTTAAAGTTATAATCCCTAACCATCTCCTTGATTTTGTTGCCAGCTGTGTGTGTGTGCATAGAGAAAAGCAAATATTCTAATGTTACCTTCAACAAGATAAAGCCGGGATAGTTAACCAGCTGGCTTCCTAGCAGTGCGTCTCCAGCCCTCAGAGTCTGCTAAAGGCCAGTAGACTTGGATTTAGTCATGGGACCCTGCTTTGCTCCAGATACCCATGCTACTGGCTGAGGGCTGTGGTGTGAGTAGGGAGGATTTTGACAGCTTGGGCTGTGGACTCAAACAGACCCACTGGGCCCTTAGTTGCTAGCTGAGTGAGCTATGCAGGTCCCACAAGCTTTCCGTCCCTCTGAACTGGGAGAAAGAATGACACCTGCCTTGTGAGTCACTTTGAAAACAAAATGAACCAAGGCCTGTGAAGCACTTAGCCTAGTGCCTGGCTCAATAAATATTAGTTATTAATATTGTCTAGAGACACATAACATAAAGTGATGCAGGCTAAACAGAAAATGCTTGCTGGTTAGCTACTATCTGGGGCTGTCTGTAATGATACACCCTCCATGGTTCCTTTAAGGTCATTGCCATCATCATCATTGGAAGGTTGAATGTCCCTTGTAAGGCATTATATTCATGCTTCTGTGGGGAAACTGTCCAAAGATGTTGAGTTAGCCACATCCACATACTAAGAAGCCTGGAAGCAAACATATACCCACGCCCACGGCTGGTGTTTGCAGCTGCCCTCTCCAGACAGCTGTGCCCACACAGAGTAGGTTTGTTACATGGAGCTAGCGTCCTTCCGCATGCCTTCAAAGATCGGCAGATTCCAAACTGTGTGGTCAGTCCCACACCTGTCAAATGACTTGTAAAAACCCATGAATCCATCACATATTTAAAAATGTATCATAACTTTAAGCAGACTTCTTATATGCCATGTTCTCTTTATGTTTGTTTTGTTTTGTTTTTGAGACAGGGTTTCTCTGTGTAGCCCTGGCTGTCCTGGAATTCACTCTGTAGACCAGGCTGGCCTCGAACTCAGAGATCCGCCTGCCTCTGCCTCCCAAGTACTGGGATTAAGAGTATGCACCACCACCTCCTGGCTATATGCCAGGTTCTTAATTAAGATGTATTTTAAGCCGAGCAGTAGTGACGCACACCTTTAATCCCAGCACTAAGGAGGCAGAGGCAGGCGGATCTCTGTGAGTTTGAGGCCAGCCTGGTTTACAAGAGCTAGTTCCAGAATAGGCACCAAAGCTACAGAGAAGCCTTGTCTTGAAAAAAACAAAAAACAAAAAAATGTATTTTGGTCCAATCCCTAGAGTGGCTGGATCTCTAGGGATTTTGTTAGTCAAATGTCCTTGAGTCACAGTCCTTGCTTCCCAAGTTTAAATAAAATAAGAAGGTGGTTAGATAAGATACACAGAAAATACAGCCAGCAACCTTCTGAGTCCTAAGGACACTCTGTCTCCCAGGGACTCCCCTGTACGATAGGCTTCTGTGCCTGTCTCTTTAGACAGGTGATGGGCTGAGGTGGGAAAGGGCGCTGTGAGGACAGAAGCTGTAAGCTGAGATGGCGTACAGCAGGAAAGACAGCAGGTAGAAATTGATTCCCTAGGAGCCATGTGTATCTGGGCATCCTTGGGAGTCACTAGGTTCCCCCCATGGGTTCCTCTTCTTGGTGGGAAGATCATTCATCTTGAGTGCCGGAGATGTCACTTAGGTGTTTGCGCTGTGAGCAATTGCTCTGCGAATTCCTGAGCTGCGGTCTCTGGGAAGGTTTGCTGAGGGACCTGAGACTCTCTCCTCTCTTCTACTCACTGCCTGGTTGACACCTTGGACATGTGTCACATGTTCATCTCTGTAATACCCGGCATCCATCTTTGGAAGCCCCCTCCCCCTGGGAGTTGCCTTGATTGGGACTCCACCCAGGGAAAGCCCATCAAGTGCTGACCCCTCTCCAGGGAGGGTCAGGACCACTCCCACAGGCTAGTTAGGCTGCTGCCCCCAAAAGGAACTAACTCCTGGTCTTTGGGTTTTGTGTGGTCTCCCCACATGCTCTCCCGGCCACCGGGGAGCGCTGCAGTAAACATGGGCATCTTTTATTACTGTCTAATTTGGTCTGATTGGAATTATTTGTATCAGAAGAGAGGCTTGTTTTAAGATTATTCCTAACAATCTCCTCACCCTATAGTGATGTGTCCCCGCTATAGAGTGACAAACTAAAGCCCCGAGCAGGAACAACTTGGACAGGTGCCTTGTGGGTAGGGCTAAAGAGCCTGGCTTCTGAGTCTCTCTTCTGCCTCCAACTGTGCCCATCCTTGGTCTCTTGAATGGGGCTGATGTGGCAGATGTGGGGCAGATGTATGGGACAGGTAATTGTTCACAGGCTCCGCAGCTGGGCAGAGCTGTGTTTGAGGAGGGCTTTGCCTCTTGCCAGGCACATGACGTCCCTCTGCCTGTTTCCCGGTTAATAAAGGGAGAGGATAATGGCTCCCTCGTGGGATGGCGAAAAGGACGAGGGAGTCAGTGGTTCCTTAGTGTCTGGTCCACACAGCATGCTCAGGGAATGCTTTTGTTGCTATCCTTAGTTTTTGTTCCCTGTAGAGATTATGGACAGGAAAATGCACAGCTCTTTGGAGTCCTGGGGAAATCTCCGAGGACAGGTTGGCTTTGTCTTCTTCCCAACATGACAACATGTGAGAAATGGGTGCTTAGCATGTTCACCTGACAGACATCAAAGGCAAGCCCAAGGGCAGGGACGAGGGCTTGGTTGGTAAAGTGCTTGCCATACAAGCATGAGGACCTGGCTTCAGATCCCCAGCACCTACACAGTCGGCTGGGCACAGTGTGCATCTGTGGACCCAGTGCTGGGTGGGGAAGAGGACCCCTGGAGCATGCTGGCCAGACACTCCAACCAGTTTCAGGTTCAGAAAGTATGGTGAAGAGTGGCCTGTGGCCTCCACATGCATCACACACACACACACACACACACACACACACACACACACACACACACACACACACACGAGGGGGGGGGCAGCACAAACCAAGGACTCCTATGACTGGGTTAGAACCTCTGCCATTTGCTAATCGTACTGTTGGCATCTTCCGACCTCTGCATTTTGAGGGAATTTCAAGCTTAGTGTCCTTGTCCATGGGGAGATGAGACCTGTTCCCCACATTTTCTCTCCATCTAATGGGTTTGAGTGCGTGTCCTTGCTTCCCTCGTGGTCCTCAGACACCTGCTGCTTCCCCTGTTCTTTGTTCCCTGTGTCCTTTCTGTCATGTCCTCATGTGGGCCTCTCCAAGTAGGTGTTTGATGAGCGCAGTCCTGGGCTCCCCTTCTGCACCCTTCCCTTGGGTATTTTGCCCTCTTATAAGCTTGCTACTGGAAGTTACTCCCTCAGTCCCTCCCCGCTCCTCAGAAGTAAGTAAAGAGGCAGAAAAAAAGCTTCAGCCTCCCACCCCTGCCACGTTGTTTCCAGGAATTCCTTTGTCAAGCAAAGAATTCCTTTGTGAAGCAAAGAATCTCTCACTTGGGATTTCTGTTCAGGTTTTTCTCAGGAGTCAGGGCCGGGCGGACAGTTTGTTTGCCTGGGGGCCCTCGAGGGCCAACTGAAAGGGCTCCCCGTGGGCTTCTGGAGCTGCTGTCACCTTTCATCCTTCCGCTGCCTTCCTGTCGGGGCACCGGCCCGCCAACATCGATCACGCTGGCCCGGAAGGTGGTGACGGGCTTGTGTTTCTTGCTCTGTGTTTTGTTCCTTTGCTTAGTCAATCGCGTCTCCATGGAAACAGGTGCAGCCTTTGTGTTGCTTTTGCTTTGGGTGAATCAATGCTCTCCACCTCCTCCCCTCTTTGGGATCAAAGGGGGCGGTGGGCTCATCACAGAGACTGACAGGGAGCCTTGTGGTGGCCTGGGGGGCAGGGATCAGTCTTCTAGCCAAGCGTCCCCACAGTGTGGCTGCTGCCCTGTCCAGACAGTCTCCTTTCAGCCTCGTGAGGCCATCAGGTTGCAGTAGGGTCTGTAGTGACTCATAAATGTGCTCTTGCCCCCCCCTAAGCTCTCCTTATTCTCAGAGGCAGCTGCTGGCTACCTGGGGTGGGGTTCCCGAGTAGGGGTCAGCTTGCTGGCACCAGCTCTGTTTCTTTGGTGTGACCTTGAGGGTAAAGCCTTTGACCTTTCTAGGTTTTGGCTCCTAAGACTTTGGAGAAGCTTAGAGCTGGGGAGAAAGTCTTTCGGTAGCAGGGCTGCATTTGCCCTCAGGAAAACCCACATCTGGGTAGCTGCCTTTTTTGTCTTCTGTTCTAGGAACAGTAGTAAATTCTATGTTTGTTTCAAACTAGTGATATTCGAAATGGGAACGTCTCTCCAGAGAAGTGTCTTGGTTAAAATGCAGCTTCTACCTCACCCCTGCCCGCCCAGAGTGTTCTGTCTTCTCTGCTGATGACAGCCTATCAGGGAACCTTCTGTTCCAGGCCAAGGCTCAAGAGCTACTGGGTAGCCAGGGTCTGCTTTGTGTACCCCAGAGTTTCAGGCAGGGGTAGGCAGCAGGCAGGGGCTCCCGAGGGGAGCTTTTAGCTTTCTACTTGCCTGCCTGTCCTGGCTGTGTCCCTGGGATGAACGTCACCATCCAACAGGTGCAATGGTTGAGTCCACTTTTAGTAGGAAGTCAGGTGCTAATTTTGATGCAGTCCCAGTAACCTCGGGAAACCCTGCCTTATTATTTTAAAAAGACTTCATTTTAATATCTAACCTCAGACCATCTGCTTGTTAAGTTTAGCAAAGGATACATGTGACCTCAGATTTTGCATTGTTCAAAAGCCTCCCTTGAGATTGGAGGTGGGGCCACGTTGCCTGAAGAGACCTCTAAGTGGAGTAGGTAGTAAAAACCTCCGGCGCTGGTGTTGCACGCCTTAAAATCCCAGCACTTGGGAGTCAGAGGTAGATGGATCTCAGTGAGTTCGAGGCTAGCCTGGTCTACAAAGTGAGTTTCCAGAACAGCCAGGGCTGTTATACAGAGAAACTGACTCGGAAAAGAAAAAAAAAATCAGGTCATCCATTGCCTGAAGAATGGCCACTTGAAGCACCAGCTTTCCCAGGTCTCTCCTGGGAAGTAAACTCGGCCCTTTAACATCTCTTCTGGAGTCTAGCCGAAATCCTTTTTATTTTGTTCCATCCTTTAGAAAGAGAGCTAATAAGGAGTGAGACTCCTCCAGGCTTCCCTCAAAGACTGGGAAATCTCTCCTCAGCCTTTGCCAAGCACACCCAGTGTTTGAGGGCTGCCTCCTCGGTAGCTCTCCTCCCCATGTCTGAGTTTCCTGTTGGTTAAACAAGGAGAGCAGTAGCTGCCTCATCGGGCTGTTGTGAAAATCAAATAAAGGCTGTGAGATGCACCTTGCCAAGAGCCTAGCATATGGTCCGTTTTCAATTACGCCATCGGAGTTTGAGTAGATTTATTTCCTGCCTTTTATGCCACTGAGACCTCTTGCTTTTTTATTTTCATTTTTTCCATCCTCTCCTGGGTAAAGCCCCTTGGGCATAGGGACAACTTCAGGTACCTAGAAAGGCCTCATCTTAGCTAGTGTGGCCTGGAATACTCCCCAAGTTATTTGACTTACTTGGGACCTTTAAGGCAGAGATGAGTGTACTAAGAGGATTCTGATTCCCTTTCTAGTTGGGAGAGACCTGTTGTGTGTTAGGATTTTGTCTTAAATATACTGATGGGGCTTCCTGTCCAATCCCTTGGAGTTACTTTTACTTTTTGGACTTGTTATCTTTTTTGTCTATTTGTTTTGAGGTAGGGTCTCAGGCTGTAGCCCAGGCTGGCCTACAACTCACTATGTAGCTGAGGTTGATTTTGAACTTGTCAGGATGCCCCTACCTTAGCTATTGTTGTAGATGTTTTATTTTTTATTATTTTAGAGTTATTTATTTATTTATTTTGTGGCTTTTCAAGACAGGGTTTCTCTGTGGCTTTGGAGCCTGTCCTGGAACTAGCTCTTGTAGACCAGGCTGTCCTCTAACTCACAGAGATCCACCTGCCTCTGCCTCCTGAGTGCTGGGATTAAAGGCGTGCACCACCACCACCCGGTCAGATTTATTTATTTTTATCTGTATGAGTGTTTTGCTTGCATGTGTGTCTGTACAGTATGTATATGCCTGGTGCCTGTGGAGGTCAGAAGAGGGTGTGGATCTCCTGGAACAGTTGTGAGCTACCATGTGGTTGCTGGGAATCTAACCCGGGTCCTCTGAAAGAACAAGTGCTCTTAACCACTGGGCCATTTTCTAGCCCCTTCTTTTTTCTCTTTTCCTTCCTTCCTTCCTTCCTTCCTTCCTTCCTTCCTTCCTTCCTTCCTTCCTTCCTTCTTTCTTCCATCTTTCTTTCTTCCGTTTTTTTCAAAACAGGGTTTCCCTGTGTAGCCCTGGCTGTCCTAGAACTCAATCTGTAGATCAGAGGTGGCCTTGTACTTCTGTTTTGTTTTGAGACAGAGTATTACTTATTACTATTAAGCTGAAGCAAGCCTCAAACTTGTGCTCTTATTATTTATTTTCTTGTGTGTGTATGCTCCTGAGTGCATACATGTATATCGTGTGTGTGTGTGGTGCCCAGAGAGGTCAGTAGGCACTGGATGCCCTGGAACTGGAGTTACACATGGTTATGAGTCACCGTGCGGGTGTCAGGAACCAAACCTGGGTCCTCAGCAGGAACAACATATGCTCATAACCACTGAGCCGACTCTCCAGTCCCACCTGTCCTCTTCTTGTCCCAGTCCGCTAAGGGCTGTTGCTTATGTTTTAATCTCTTCCTTTTTTTTTCTACCAAAGGGAATCCTTGTTACTCGATGCCTTGATTTTACTATTTTTTATCCTTAGTAAGAAATATTAGCAGATAGTGAAACTCAGTCATGAGAATTGAAAGCTGCCCAAAGTCTAGGAGAAACCAAACTGTCTCCTGGAATCTGGTCTCCTCGGCCAGAGGGCGTGAGGCCCCAAATGTGTGAAGAATTGAGGCCAGGTCTACTTAGATATCTACTGCCTTTTGATTAGAAGTCGTGGTTTTCTTTCCTCCCTTTAGCTAGACCCAGGCCTGTGTCGTCCCAGCCACTGTTCCCATTTGCCTAGACATCTGTTCCTCTTTAATGTTTGCTCATAAATCCTGTCCCCTAGTGCAGGGTTGCTTAGCTGGAGAACAGTGGAGTCCATAGCCAGCCACGAACCCTCACTATGGTTCTCACTATGGTTACATGATGTATGACCACAACTGTGTGTGTTTGTCGATGGGTACCCACACCTGCATCTCAGGCCAGGGTGGTGTGTGTATGTGTGTGTGTGTGTGTGTATGTGTGTGTGTGTCTTGAGGACTGGGGTGGGGACTATTTGGCTACAGTTAGGAAGATTTTCACAGAGTGTTTTCTGTAGGCTTCTGCCATAACTCATGTTCTGTAATGCTTGCTCTCTGGGAAGAAAGAAATTTCTATATAACACATTTTAAATGTTATTTACTTTGTTACTTATTTATTTACCACTTTATTTGGCTAGTTATTTGTGGTAGTGCCAGGAACCAAATCCAAGATGGTCTCATGAACTTCAGGCTCTAGGAGGGGTAGGGATAAAGCTTAGCAGCCAGGCTCCTCAGCAGACAAATTAAAGGGATAAAAAGAGATGGAGGGGAAGCAGCAAATTAAAATGGACTTCAAAACAAACAATGAAGTTGGCACCCACCACGGGGTAATCCTAACACTTGCAAGACGGAGATAGGAGTTCAAGGTCAATCTTAACTACTTGTCTTGTTCAAAGATAACCTGGCCTAAAGGTGACCCTGTCTCAAGTAAGCAAGCAAACAAACAAACAAATAAACAAGGCAACCAATGGAAAGACTAAAATATAGTTCTCTCTCTGTGCCTGCCCCCAAAGAAAAGGAACATACAAAAGGAACTGCATCCTGGGGTGCGCACTGGAGTGGTAAGTGCAGGCATGTCAGGAGCCACGTTGTGATGCATGCAGAGGGCTTGGGGACAGCTGTAGTTTTCTTTCTTTTTTTTTTTTAAGATTTTTAAAATTTTTTAAGATTTAAAAGTTTTAAAATTTTTTTTTCCTGTGTAGGAGTATTTTGCCTGCATCTATGTGCCTGTGTACCAGATGCATACAATATCCAAAGAGGCCAGAAGAAGACACTGGATCCCTTGAGACTGGAGTTACAGATGGTTGTGAGCCACCATGTGGGTGCTGGGAATTGAACTTGGGTCCTCTGGAAGATTAGCCAGTGTTCTTAACCACTGAACTATCTCTCCAGTTCATGCAGTTATGTTTCTTGACATAGGTAGTTACAAGGTGTTTGCCTTTTTCATTATGCTTACGTGTTTTTTTTCCTCACGTGTCTACTTAAATAAATTTTTTGAAAGGTTGAGGGGCTGACAAGCTGGCGATTTGGCTGGTGAAATAGATCAGAAAGTGTTGCCACCAAGCCTGACACCCACAGAGTGGGGGAGAATTGTTCTCTGACTGCTACATGTGTTCCATAACATATGTACATAGTCATAATAAATATTAATAAATGTTTTTAAGCGGGATGGTGGTGGTATAGACCTTTAGTCCCAGCACTCAAGAGATAGAGGTAGGCAGATCTCTATGAGTTTGAGGCCAGCCTGGTCTGCACATTGAGTTCCAGGACAGCCAGGGCTATGCAGAGAAACCCTGTCTCAAAAAAAAAAAAAGAAAGAAAGAAAGAAAGAAAAAAAGGTGAAAAAGAAGCCTGCTTAAAGTCCATGCGCAGAGCCAGGCTCACAGGGTCTTTATAATCGCTGTGCTAACGTTTAGTGTGTTGTCCCCTCATCCGCCCATGCCTCAGTCTATTACCAGCATGAAACATGCAGATTTATAGGTCAGTTGGGTTAACATTCAGGCTTAAGCTGAGACCAGGTGGTGAGAAAAGCTGATGCCAGGGGGCTGCGCTGACTCAGGTGAGGAAGTTCTCAAGGAGACTGGTGTGATGAGGGTAGTGGGGTCTGGAATGGACACCACCGGAAGGCGACGATGGCCCCTTGGGTGTATGGGTGCCACGCTCCTCCCCCTTCTCTGGTCAAAATATAGGACGACACACCCAGTTATGGTCTGTGTTGTTGAAACTTCTTTGCCTTCATTTCCTTCTCTTGATCGTGGGTTCCTTGGGCAGCTTGTGTGTGTGTGTGTGTTTAAGCACACACTCCACCGTCATCTGCCAGCCCCAACTGTCCATTTTCTCTGACTCTTTCCTTTCTGTTGCACTGAGAAGGCAGGGCCATGCCCAGACACTCCCAGGAGAAGGACAGTGGGGGAGTCTTGGCAGCACCCCACCTTCTTAAGGCTAGCTGGACGGCCTTTTCTGAATTTCAAACTTCCTCTGCGCTTCTGCTTCCCTCTGCCTAGGTGTAGGGTTTCCTAGGCACCAGGATGAGGCTAGGGCCACCAGTGGCCAAAGGACACAGAGGACAGGAAGGCTCCTCTTTTGGAAATAGCTGCCCATAGACCTCTGTCTGCCCTGATAATTGGGATAGATTACTTGCAGATAGATTAAATCAAGGCTTCATTCATAGAGTTGGGTTTTCCTTTAGGTTCTAGAACAAGGCTGCCTGATGGAACATCCTGTGGAAATGCCCTAATCCTAACGTATGTACTGTTCAGCAGTCAACCGTTAACCTCAAGGATGTCAGCATAAGTGTGAGAATCAGAATTCAGATCCCTAGCACCCACACAAATGCTGGATGGATATAAATCCCAGAGCTTGAGAGGCAGAGACATAGAGTATCTGCCTTGGTAGACTAGACTGATCCAGCAAGCTCTGTGTTCAAGTGACAGAACTTACTGGAATATGTAGAGAGTGCCAAGGAAAGACCTGATATCAACCATGAGCCTCTGCAGGCATGTGCACACATGTGAGCACACACAGTTCACACATGCGCGTACCACACACACACAGAGAACTGGGTTGGGCAATGTTTATTGCCACACGTGACAAGTGACTACTACCCTTTTGGCTAGGAAAGTTCTAGAAGTGGGTTTCTTGGCAGGCCATAGGGTTATGCCAGAAATCTTCCAGAACCGCTTGCTTTCTTCTTATGTGTGCTTGCACACACATGCACGCATACACGCACATACACATACACACACAGAGGAACAAATGTTGCCTAGAACAACAGGATGCTCTCCATGCTGTGTCTTTTTATGAAAGTTCACTGTTGAGAGCTAGAGGGTGGCTCAGTGGTTAGGAGCACCGGCTGCTCTTCCAGAGGACCCGGGTTCAATTCCCAGCAACCACATGGTGGCTCACAACTGTCTATAACTCCAGTTCCAGGGATCCAACACCCTCACACAGACATACAGGCAGGTAAAACACCAATGCACATAACAATAAAAAATCATTTTTAAAAAAGAACTAGACTGTAGTGGGTTACACAGAGAAACCCTGTCTGGAAAAAAAAATGTTGACTGTTGAAACCTTATCTCAAGTGAAGCAGAGCTGCCACCGACCACAAACGCCCCCCACCACATACTTTTCCTTGTCCTTGTATGATGGAGATAAGCAAGCAGGAAGCTGTGCTCCAGCAAGTCTTCCTTGTGCAGTCCCAGCCTCCGAATGTGGCATCCCATTCAGGCAAGCCCAGGCTCCCTCACACGTCCCTTCCAGGAAAGAGGAACCGGTGTGAGTCCGTGATTGGTGACAGGGTGCTTGTGAGCGGTCCAACCATCACATTGCTCAGCCCTGCTGGACGTTTGCTGCAGGACAGAGAGGCGAGAGGGCTTTATAGATGTGTAACGGTTTTTGTTTGTTTGTTTTACTTTAGTTTTTTAAGACAGGGTTTTGTCTAACAGTCCTGCCTGTCCTGAGACTCACTTTGTAGACCAAGCTGGCCTCTCACTCACTGAGATCCACCTGCCTCTGCCTCCCAAGTGCTGGGATTAAAGGCGTGCGCCATCACCAGCTGGCCTAGATGTGTAAGTTTTAAAGCAAGATGGGGGCGGGGGGAGCAGGTGACTGGAGGTACACTGGGGTACAGACAAGCCCACTTGTGGTTCCACTTTGGACTTTCCAACTTCAAGATGGGGTGAAATTGTACCCATACAGCAGGTCTGTGCCTCAGTTTCACCACAAACCGTGAGGTTGTCAACACTCAGTACAAAGCGGCCTCTTTGCCAGCCGTAGGCTAACATAATTGATCTGCGTTCATTCAAGGCATGCAGCGCTGTGATGTCTGGAAGGTAGGTGTATGAAGTGTGTTTGTGACATATTTCCAATCCACAATGGGCTTCACAGGATGCCACTCGAGCAGTAGGGAGAGTCTGTCTTCACCAGATGGGTCTTTCCTCTTATTCTGCACCCCCTCTTTCCCATGCCTGAGCCTGGCAACCTTCTGCCATCCTTCCTCTGAGTAGGAGTAGTTTGTGCCACTGCCTTGGCTTCCAGGTGGACTCCCTGATGTCTCTCAGGATGTTGCCCTTTCCTTCCCATGTCAGATTGTCCCTCTGCCCAAGGCTCTCAGATACAAGCTTCCTTTTCCTGCACACAAACGTTAAGTCTCCCAGTGTCTCACATCCCAACAATCGTAAATGTCCAGGAAGTATCCCTTCACTTCTGCCTCCCCTGGCCTGGTGGCATGTGGGACTCTGCAGGCCATGTGAAGAGACCTCACCAACAGGAGTGCCATTGTATCCCAGCCACTCTGTACAGATGGGGACAGAGCCCCTCTGTGTTAGCCCGGATTTCCTGTGTGCCGATTGCTCTTTCTGAATTGCCCAAGCAGTGCCCCCTTCCGCCCCGGTTCCCTGCCCTCTAAAGCTTATCGTCTCGTTCTACCTGAGTATGTAGGGTTCACCTCTCTGTGTGTAAAACATACACAATATAAACGTTGCCTCTTTAACTTTAAAAATTAAATTGTATTGATTGTGTGTGTGTGTGTCTGAAAGTGTGTGCAGGTCAGAGAACAGCTTGCGAGAATCAGTTCTTTCCTTCCATTATGTGGATTCCACGATCAAGCTCAGTTAGGCTTGGCAACGGGTGACTTTATCCGCTGAGACATCTCTCTGACCCCTTGTCTCTTTCTGTGCTGAGTTAGGGCTAAGATAGCGAGGCCAGCCTCAAGCATGATGTACCCTGAGGATGACCTCCAGCTTCTTACGCTCCAGCTTCCGCTTCCCGTGTAGTGAGATTGCAGGTGTGTATCCTTACACACGCTGGGGAGTGAACCCAGGGCCTCATGCATGTTAGGCGAGCACTTGTTCACTGAGCCGCACGCCCAGCCCCATTAACCATTTTTGAAGGCACAGCTCCATGGCATTTAGTCATTACTCTGTCGTGGAGTCACTACCACTGTCCATTCCAGAACCTGACTGTTGTTCAGAGAGCTCCGTGTGCTCATTAGATAGCCCAGGCCCTGAGACCCAGAAACCTCTGATTTTGCCTGATCTAGGCATTTCATAGGAGACAAACCATATACCATTTGTCCTTCGAGTCTGTCTTATTTTATTTAATATTTTATTTCAAGGTTCATCCATTTTATAGCATATATATCAAAATCTCTCTATATATGTGTGTATGTGTGCGCGTATATATGTGTGTGTATGTGTGTATGTGTACGTGTCTGTGTATTGTGTGCATATGTATGTGTGTGTGTGTGTGTGTGTCTGTACTACTACCCTTGTTTATTCGTTTGAGGGACACTTGAGCTGTTTCCACCTGTGGGCTATCATGAACAATGGTGGTATCAATACTGGTATAATGATTTTTTTATTCCCTGTTTCAGGTCTTTTGTATAGATATCCATGAACAGAATGACTGGATTACATGGGAATTCTGTTTTCAACTTTTTGAGGCTATACCAATTTTTTCAGCATCCAGAACCATTTTATGTTCCTACTGACACCACATTTAATATTTTAAAACCCTTTTAAACTACAGAAATAATGTGAGGAGCCTGGTATGATGGCGCACACCTCTGACCCCAGCTCTCAGTCGATGGAAGGAGGAGGATCAGTTTTGGTCCTTCAGTTGCATAGCCAGTTTGAAGCTAGCCTGGGCTACTTGAGGATCTGTATTAAAAAATTAAAAAAAAAATCGTGGAGCACATCTTTAATCCCAGCACTCTGGATACAGAGGCGGGTAGATTTCTGTGAGTTTGAGGCCAGCCTGGTCTACAAAGCAAGTTCTGGGACAGCCAGGGCTTTAGTACAGAAAAACCCTGTCTCAAAAATCAAAACAAACAAAACAAAACAATTAGATAAATAAAAGTTTAAAAAAAAATCAAGGTGGCCTTGTGTGGCAGCACCCCTTGTTATTTATTACTTTCTGCCATTGAGACGCAAAAAGTTGATGCCCTCTCTGTTTATACATGCTCTGCCAGATTGCAGTCTGTGTGGGGAATGTGGTCGGTTGAGCCTTGCGCTGGAAGCCGGGATCCCAGAGCCACCTTCCCCTGGTCTCAGCGACTCCCAAATTGCTCAAGTAAGCAGAGCTGCAAGTTCCCTTGTGCAGGAGGGCCACCCACCTGGCCTTGGAAAGTTGGCAGACAAGTCAGCCCACTCAGACTGAGTGGGGAGGTGAGCTGCAGGCTGGGGTGTGTGTGTGTGTGTGTGTGTGTGTGTGTGTGTGTGTGTGTGTGTGTGTGTGTGTGTGTGTGTGTGTCAGAGTGCAGACGAACACAAGTGTGTGTGAAGCTGTAGTTATTCTCACTCTAGGCTCTAGTAGTATTGGGGGAAGGGCATTCACTATGGTGGCTTAGGGAGCCCCTAAGGCACAGAGTCACATGCTTAGCAAGACCTAGTTAGGCCTGGCAAAAGGCCACCTGAGAAGCCAAGACCCAGCCGGTCTTTTGCCAGTACCTTTCTCTGCAGAGCCCCGGGCAGCTGCTGGGAGAGAGGACACAGAGGCCTGGAAAACCCATAAACGGAGTAATCAGCCCCTGCGTCTTGGCCCTTTGACTCTGTTTATTGCTTCCTGCCCCGGAAAGCCCTTTACAAACACAGCCGCTTTGAGGGGGGGTGACTGGGACCTGGTGGGTGGCCCGCTCACGCTGGGTGTCCAGAGTGCCCAGAGAATGGTGTCCCTAAACAAGCCTACGGATTGTCCTCCTTTGCTGCCACCCAGCAGATTCCAGGGAGCAGAGTGGAAAGATGGGGGTGGCTAAAAGGAGGGGGGTGGTATCTGAGAACGAGAGGACCCTCAAAGGAAGGCAGCTCCCTACAGACCCTTTTATTTTGTCATCGCCAAAGCAAGGGTCTCTCTCCATCAGGTCCTCAGGGTTAAGCTCTCTGATGAGGTGTAGGCAGAAGCAGAGGGAAGGCTTCACCCACTGGGAACCCTGCAAGGTGGAGTGGGGAGTGGGGAAATGGGTGGCCATTCCCTAGGGCCTGTGGGCTGTTGTGGTTCAAGGGTGTATGGGACTGTCTCAAAGTCTGTCTGAGACAGGATTTCATGTAATCCAGGCTGCCCTGGAACTTGCTGTGTAGCTGTGATCGCAAGCATGCACCACCATGCTCCAGTGAAGCCTGTCTTTTTAATATTAGCATTGCATTTTAAGAACGGATTTTTCCCCCTTGTTCACTGACTTTTCTCCCTGGTAACTACATTCCTTCCCTCCCTTCCTCCCTCCTCATGCCTTTTGTACCAGGGCTGGTGGCTGATATGTGACTTTGTGGTTTATGTTGTTGCTTGTTTGTTTGGTTTTTTTTTAAGAATTTGATTATTATTATTACATTTATTTATTTACTGTATGCTTGGTAGCTTTGGGGAGCAGGGGTATGGATATGCCCTGGCACATGTGTGGTCAAGAGGACAACTTTTGGGCATTGGGAGTTGGTTTCCTTTTCACCACGTGGGTCTCAAGGATTGAATTCAGGCTGTCAGACTTGGCGGCAGGGACCTTTTGCTGTTTTCTCCACCTCTTCCTCCTCCTTGTCAAGGTGTTAAGTAGCCCAGGCTAGCCTGGAACTTGATTTGTAGTGGAGAGTACTTTGAACTCCTGATCTTCCTGCCAGCTTCTTCCAAATACGGGTGTCCCAGGCATTCACCAGGGCCCACCCAGTGGAGATGTGACGCTGGGGAGCAGTTACAGCCCGGGTGCAGTTCCAGGGCAGCTGATGCCTGTGAGGACTCTGCTGGGTGTTTTCCTCTCATCTGAGAACGGGAGGGGGATAGAGTGTGACACCTGGACGTTTTGAAGAGGAATGTCCTCTTTAGGGATACCCAAACACAGACCCGGTGTGTGGGGGTTCTCTTACAATTTTCAGATGCCTGCTCCTTCACGCTACTGGCTCAAGACCCTGCTTTCTAATGCTGGCTTGACTTCCCTGTCATGGAAGCCCTGATGCTACCCTTTACTGAAGCCTCTCTGATTTAAAAAGTTTTAGAGTTGGCCTGATTTGTACACACTAGCTCTGTCTCTGTACCTGCTTTGTACGTACTAGGCCCCATGGCTTGCTTGCGCTTTCTCGTTTTGTTTTTTGTTTACTGGGGACCAGAGCCAGTGTACAATGTGTGTGCTAGACAAGCTTTCTACTACACACAGCTACGCTCCTTACCCTTGGCCTTTTCGAAATGGGATTTCACAATATAGCCCAGGCTGGCCTTAGTGAGACTTATGATCCACATGGCCTCTTTCCGCTGGGATTAGCAGTGAATGCCACCGTGCCAGGCTTGTCTGTATTTTAAAGGTGGCCTGTCTGTGCCAACTTTCACAGGGGACCTGTGTTTTGGTTGTGCAACTCTGAGCCTGCCACACCCTCCCAGCTCCTCCTTTCTGAAAGCAAAATGCTATACAGTCCTTGCTCGAGAACAAAGGCCCTCAGCTTAGCCCTACGCGTTAATGATTTTCAAGTGTGGCCACTTCCTGTTGCCTCGCCTGACTTGCCCTGCCCGGGGTGGAAATGTGACTACAATAGTAATAGGTAGAGAGCCCAGGGCAGGGCAGGGAGGCCCTGCTTCCGAGAGTGCGAGAGCCTGGTACTGCAGTGGCAGAAATGAGCTGAGACATTCCATTCTCATCCGGCCTCTGCTCCCTGCCCTCTCACTGCAACTACACACTTAATGTCCGCAGTCTCTCATCGCCTGCTCCACACGGACTGGAGGAGACGCCGTTGCCAGGTTACTGCATGTGTCCAGCCCTCCTGGGCCAGTGTCCCCCCTCTTTGCCCCAGGCAGAGATACAGAGTTTCAATTATTTTAAGTAGAAGTGTGAGATTTGGGGCAGAATCCTGACCTGGTCGCTCCCTGGCTGGGAGACTTTAGGCAAACTGTTGAATTACCATGTGCCTCAGTTTCCCCATGTGCAATTGATTCACTCTGGTTCCTTTCTTCTTTCCTTCTTTCCTTCCTTCCTTCCTTCCTTCCTTCCTTCCTTCCTTCCTTCCTTCCTTCCTTCCTTCCTTCTTTTGGTTTTCCGAGACAGGGTTTCTCTGTGTAACAGTCTTAGCTGTCCTGAACTAGCATTGCAGACCAGGCTGGCCTCGAACTCACAGAGATCCTCTTGCCCTTGCCTCCCAAGTGCTGGGATTAAAGGCGTGCGCCACCATGCCCGTTTACTTTGGCTTTCTTAAATGACAAGGCTCAGCAGATCTTGGTATAATCCACAGATGTTTCTCACTGTGGAAGTTCAGTTGCTTCTCATTTCATTTTCTTTCACATTTGTTCTTCCCTTTAGCTGTTTTTATTGCATATGTGTGTGTCTGTGTATGGGCGTGTGCACAGGCATATGTGTGTATCTGTGTATGGGCGTGTGCACAGGCATATGTGTGTGTCTGTGTATAGGCATGTGCACAGGTGTACATGTGTGTCTGTGTATGGGCGTATACACAGGCGTATATGTGTATCTGTGTATGGGTGTGTGCACAGGCGTATGTGCATGTGTATGGGTATTGTGCACAGGATTTCGGGTGCCTGAAGCCAGAGGTATTGGGTCCCCTGCAGTTGCAGTTACAGCTGTTGTGATCCACCTGGTACAGGTGCTGGGAACTGAACTCAGGTCCTCTGTAAGAGCAACCTATGCCTTTAACATCTATGCCTTCTTTGCAGCCCCTCCCCCTTTAGTCATTTTGTTTATGCAGGTTACCACAGGTGAAAGTTGTGGAAGTCTGAAGTCTGCCCTGCAGACTCTCTAATGGAGAAGCCCCAGCATCCTGGAAGCTCGGTGTGTTTATTACATCTAGATCAACAGGGAAGCAGAGTCATTACTTCTAGCTGAATGGAGGAGGCAGGCTTAGCTTAGCTTGGTAGGAGCAGTCTCTATGTGGAGGAATTTTCAGGCCCTAAGTAGGCAGCGTGGGGAAGAAAGCTATGGTAGACATTTTTTGCACACACTCTCATCAACATCCCCACTTGGACCAGAGGACAGCTTTATCCCTCTGAGCCTCAGGGGGCAGGGAGGCTTTGCCCATTTCCCATGAGTTTGAGGCTTTGGTCTTTGACTTGGCTGACTCATGTCAACAACTCACATCCACTGACAACTTCACACACTCAGAGCTGTTCGCTACACAGCTCTGGTAATCACCACAGTTTCTCCGTTAAGGATTCATGAAGAGTGGACATCTAAGCAGTGTTTGATCACCAGCTGAATATATAGTGTTATCTCTCTCTCTCTCCTGTGTGTGTGTGTGTGTGTTATCTCTCTCTCTCCTCTGTGTGTCTGTGTGTGTGTGTGTGTGTGTGTGTGTGCATATGTACATGGAAGCCAGGCAAAGTCAGGTGTCAATCTGTTTTTCTTTTTGTTTTGAGACAAGGTCTTCCACTGAACTGGACCTCACTAACTATGCTAGCCTAGCCTGTTAGGGAGCCCAAGGGTCTATGCTAGCCCAGTACGAGGATTACAATCACATGCCACAACACTGGACTTTTTGTTTGTTTTGTTGGTTTTTTTTTGTTTTTGTGGTTTGTTTTTGGTTTTTTTTTGGGGGGGGGGGTTGAGACAGGGTTTCTCTGTATATCCCTGGGCTGTTCTGTAGACCAGGCTGGCCTCAAACTCAGAGATCTACCTGCCTCTGCCTCCCAGGTGCTGGGATTAAAGCTGTGAGCCATTACACCTGGCTGCAAAAATTAGACTCTGGGAATCAAAGTCAACGCCTCATTCTTGAAGAGCCACCACTTTACCAGCTGAGCCATCTTCCCAGCCTCTACACTGTGGGTGTTTTGCTGCTGTTTTTGTTTGTTTGAGACAGGGGCTCACTCTGTAGCCCTGGCTGGCCTAGAATGCTCCAATTAAGTGAGGCTGACCTTGAACTCATGGAGGTCTGTCTTCCTCTGCCTTCTGAGTGCTGGGATTGAAGGCATGGGCCACCACACCTGGCTTCCTACATCCTATTTTTAATGCTGATTATGAAAGGTTTCAAGGACTGAGAAATGGCCTGCTACTTCTAGATGGTTCTAAGAGCTGCTGGCTGCTCCTCATACGGTCTCTGTGATATCTGGATAAGCTTGCAACCTATTTGTATTCTCGGCACCTTGGTTTTGTCCTGAGCTAGGGAGAGCCTCTTGTCCGCACACCCCAGACTGCTGCTTCCCACGAGAGATAGAGCCTGCACAAGTCTGGGCTTGTGGAGAGATTTGGCAGTGCTTTTGTTTGATGACTGTTGACTTAGCCCAGGTGTACGGACCCAGTGTTTACAGAATCCTGGTTGGCTCTGGGCTGGAGCTGGAATGAAGAAAATAGATGTTCAGGGGAGGAGGGAGAGGGTGTGGATAATCCAAAAGCCATTTGTTTAGGGCTTGGAGCCAGAGATAAGCTGTTTCTGCAGATTTTCCTAAATCAGCCAGACAGGAACTCTTTGTAATGAGCCCTCAATGTATGTTGACCTAATAGTCCTCCACACTCACTTCCTACACATGTGAGCCATCTGGGCTCCCAGAGCCCACAGAGATGCACAGGGAGGGAAGAAGGACTCTTAGGTCCACATGGTCTTCCCTGTCCATTTCCACCCTAACCTGAAGGTCCAAAAGGAGGTCCTACCTGAGGTCACTTGGCTACTTAGTGATGAAGTTAAACTAGCATCCATGTCTCCAAACTACGTCTCCCTTTAATTCAGTGGTGCCACATGACTGTGGATCAAAATGACCTGGAACTTGTGAAAATGCAGGTCCCCTGGACACATACTCCCAGCAGTTCTGGTTTAATAGCAGGGTGGAGAATGTGTTCTTAGCAAACCTCTAGGGACATCTGATGACAGTGCACGTCATACTATCTGCTGATGCTACTAGAATACAAATGCATTTGCTTCCCAGGCCTGTAGGACGGCACTATGCATCCCCTGAAGCCAGAGATGTAGTCAGTTCAGGAGGTGATAGCAGGAAGGGCTGAGCCAAGCTGTATTTATTTAGTTATTTAGCCTGTTTTGAGACAAGGTTTCATGTTGGCCAGGCCTTGAACTGCTATGTAACTAAGGATGATTTTGAACTTTTAATTCCCCTGCTTCCACTTCTGTAGTGTTGGTAATACAGGTATGCATCACCATGCCTGTTTTATGAAATACTGAGGCTTAAGCCTTGGGGTTCTGTGCATGCTAGGTAAGTACTCTACCTACCGAATAATCGCACCAGCCCCAAATCTGGCTTCAAAGCATAATGCAGGTGACCAGAGTGCTAGGAGACTTGGCCCTGTGGTTAGATGTGGCCCAGTTCTGGACAACTTGTAGCGCACACCTGACTCACTGTTCCTACCTGTGAAATGCCAAGACTGAAGTGCAAGGTCATGATCTATTGGATCCATTGGCACAAGCATCAGATGACAGGATGTGTCAGGAAGGTCTGCCAAGCAGGCATCTACTGACAGGTTCTGGAACATGAGTAATTGCTGAGTGTGGGTGAGGGCAGACTTGCTGAGTGTGGGTGAGGGCAGACTTCTGCTAAAGACCAGTGAACTCCTATTGACTGCTCCAGCGGAGAGAAAGGGGTTCTGGTTCTGTGATGAAAATATCTGGGTTCTTCTGGCTCAGAGGTGTCACTATGGTCTGTCCCCAGCACATGATGTCTTTCCCCGGCCCTGATCCAGTCCCCACCCCCATACATGCGTCTGGGGGGGGGGTTCAGCGGTCTGATCAAACAGGGACCCTTGCTCTTTGTTTTCTGGAAGTTGAAAAGATCAAGACCCTTGGTTGAGGAACTCCTGGGAGGGGAGAGGAGGGCCCACCCCTTCCCTGACTACTAACTTTGAGAGACGGAACTGCAAGCCCAGCTGGCCTGAGGCCCTACCCTACAGTCCTGCCAGGAGCTGGGCTTTCAGGCTGTAAGTGGAGCCTTGGCTGGGCACGCCACTGCCTGGTTCTGCCAGTTCTACCCCGAGTCAGGTCAGCCTGACCCCACCAGTGCTATAAACATGACAGACACAGATGGCAGCTGGGAGAGGGAGTGCTGGGGGGATTCTGGGTCCTCAGGTGGCCCCGCCATCAGTCTTGTGAAGGGAAAGCCTTGCATGGCATTGGGGAGTACTAGAGCTAGTGGTACCCAAGGGGTATAATTTCAAACCAGCTTCAGAGCTGGGTGAGAAGAGAAGCAGACTGCGTACCTGGGTTGGGTGAGAAGGGTTTAAGAAATGAAGAGGGTGTCTGTCTGTGACTGCTGGCCTGGAATAAGCATGGGACTCGACTTAAGTGCACTGGAGAATGTGGCAATGAACAAGAGCTTGTTAGCACACACAGGCCCAGGAGCTGTGTGTTGGAGGAAGACGGAGTGTGTTCAGGGGAGCCCTGGCTCAGGAGTCTAAGGACCTGCATCCCATTTCTTCAGTTAGTACATTCTGGCCTTCAACCACTTGTACCTTCTAAAAGTGATCCCATGAGGTTGCCACTCCCTTCATGACCAGAGGGACTTCAGCGTTATGTGTGTGTTGGGGGTGACTGAGGCTATCTGGTGGGGAGGGATGCTAGGTTCCCCTAACTGTGGAACCAGAGTCCTGCAACTGCTGAACTGTGGAGGGAGGAAAGTTGGCTGGGTGGGGGAGGGGGCCCACAGGAGCAGGGAGCAGCCAGTGGCTGGAAAAGAAGCAGCCGCTTGCTCTAACAATCCCATCAGCCATCTGTGCTGGGCCTCTCTGGGTGGAATTTCTGACAGTGTCCCGGCTGGTGTGTGTGTGTGTGTGTGTGTGTGTGTGTGTGTGTGTGTGTGTGTGTCCTTCTCTGCTGCAGCTGCTGCCTGCTCCTTCGAAGTTCAGCCACTGGCCAGCCACCCCTCTCTTAGCCTCAGTTCCTCAGCCTGGCCTGTCATTCCTGGGCTGCCTAAGCAGTGCTTTCTGAAAGTGTTCTGAAGCCTGCGGGCTACCTTCCAGAGCCTGAACCCCTGCCCCGCCCCCACCCCCTATCAGAGGGCAGGCTCCCTGGGAGCTAACCTCCTGTCTTAGACAGAAAGGCTGGGCCACCCAGGCTGAGGTACTATTCCAGTTGTTCACCCTTTACAGACTTCTCTGGGGTCCAGTTCTAGGCAGAGGGACTATGGGCTCAGTCACACACACACACACACACACACGCACGCACGCACGCACACACACACACACACACACACACACACACACACAGCTGCAGGTTCCCCAAGCCTGAGGCCTTTGTGCTACACACAGTTCTACTGCAGGGCTGGACTGGACCCAAGATCACAAGCTGTCTCTGGCTCTGCCCCTGCTGTGTAGCTTTGGAGTATGCAGGGCTTATGTCAGCCCCACATCTGCCAAGCCCACCAGGAGCCCCGCTCCGAAGGCCCATCTGAGAGGTGTAGGTCTCCTTGCTTTATAGAACTGCTGCGAGATGCAAGTCACCCAGACAGCTGCAGAACCCAGATCTGCTGTACCCGCGCTGGAGCTACATGCTTACTGACTCTGTTCTCTGGTCTTCTATTCCAGCTCAGCTCAGTAGCCGCCAACCACATCGGGCCTTCAAGCCAAGGTCCTGCTTCCTCAGTGTTGGGGACCCATACACCCCATTGCCCACTGGGCCTTCATTTTTCCCTTGCTGTCCTCTGCTAGGAATGCGTGGGTCCCTAACGATGGCTGGGGCAGAAGGGAAAATGTGTGATGGGAGTGGGGAACTGAAGCTGTTCCAGAAAAGTCTGCCCAAGTAATCCCAGAAAATAAGACTGGTGGGAAGTCGAAAGCCTGGCATTCTTAAAGCTGGACAGACAAACTCTAGGCTGCTTGAATTTTTTTCTTTTGTATTTTGAGACAGGGTTTCTTTCTGTGTAGCCCTGGCTGTCCTGGAACTCGCTCTGTAGACCAGGCTGGCCTCCAGCTCAGAGACTGATCCACCTACATCTTCATCCTGAGTGCTGGATTAAAGGCGTGAGCCACCACATCAGGTGCTGTTGTTTTCTTTTCATTAGAGAGACAGTATGGGGCGGCTCAGTTGCTCAAGTGTTGTCTACCATGCAGGAAGTCCTAAGTTCACTCATCCCTGTGTAAAATGGGAGTGGTAGTACACGCCTATAACCCCAGCATTTAAGAGGGGAAGGCAGGGATGATGAGAAATTTAAGGTCACCTTCAGTTTATATAGCAGGTTAGAGACAGCAAAACATGGCCTTCGGGACCAGACCGCTGATTCAGATTCTTATCCCGCCACTGTGTGATCCAATGTAAGTCAGTCAACCTCTCTGCGCTTCAGTTTCCGTATCTATAAGATGGGTAGAGTAATGGTTACCAGGGTGACTTGATGAGATAATGCAGGTGCTTAGCAAGTCTGCAGCGGGTAATTATAGATGCTTGTATCATAACTATCAAAAAAGCAACTCAGGGGGCCAGGATTGTGGCTCCCTGACAGAGCACGTGCCTGTCAGGCCTGAGGTCCTGGGTTCACACACAGCATGGAAATAAATGGCTACTGGTCATTGCAGATAGTGTACGTACACACAGTGAACCTGAAAAATTACAGGCGCGGCTGGGCTTCTGATGTTCTTTTGGCTGCTGGCTTATTTTCATGCTAATAAATGAACGTGAGCAAACATTTTGAAAGTATATAAAAACCTACAGCTCCCTCTCCCTCTCAGTACACACGCACACACATTCACCTTCCCAGCCCCACCCACAGCACACTGTAGTATTCCGACTAAACCTATGGGTGCCTTTCTTTGTGCCGTTAAGTCTTCAGCAAAAAGAGACCTATCAAAATGCCTTGTTTTGCTTATGATTGAATAGTATCTCATTATGTCTATGTGGCTGGTGATGGCATACCCTCACGTCAGTCACCAGTCTCTTCCTGGAAGAGTAGTTCCAGGCCTCTGTTGTCCCATGACTGCAAGGCTCGACTTTCTGTCTGTATTGGGCATAGGTACAAACTGAAGTATGGGAACACTCCATAGAGGCGTGGGATTCACGAATCTGTGGGTAGGGGCACAGTGCGCATCAATGTGTCCAGTGGAGGCAGGGGTTGAGGTTGTCATTCCTTGGAATTTCCTCTGCCATCCCGAGCTGAGCACCCCAGCTGATCTTACGTGACTTGGCCTAAGTTTTCCAGGCATGTTCATAGGCTAATTGTAGGGGGCCGAGCTGACTAGAGACGGGTCCTGCTGCGGTGTAGACTCCTGAGCTCGGCTATAGATCTTGCAGATTCCACCAGTGGGAAAAGCTGCAGGGGAGGACCCTAGAGGGCAGCTGGTCCCTCTGTCCAAGCTGTTGGACCAACGCCAGCGTGAGCTCACTCCTGAAACTGGCCCAGCTTCCTGGCCCTGCACCTGAGCTCCTGGTGACCCCTTCCAGACAGGCACTTTTCCTGTCAGTTCCTTGGGTGGAGTGATGAGCAGCCCCTCTCTACCCAATGAGGTTTCATCTCCCCAGCCCTAAATTGAACTCTTGCCTGAGCTGGTGGGGTTTGTTGATAGAAGGAAAAATTGTTGTGGAAATATTCCATAACCCGCCCAGGTTTTGGTACGAAACAGCCTGTTACTCGGGCAACTTGACAATGTTGGTGGTATAGGGAACACGGTCTTTGTAAGGAAACCGTTTTTTTTCCAAGCTTTCTGTTCTTCTGGGTCAAACTTTACTGCAGACCCCTCCTCCTTTGCTCTCTGGAGCTGAGCACTACTTCATAGCTGGAAGCCCCCCATCTATCTCTCCTTAGCTCCTCCAGGGTTAGCTTGCCTCCTAGGATTCTATGCCACCCCCAGTTCCAGAGTATTTGCTATGTGCCCGGTCTGTGGTCTGTGCCAGGGAACACAGAGTTGCTCTCCAGCCTGACGGATGTTGTGCTGAATCTGAAATCAGACAGCGTGGCTTCAGATTTCAGCGTGGCCACTTAGCCGTATGACCTTAAACAAGTGTTCACACTCTCTGTAACCCTACCATTGGAAAGGGCAGGACAACACAGACATACTGCTTAGGGCTGCAGAGAGCGTGAAGGACGTTAACACACATGAGGCCCTCGCCATGGTGCCTGGTGAGGAAAGAGGCTCAGGCAGCGGGAGCCAATCATTTTGGCTATGTTGCCATTATCATGTTTTTGAGGCAGGGTCTCACTATGTAGCCCTGGCTGGCCTGTCACTTACTATGTAAACCAGGTTGGCCTTGAATGCACAGAGATCTGCCTGATTCAGCCTCGCCACTGGGATTGCAGGTGTGAACTCTGACGGCCGACTTTAAAAATACATTATTCATTACACTTAATTTATTTTTACTGTTTGTTTGTGTGCTTCAACTCACCAGAGCACATGTGGATATCAGAGAACAACCTGTAGAAATCAGTCTGCTTCTCACATGTGGATTCCTGGGAAAGGACTCAGGATATTAGGAGTGGTGGCAAGTGTCTGTACTACTCACTGAGCTACCTCACTGGCCCTATTTATTTCTTTTTTCCCCCCTATTTCTTTCTTTCTTATTTCTGGGACAAGGTTTCACATTGTAGACCAAGCTGGTCTTGAACTCACGGAGATCCTCCTGCCTCTGTCTCTGAGTGCCAGGATTAAAGGCGCCCACCTGCCTCCCCCCCTAACAGGCACTTCTGTTTTATGTTTTAGTACTGAGTTCTCCCAGCGTAGCACACTCTAGCTTTGAACATTTAGCTTTCTCCTGGGATCCCAGGTATGAGCCACGCATGAGCTTAGCACCGGAACTGGATTGTTATGAATGCCTGGGGATCTTCATCTGCAATTATCGCAGTTGGAAGCAGAGTTGGACTCCTCAGGGCGCCTTTTATGGCAACTCAGTGTCAGGACTGAGATGAAGGATGGTGTCCTAAGGACCGAAGATCTAGGGCCAGATCTTCCCATGGGGGAGGGCCATTAACCTCCTCTGGAACCTTTTGCCCTGGTGCCTCATCGGCATGTCCATTTGGCTATAATGTCGACGCCGGAGAGGGAAGAATGAGGGGAAAGGAAAAGCTCTCCCTCCCCCATTTGTTCTCCCCCACGTGTCTTCTTCATATGTTTTAAAGAGTTTAAAAATAAAACAAAGCAACAGCAAAAACTCTTTCCAATGTCCCTAGCCTTACAGAGCCCCTTAAATACATGGGGATGTAGAGGAGTTGTGCCTTGTGTAGCCCTGTAGGTACGGGCCTCCAGCCCCGCGCCCCTGCTAGCTGTCTAGCCTGGAAACCACGTGTCTTTGTAGCGACAAGTTTCGTAGTTCCTTTTTTTTCCCTTTGTATTCCTTCTTTAAATTTATTTTTATTTATGTGTGTCCACAGAGGTCAGGATTTTGGATCCCTTGGAGCTGGAGTTACAAGCGCTTGTGAGCCAGCCAGTGGGTGCCGGGAACTCAACTCTGGTCCTCTGCAAGAGCAGCAAGCACACTTAACTGCTGAGCCATCTCTCCTGGACCCACCCACACCCTCTCACTTCCCCACCCCCTCCAGCCCTCTTTCAAAAATCCTCATGTTTAACAGGCAAAAGAGAAATGACAACACAGTGAGATGAAGGGCCAACCCCGGTCACACAGCAGGGCGTGGCAACAGTGTCGCTCCCCCCTCCCCACCCCCCACGGGTTTCCCTCTTCCTCCCGTGTACAGCCTGGCCTCTTGCTGCGGTTACTGTGCCAGGGTTAAAGAATGGGCACAGGTGTGGCTCCCCGGCAGTACTGGGGGCTCTGGGAATGAGGCAGGCTTTGTTGTCGTCCCAGCAGCTGTGACCGCTGGGGCCTAGTATCCATCCATTAAGCCGTTTCCGAGCCTTGGGCTGGAGCAGAAGGCTCGGCATTTAAAGGTCACCCGGCTTTTGAAGCTGCAGCGACATTAATAGCTCGGGAAGAAAACAAGCCTGTGCAGGAGCCTGAGGACAAGGAGGCTCTGTCAGCGCTGCCCCTCCTCCCCAGGGTGCTTGGCCGCGGCGCGCTCACACACCCCCGGTAGCTTCTGCCTCTTGCTCGCCCACCTCCCTCTTCTCTCTTCAGTTCGGAAGCCTTAGAACTCGGCAGACTGCCCTGCACCCACCCCCACGGTGTCCGAGGTGACAATTGGATGAGGATGCAGCTGCCAGGGGGCCCAGCAGCTTCTCGGTTCACACCGCCTCACCCTCTTGAGGTTTCCCCGGGACTTAGCCACGTTTACACATGACCTCATTCTGACCCCTCTGGCCCTGGTATCCTGGAGTCTTGCTGATGCAGTCAGCCTGGGCCCCGCTTCCCCTCCCGGGTGGGCAGAGCACAGATGTCACCCTTCGGGTTTGATGGTTTGCCTTGAGGTTCTGCCACACAGCACTTGGCTGCACAGGGTCCCTAGTCCGGGTGGGCACTGGAGGACAAGATGCCTGAGTGGATTAATTCCATCCGCTGAGGTCAGAGCATAGAAAGTGGCTGGCGTCTCACCTGCCACACATTCCCCCCTCATTTCTAAGATGCCTGTGCTATCGGGTGGCTCTGCTGTCCTCCAGGCAGCCCCAGGGTGGGGGCAGGGCACAACAAGGTTCTGGGAGGGCAGCTGCGGTTAGCCCTTTCCCTGGACTGCTGTGGCCTGGGCCCTGGGACACCACCTAGTGGCCTGGCCTGGTGGTGTCACTGGGCTGAGCTCAGTTCCTGAGCAAGAAAGGAGCCCCTTAAGGGTAGACCAGATGTTCCAGGTTCCTCAGCCAGGGCCAGAGAGGAAGTCTGGGGTAGGTGGGGACCGAATTGATTTGGGGTGATCCCTCCCTTCCTTTCTAGAGAGGGAGAAGGATGTGCTGGCTTCACAGCCTTGTTCCTCCTCCTGGGATCTCCAGTGCTAACCCCCACATTTCTAGGTTGACCCTGTGCCTGCTTGGGGAAAAAATGCAAATCAAGTCAGCAATGGGAGCAGGACTGTCCCCTGACCCCTGGAGCTGACATGGGTGTAGCCATCAGAATGGTGTGCCAAAGACACGGCCCTGAAGACAGACAGAACAGGAACGGAAGCACCTTAGCTTCAGTCACTCCGTCTGGGAAGTGGGGTCATATAGCCTCCCTCTGGGCCTTGTAGCTTGCAATGGGGAATAAGAAAGCAGAGGAGAAAGGGATTTAAATGCCCACTGTTTGTTACCGTGTTCCTCCACTGGTTGCTCCTCTGCTTGCCCAATTAGCTAGCACAGGCTGACCGTGCCGGCTGCTGCCGCTGCGACACCGGGGACTCCACACCAGAAACAGCAAAGCTACCTTTGGGAGCTCTGGTCTAGTAGAGAGGACGCTCACTGACAAGTGGACCATATATGGCGTTTGTGACAGAGGATGACGAAGCAGGGCAAAGATCAAGGAGTTGTGGCAGACAGAGTGGTCTGCAGAGCTGGCCCCTGATAATGCTGCAGGAGCTGTGGGCTTTGTGGGATGGCCGCACAGTGGGTACTAAGAGCCTGAGGCCCTGGAGAAGAAGGTGGGCTTGTTGGCGGAGTGACAAGCACATGGCTTGCTCAAGGCAGCTGTCCGGGTCAGCGTCCACATGTGTCTCCCTGTGGGTGTGCACCTGTGGACATATGCATGTACATTTTTTTCTTTCCTGAGACAGTGTCTCTTGTATCCCGTGCCGGCTTTGAACTTGCTATGAGGATGACCTTGAAGTTTTGTTCCTCCCACCTCCATTTCCTTCCCGAGTGCTGGGATTACAGGTGTGCACCACCACACCTGCTTTGTCCAGTGCCGTGGATCGAACCCAGGGCCTTCTGCATGACAGACAAGCACCCCACCAACTGAGCTCCGTACATACGCATTTGATGGCAGGGCAATAGCGAAACTCTGGGGTATGGCCTGAGGATTAGCCACCAGGGACTTTGGAGATAAGGAAAGCCATGCCACCTTGACATGCAGTCCACAGAGAGGCAGGGAGGTGGCAAGGGGTGAGAAGCAACCATGTCCCGAGGGACAGTTTAAAAGCAAGGAAGGTAGGGATTGCTGTAGATTGAATGGAGAGTGTAAGGGATATGTTCTTAAAGACGTTCCCAAAGCTTTGGCCTCACCCATGAAGCTGGTTGGGCAGAGGTGGCACACAGACACAGTCTGGGTTGGACTGACACGCTGTCAGAGGTGCTGGTGGGTACCTGGTGGAGGCCATAGTAGGTTGTATAGGTGGTGGGGTGGAGGGAATGTCTGTAGGAAATTCAAGAGCAGAAGCCGGCATGCAGCTGGCTGAAGGTACTTAGAGACACAGGATTTACTCAGGAAGCAAGTATAGCATGGGGTACCCAAGGCCTGTGACCAGACCACCCCAGCCTGTCCCAGCAGGGACTTCCTCAGAAGTTCCACCCAGGCATTCCTCCATGTACACACTGCTTCTGCCAGCAAGGAAGCTGAGGTTCAGAAACCTGAAATCGGTTTTCCCAAATCACACGACCTTCCTGGGGTCGGCTGTGAGCCCAGCCCCCTTTGGTCCTCAGACTGTCTCATCCCTAGTGCCAAGGCCTTCCTGAACAGGCCTTCTTAAGGCAGGAGGCTGTCTGAGTTGACCTTGGACAAGGCTGGGTAAGCCACACTGGGGCAGCCTGCCTACCTCCCTGGGCCAGGCTCCAAGTGACTCAGGCCTTGAAGCTTCTCTCACTTCAATTGGCGGTTGGCAGCAGGCTGTTTTGGGCCTGGCTCCCTGGGTCCTGGGGAAGGACAGGTACGGAGTTTCTACTTCCAGGTCCTGAGGTTACCCACACCCATTCACTCAGGGAGAGGTCTAACGGGCCTGGCGAGTTTGATTCACTTCCTCCACCACAAGCTCATCAGGACTGACCTTCCTGTTTTCATGCCCACACTAGCAGTGGGTTCACAGAGGCGTTCTGCTCTCTCCAAGGTCACTGAGCCAGGTCTGGGGCAGTGCCAGAAGACCTCCCCTGTGCTGTCTGGGTCATGTTTCCTTTGATGGAATGTCCTAAGCTCGGGCACACGTGGCTGCATTTCTCAGGCTCCTTGGCTCGTAGCCCTGCAAACCTTACTTGGCATTTTAGTTCTTTGGAGGTGGGATGCTAATTCTGATTTTTCTTCCTACCTACTAGCTATGTGGTTTTGGGCAAGTTACTTGACTTCTCTGAACTCATTCGTTTTATAATGGTAGGAATTGGAGAATTATAAAAGGGTAGGACTGGAGAATTGTAATAAAGATAAAAGGGGTTTTGACAAAGATGACGTGTAAAAATGCCCCTCACAAGTTCATGACTGTGTGCCTCCATTCTTCCGTGAGTTTTAAACTGCTTTTCATTTGAGCAGGTTTACTACAAAAGGCAGCCTGATCTGGTGATTCTTTCCCCAGGCTTCTACCTCAGCCCTGGCCTCAGGCCGGCTTAAGTTTAACAAGGAGCAGAGAGGGCAATCCTCTGAGAACCTAGACCCTATGTGGTGCTGGTCCTAACAGCCTGGCTGCCAGTAGTCTCTGTCTTGGCTGACCATCAAATCCTGTTTTCCTGGCTTCCTATTTCTGAACCACTTTCTCCAAACCCACAGAGCTGTGTGCTTTGGTGGAAAGATCTAGGCTTTTCTGTTGCTCATTCCATGTTCTTGAGCTGCTCTTCAACTGGATTTGGAGGGCACAGTGGGGGGACAGTTTTGGGTGGTCACCTGAACTGGGGTGTCTCCTGCTGCCTAGGCTCCAGGAACTGGCCTGTGCTAAGAGAATCCACACATCTTTCAGTGAGCTGGAGGGATTCTTGGGTTGATAGCCAGGGACTGGGAGAGAACCCCCATAGCCTCCCTCCTCCAATGGGCCGGTGTAGCCACGCACCCCCACTTCAGCCTCATGGGGCAGGCCGCCACATTATGGCACAGGCTGAGAGCCAGTTTGTCTCCTTTGCACAGAAATGGTGTAAGGAGTCCCTTAAGAGGAAGACTCTGGGCAACAGAGGGACAGACCTTCCCAGAGGAGAGCCTACAGTTGATTCCAGAATGCCTTTCAGGGTGTCTCAACACTCAAAGGTCCAGCACCCACGGGACCTGTGAGAAGGAGTGCATAGGATGGATGTAAACTCATCTTTTTCCTTCTTTCTCTTTGTGGACCAGGTCCTGGCTTCTTTCTTCATGGAGTTGCCCTTGGCAGAGTGACAAGCCTGGCCTCTAATCTTTCAGCTGAATTACACTGGGGGCAGGGAGTTGGTGGCTATACTCTCAAGGGCCTTAACCAGAGCCTCTGACCCTATGTGTAATGACATCAGAGTCTTGGCTTCTGGGGCCTGGTGGCCTCAGTGCAGGCCCCCAGAGTGGAGCACTCCTAATGGAACCACCGAGCTGCCTCAGACCTCCTACTGGAGGGGAGGGCAGAAAGGGAGGGGGGCTTGGGTGCTGCAGCAGGAAGCCACACACATGTAGCAGTTGTCTTGGGCTCATCCTCATAACCAAATCCCCAGACTGAACACCCGAGGCCACCCTTCTTTCACCTTGTGTCATGGCTTTGGCCTCCCTGGCTATGATTCGCTCTTCTGGACAGCCAGGAAGTAAAGGGAGTGGGGTGGTAAATCATGGTTCTCTCAGTTGACCAGCCACTGCTCAAGCATGTAACGTGTTGAGGTGGGTCTGTGTGTTCTGATGTGGGAAGATGCCTACACGGTGCCATTAAGTAGATAAAAGTAATGACATAGTGGAATTTATGGCTTAATCACATGGTAAAACAAGCTCATGCATGGTAGCATGTACAAGGATCAAATACCTACACATGATGTGGGCACATGATCTCATTAAGTAAGTTCTCTCAGAGCAGAAAGGGACTTCAGTGTCCGCTAGCTATTCAGAACCTGTGTGCTTGTAATCTTCCACTTCCAAATTCATCTCCTACCTGGGCATAGTGGTACATGGTAATTCCAGCACTTGGATGATGACGGCAGGAGGCTCAGGAGTTTGAGACCATCCTTAACTACATAGTGAGTTCAAGGCTAGCCTGGACTACATGACCCTGTCTTTAATAACAAATGGAGCCGGGTGGTGACGGCATGTGCCCAGCACTCGGGAGGCAGAGGTAGGCAGATCTCTATGAGTTCAAGGCCATCCTGGTCTACAGAGTGAGTGCCAGGACAGCCAAAGCTAGAGAAACCCTGTCCCAAAAAAACCAACCAACAACAACCATAACAACAAAAACCAAACAGACAAAAAGCTAGCAAGATGGCTCAGCAGGTGAAGGCACTTACAGACAAGATTGATGAGTTGAGTTTGAGCCCAGGGCCCACAAGATGGAAGGAGAAAGCTAACTAATCCCACAAGTTGGTCCTCGGCCCTCCGCATGTGTGCTATAGCACATGTGTGCACCCCCCACCACAAAATAAATGTAATTAAAAAAATATTTTTAAATCGTACCTAATCCACCTCTCTGGAAATAGGCAGACACCAGAATAGGGCTCCTTGAGAGCGCTCATATCCTCTTGAGGAAAGAGAGGGTGCAAGATGTTCGGAACTCAGTGTGGTAGGTACTTGAAGCCACTTCCAGAGTATGAGATCTGACCTGAAGTAGTAACATTAAGGGCACTGATGGCCTTCCCATCCCAAGTGGGGTGGCCCCTGCTACCACACCTTCCCTACTCCCCTCTGATCCCTTCATGACAGTCAGTGAGTCTCTGAGTGTGAGGAGGATTTGCTCACATGACAGTTTCTTCATCCACAGTTAAGGCCCTGGCTCCCATCCTGGAGAACAGAGAAGACCGTTAGAGGAGCTGCATGTGGTAGCAGTGTACTGGGGAGCAGAGGCAGAGGAATCATGGGCTTGAGGTCAGCAGGACTACAGCGTGAGACCTTGCGACCTTCCTACAAGCTGCTAGACTAAATCTTGGGATACGATAGAGAAAGTCAGAGCCAGATTTGTGTGTGTGGCGGCGGGGGTGGGGTGTCGGTCAGAGAACAATTTGCGGGAGTCAATTGTCTCCTTCTACCACAGAGGTCCCAGGGATTGAACTCAGGTCACCAGGCTTTGTGGCAAGCCCCTTTATCCACTGAGCCATCTTACTGGCTGCAGGTTTTGGTGTTTGGAGACGAGTTCTCTAGTTCAGGCTGGCCAAAAACTCCTAATCCTCTGGCCAGTGCCTCCCAAGTGCTGGGATTACATCTCCACCAGGCCAGGTTTTATTCGGTGGCAGGGACTGAACTGAGGGGCTTTGTGCATTCCAGGCAAGCACTCCGCCTGCGAGCTGCATCCTCAGCCCCTTACCAAGGGCTTTCAGACTCTGCTGTCTACACTAACAGCGACATCACCTTGGTGACCATCTCGGTACTGTTGTAGTTTTCAGTTCCTAAGCATGCTTGACTTTCAGGCCTGTCTGTGCATTGTCCTCGTGCTAACCTTGGGTACCAGCTAGGTTGACTGCATCAGGGAACTCGGTTTGAGATGGAATATGAATAAAACCTAGACACATAGGGTTCCTCGAGACAGTTTTGGGAAGCCAAATATGATGGTATATGTGCCTGTAATCCCAGCCCTCAGGAGTCTGAGGCAGGATAGTGAAAGGAGAGACTGGGGGATTAAGAGTTCAAGACCAGCCTCAGCCACACTTCAAGTTTGAAGCCAATATGGGCTAGGTGAGACCCTATCTCAAAATAACAAAATAAAAACAAAACAAAGAAATGAATAAGAAAGAATACATATATATTTTTCCATAGGCTTATTTATTTACCTGTTAGCATGCTTAGTATGCACAAAGACCTGGGTTCTTCCCCAGCAACCAAACTAGGCTAGATATGACAGCTAGAGAGAGAAAAGAGAGAAGCAGGTCTCCTTAAGCTGGGTAGGTTGCCCCTCGTTTCCTAACAGCCCACCACAAAAGACTTCAAAGTATGTTTGCTTCTACTTCTGACTCTGTCTCTCTTTTCAGGTGACACCATAAGCACAGTTGCAGCCCCCTGTGGCAGGATGACTTGAGGATGCGGATGATCTACAGTACAGCCACAGCCTGGCCAAGGTCCGCATGCCGCCACCACCCCGGCCCTTGTCCCCTAACCTGGACCGTGCATTCCCGACAGGCGCAGGAAGCACAGGAGTAAGTCTTCTGAGCCTGTGGAGCAAGCAAGTAGCTGACAGAGGGACACCCCCCGGCCTGCGGTTTCTTAGCTTGTCAGAAACATTCTCCCACAGCGGCTCCACAAGATGACCAGCCTGTTCCGCAGGAGTAGCAGCGGCAGCGGCGGCGGCGGCGGTGGCGGGGCCACCGGGGCTCGCGGGACCGGGGCCGGGGCCGGAGCTGGGGCCGGGGATGGCAGCGCAGCCCCTCAAGAGCTCAACAACAGCCGGCCGGCCCGCCAGGTGCGCCGCCTCGAGTTCAACCAGGCCATGGACGACTTCAAGACGATGTTCCCCAACATGGACTACGACATCATTGAGTGCGTGCTGCGTGCCAACAGCGGTGCGGTGGACGCCACCATCGACCAGCTGTTGCAGATGAACCTGGAGGCGGGTGGTGGCAGCGCCTATGAGGACAGCTCGGACTCGGAGGACAGCATCCCACCAGAGGTAGAGGCACGGTTAGACAATTCACCGCCAATAGTGGTTCAGTCTCTCTTAGCGGCTCTGGGTTAACCCCTCCCCCGGGGAGGGGGGTAGGGCAGCTGGTTTCTAACAGCAATTATCTCTCTTGAGACTTTTCATCAGGCAGTGACCTATATTATGGGTAGCAACCATGCAGTAGTTTAACAAACACCCAGCAAGCAAGTACCCACTCATTGGTATGCTAAGGGATAGGACAAGACCCCGAACTAAGGAAGGTGCTTGTTTAAAATGTAGGTACAGATCCCTGTGAGTTCAAGGCCAACCTGGTCTACAAGAGCTAGTTCCAGGACAGGCCCCAAAGTTAACAGCGAAACCCTGTATCGAAAAACAAAAACAATGTAGGTAAAAGCTGGGTGGTGGTGTCACGCCTTTAATCCCAGAGGCAGAGGCAGGCAGATCTCTGTGAGTTTGAGGCCAGCCTGGTCTACAGAGTGAGTTCCAGGACAGTCAAAGCTACACAGAGAAATTCTGTCTCGTAAAACAAACAAAAAGAAAAAAACCCAAGAAAAATGTAGGTATGTAGGCCACTCCAACACCTGACCCCTCAGTTCCAAGCCTGAAGTCTCTGGTGTTTATTTTTCAAGAAAGGCTCTTGAATGGCACAGTATCACCTTAGCCAGCCAAATCAGACAATGTTTTTGGAGCTCTTAGGCTAGTGTGGATTGGAGACAGGAATTGGACCAGAATGGGAGAAGCAGGAGCAGAAGAGAGATTCACACCAAGAGGAGGGAAAAGGTGACCTGGCTCCAGGACCAGAGAGCGGGAGAGTGATCAGTAAGGCCGGCCATACCGTCCACTCAGAAGAATGGGGGAGTACCACTGCAGACAGGGAGCTGGGGCTGCTTGCGGAGTGAGGTGGGCCTTCGTCAGTTCATCCTCAGATCCTCATAAGTAGGGAGCCGTTCCCAGGGTGGAGGGCACAGCCAACCACAGTGAATCAAGGCCCACCCCACCCTTGGGGATAGCCGGTTTTCTATGGCCTCATTCAGGAGTTCTGTGCCCAGCTAACCCCTGGCCTAAAAGGACATGCAGTTCTCAGGAAAAAGGGTGAGGCCTGCAGTTAGTACAAGAGCCATGGATGACACAAGAACCAGAAGCTAGGAACAAGCTCCACTCTGTTCTTTCCAATCCTGAGGGCTAAAGCCAGGACCTCACACAAGCCCTCTATCTCCCAACCACTCTCCAGCCTTCTTTTTACATAAGCAATCCAGGTGAGTCTTATGCCTGCTCTGGAGTCCAGGCAGACCTTGAACTCTCCATCCTCCTGCCTCCACTTCTCCAGTAGCTGGAATGGCAAGCGTGCTCCACCAGGCCCAGCTGAATCCCACTCTTCCCACAGTCCATACTATGCTGGGTGTCTCAGCTGCTTCAGAAATACATCTTTTCTGTTTCTCAAACTTGATGAGAACCATCACCTTTGTTTACATGAGAACTCTGAACCAGATTCGACTTCAGGACCTGGCCTTCTTGTTCCTCCTACTTCCCTCTTCCCTCCTGAGTGAGTGCTTCGAGGATCCTCGCTCCATGGAGGAGAAGCTGTATGGGTAACAATGGTTTGTGTCAGTATGGTATGCTCTCCCCAGGCAGATAGTAGGTACAAGGGGAAGTTTTGCAATGAAATGTTGCGTGTGTGTGTGTGTGTGTACATGAGTGGGTGTGTATTCATGAGTGTATGTGTGTGTGAGTATATATGTGTATACATGAGTATGTGCATGTATGCACACTTGCATAAGCCAGAGATCGATTTGGATGTTAAACCTCAGAAGCCAGCTCCCTTGTTTTTGGGGGGCAGAGTCTCTCTCTAATTAGGCAAGACTGGCTGACTGGGATACTCCAGGGAGAATTACTGTTTTACTCTGCATCCCCTGCACTGGCATTACTAGTGTGAGCCCCCAGCCCAGCTTCTTACACAGGTGCTGTATATTGACATAAGTCCCCAAGTTTGTGTGGCAAGCTCTTTACTGACTGAGCCACCTCCCCAGTCCTATTGATGCTGTCTTCGCACAGCTTTCTGTCACCTTTTCCTCTGTCCTACACCTCTTTGACCTGTCTGGATTAGTCAATGGAGAGAGCATTGGAAAATCCAGACCCTTCTCATTGAAAGGAGGTGTGCATGTGTGCACGTGTAGGTGCATTCTTTCAGTATGAGCTGGAAGTTCCCTGCATGCTTTGACTCTCTATGGTCCTGTTGGTGCTGGAGGTCTGGCAGGTGGGGCGTTTCCTGCTTTGCCCACAGTGCCCATGGCATCACAAGCCTCTGCAAGGCTTCTTCAGTCCCAGGCATCCGTTCCGTGCTGCACTTCTGTTCCCAAGCAGTCTGCTATCCCAGTAGAACCCCTTCTCGGCTCTCCTTGGCTCTCTCCCAGCCCCCACCTTTGGAGCCCTGCCTGGGCCCATCAGCAGGCAGCTCCTGAGCCAGTGTAAAGTGCTGCAGAAAATTTATGAGCCGCAGTCAGAATGACAATAACTGCTGACTGGAAAAAGCCCCCTCTCTAGAGGCTGATGGATGGTGGGCTGGCCCAAGGGGTATCCTTGTCACAGAGAAACAGCTCCTGTCAGATAAATGGCCCAGACCATGCCTCCCTACCAGCCTCCGGCAGGCATCCATCACCCACAGTGAGTTAGGCCAGGAGGCCACAGAACCTCCAACACCTTTAGATCCAGAACAAGCTCCTTGTGGTTGGAAAGATGGAGCGGGGGCAGGAGGATGCTGGGGTTCCCTCTCTGGGACTACAGATCTTCCTCTCTGGAGCTGACCTGCCCACCACCTGCCTCCTCCCCACTGTTGACACAATCGTCTCTTGAGGATAGCTAGGTTTGCTGCTCCAGGAAGCTGCACTCTAGTACACAGGGCCTGCCCACATCCCTGCGATCCTTGAGTTCGGGCGCATGGCACAGTTCAGAGGAAACCCACAGAGCTCTCCCCTCCCTCCCACCAGACCAGCTTAGCCTGGACCCTGTCCTTCAGAGCCAAGAACTGTGGGAAACGGGGGCATGTGGCTGAGGGAGGCAGTGAGTCCTCTGGGCACCCTAGGATCTTGGCTGGCACCTCCTGTACTAGGCAACAGGGACCAGGATCCATTCTTCGCGCTATTCCCTTTCCCTGGCGTCTCTCTCCTTCCTGGTGGAATGTGGGGTGAGCAGCATGGTGGCCTGGCCAGCCAGGCAGCCTCATTCTTCTTTTCCTGCAGAAGCATCTGTTTAAATACTTTCCGCCTCACAGGAAGGAGCCTGCGTTCCAGGGCGGGTGCCTCCTAGGGTCAGGCTGGCGTGCAGAGCGCTGAGTGCGTGTGCACACTCACTACCAGGACATGTGCACGCTCGCTACCAGGGCATCCCGGCCAGCCTGTGCTGGGCACAGCTGGCCTAGGGCTCAAGTGTGTCTGTGGACCCTGGACAGACAGAAGCAGAGACACAGCTTTAGGGGTGACTTCTACAAACTCAGAGCTCAGATGGGGCTGGAGGAGTCAGGGGATGAGTCAGTTAGGGCCTCTGAGCCCTTTTCAGGTTCTTTGGTCTCTGAGAAAGTGGGAACAGAGCTGTGAGGGCAGGTTGGGGTGAGGTGTGTGACCGGGAGACAGAGATCTGCCCGGATGCCTCTGGGGGCAGATTCATATCTACCGGATATTAGGAAATCAGCCATTGCCCTACCCTGGACCTTTCTCTGCCCTGCTTCCTGCCTCCTGGGTAAAGAGAAGGGTCTAGAAGGAAAGTGGAAAAACTAGGCTGGGTGTGCAGACGGCCTGAGGGAAGGTCGCGACTGTGGAGACCACGGTCCGCGTTGTGGATTCCTATCTAAAGCCAGCAAGTGATTTTGTCATTTTACTTAAGCAGACTTAGCCTCACAGGGCCTGTAATCTGAGCCCCTCAGCAGGCTGGGGCAGAAGGGTCAGAAGTGTCGAGGGCTGCTGTCCTCTGTGGTGATGTGGCCCTTCCTATCTTAGAGCAGCTCACACCAGCAAGCCTGGGCCTGTCCCCTCACAGAAGGCAGGGAGGGTCATTAGCAAACCGGCACCTGAGCTCTTAGCCACGCCCTCCTGCACCAGCTGTCTGTATTTCTGCTCCACTTGCAGCTGGTTAGAGATGCTGGCGTCCACAAGACGTTAGCTGATTCAGGGACTCTATGAAGGTAATACAGCTGTTGCGGGGGAGGGGTGTCACTCCCTCTCAGTAACTCCTAGACTTGGGTGGGATCACTTCTTTGGCCTGTCGTTGGCATCCTCTCTTGTTCACACCTCCCCAGCAGAAGTAATGAAACAGGTTCGAGGCCAGCCAGGGCAACTTAGTGAGCCCCTATTTCAAAATTCAAGGTAAAAACCGGGTAGTGGTGGCTTAATCCCAGCACTTGGAAGGCAGAGACAGGCAGATCTCTGTAAATTCAGGGGCAGCCTGGTCTACAGAAGTCCAGGACAGACTCCAAAACTACAGAGAAACCCTATCTCAATAAATAAATAAATAAATAAAATTAAAAAAAAACAAAAAGAAAGAAAGAAAGTCAAGGTAAAAAGAGTTGGGCTGTGGCTTGGTGGTGGAGCAATTGCCTCATGTGTGTGAGGCTCTGGGTTCAATCTCAGGCAACCACAAAACAAATAAGACACACTTGGGCTTGAATTTCCTCCTCCATAAAATGGGATTTCACTTGCTAGCCTGGTAGGGTTCAGATGATAGATGCGGAAGTACACAGGAGGAGATATGAGTGATGTCATCATCAGATAACAGTACAGCTGTCCAGAGGACACTGGTCTCGAGGGTGCAGCCCCGGGAGGTGTCACAGCTGGGCACCAAGCACGATAAAACCTCTCCTACAGGCCCCGCATTCCCCAGCTCCCCACCCTCACTGTCTCTTTCTTCCACCCTGTGTTCATTTTGCTGCTCTTGAGCATTGCCTGGGTTGGTGCTGCTGCCACGAACAATCCTTTGAGGCTGCGTGTTGTCCTCTTTGCCGAGTCTAACTGAGGGGCCATGGGAGCCACAAGCTAGGGTTAGTACATGAGGCTGGCATTGCGAAGAAACAACTTCCAGCAGCAATGCACAAAACTCGCCTGTACCTGGTCTCATCTGAATGCCACTGAGCTTCAAGGATGGATTATTAATATCATCGTCAATAATTATTACTATGTATCTCTTTGTTGTCTCTGGTTTAGATCTTGGAAAGGACTTTGGAGCCGGATAGCTCTGAGGAAGAGCCTCCGCCTGTGTACTCACCACCGGCTTACCATATGCACGTGTTTGACAGGCCTTACCCAGTGGCTCCTCCAACTCCACCTCCCCGGTGAGAATCCATTTGACCTCAGAGCACAGCGGGCAGAGATGGAGACGGGTTGGGGTTGTATAAAACACCGTGGGAAAGTGGCTTCCCCCACAGCAGACTTCTACTGTGGCAAGGTACATTTTATCCAGACACCAAGGAGAACTTTCAAAACTTCAGCAATGTGGGGCTGGGGAAATGGCTCAGTAGGCAAAGTGCTTGTTACCTAAGCGTAGAGGCCTGGGTTTGAATTCCTAGCCCTCTACACACAAAAGCACACATCTGTAACACCAAAGCTGGAGCAGGGATAGGCAGATCCCTGGATTTCAGTGGCCAGCTGGTTTAACCAATCAGTAGGTTCCAGGTTCAGAGAGAAACCCTCCTAAAAGTCAAGTGGAAGGCTAGGGAGATGGCTGTCTGTCTGACTGACTGTCAAGTACCTGCAGAGTAAACACAGAGATCTGAGTTTGGGATCTGTGCCTACGGGACACAGTTAATTAAATATGGTTCAGCCTCCAGCTTCTTGGAATGTGTAACCAAGGGAGAGGCAGGGTAGAGAGATGAGCTCATGAAATATCATACTGTCCCTTCCCTTCCCCGGCCCATGGACACATTAGTAATTAATCATTGTGCTGTCTCTTGCTGAGGCAAGATGAACCTCAGAATCCCTCCCGGCCCAGCACCCCCAGTAGCCATCAGTCACCCGTGGGCTAGTGATGCTGAGAGGTTTTAAGCGATGTGAAGATGCATCTCTTTCTGGGCTGGATTCCTGACTGGAGACAGGAGAGTGGACTGTAAGGTCCCCAGAGACTTGTCTCGGCTTCGAGACTCTTGTGATCTGGAAGCTTACCATGAAGCCAGCTGCCAGAGGTGTTCACTCTGTGTGAGCTGCTTGCTTTTTTGGGCTCTGGATTTGGTGGCTGCCGGAGCCTAGGTGTGGTCACTCTGTCCTGGAAGTTGCTGTTTCTTAGAATGACAGACTGGGCGGGAGGGGATGATACAATAGGGGCCTGCTATAGTGACCCCTCCATTCTAGGCATCTTAGGAACCCCAGAACAGTGGTAGTGGGGAACTTGGAAACCAGTAAGAACAGCTGCCATTCGCCAAATACCCTTTAAAGGCCAGAGGCTGCCTGGCTCTTTACCTGATGACTTATGTGGTAAGCACTGCTGTCGCCCATTTCATAGATGAAGATGCTGATCCAAGGCTAAGAGCTGGGGTGTGAACCCAGCTCATCTGACCTCAAGGCTCTTCAGCTATGCCATCAGCTCCCTGCTGAGGAGTCAGGCTATAGCTTAGGGAGCTGAGAGGCTGGAACGTTAGCTGGGCAGGGCAGAGGCCGTCCATCTAGTGAGGGACAGGACACAGCTCGGACCTATCACCTTGGTACAGGGGATGCAGGCTGGGAGGTGGGGTTAGGTGCCTGGGTGAGACACACCTGTGGCAGCGTACTGAGCTCAGGGGTCAATGACTTTCCTGTGGTTTCTGTTTTGTTGCTGCTTCCGGTATTTCCTTTGTGTTGCTGTGACAAAATGCTTGAAGGAGAGGAGCTAAGAAAGGAAAGATTTACTTCGGTTCGTGGGTTGAGAGGGGTTTTATCCCACGATGGCAGGGACGGTGTGGCAGAGCAGTCCTGTCGGCAAGAGGGCAGGGGCATAGGTCTTCACATCACTGTGTATCAGGAAGCAGAGAGAACTGGCCCAGAGCCAGAGGCAGGTGGAACCTTCCAAGCCTGCCCCTAGTGATCTACTTCCACCATCCAGATCCCACCTGTAGAGTCCATTACTTCCTAAAGCTGTGCCACCAGCTGGAGTCCAGGTGTTCAAACATACAAGCCTGTGGGGGACGTTGCAGACCCAAGCCATAACATTAAGTCCAAAGGACCTAAATCCTTTCAACTACATTCATTTATTCATGCATGCATGTATGTGTGTATGCGTGTGTGTCTGTCTCTGTGTGTGGTGTGTTGCTTGTCCTCTGGGCCCCTCCCCTGTAGATCAGAATTTAGAGGAACCACGTGGGGGCCCAGAAGTCTGCTATCCAAGACATGGCCTTAAATCCACACACATACACACACAAAACCCAAAACCAACCAAACAAACCAACTCTTCTGGAAAGGCCCATTTCTGAAATTCTTCCCAGCCAGGTCCAACATGCTGCAGTAAGTGTGGACCTTCCCGTCCCCAACCTATGTTTGAAGCTCTAGTTCTGTGGCTCCAGAGGCTCAGTCTCTGAAGATCTTCTTGGCCTCTGTCTCCTTTCCCCTCCCCTCCTGAGTCCTTCTCTTCATCTGCCAGAGTCTCCGAAGTCCAGGAGACCCCTCCACACAGGCCGCCTGCTGTTTTTGCGTTGAAATCGCAGCCTTGGAAGTTTTGCCTCAAAGTTCATTTTTGACATTCCTTTCCAACCACAATGGAGTAGCTGGGCTGCCTAGGCGGGCCGTCCGCTGCTGAAGGTGACTTCATCCCAGGGCTTGGGGAAGGCTGAGCGGGGTTCTTTCTCCAGGACCCTTGCCCAGAAGCCGGGGGAAACCCCAGGAGAAAAGGAGGTCCCCCTGTGTCAGCCCCTACCCCGTGGGCATCCCAGAAACAATGACGGCTAGAGGTCAGGGTTTGAACTCCCTCTGCAGCCATCCTGGGTAGCTTCCAGGTGTGACTGAGTTGGGGTGTCCACCTCACCCCAAATGAAGCCTGGATAAGCCTTCTCCCATTGTGGCTGGAGGTGGTGTCTGTGGGACTGACAGATGGGCCCCGGGAGGAAAACGAACTTGGGACAGGGCCTAGGAATGCATGTCCTGGGTTCCCCTGCGGGCGCCTCTCTGGGGATCCCTGCATGTCTTCAGGCTGCGAGCTGAGCTCCCCCTAGCACTTAGCAGCTGGTTATCCGTCTGCTCCTGCCCCCGCCCTCCCCTCATACCCACCGGGCCACCAGCCCAAAATAGAAAAGGAAAGGAAGTTATTTCCACAAGTTAGCTGCAGACGGAAAGGCTCCCCTCCAGTGAGGGGGCGGAGGAATTCCTGAAGCTGGAGGCCAAATCAAAGCCAGGCTGAGCCCAGCATGGCCCCCACCACCCCCAGCCGCCTGCTTTCTCCGTGTGTCATTTCCCTGATTCAGCAGGACACGTGTCCTGCGGTTGCCACGCAGCAGGCTGCTGAGGAGCTGTGGAGCTCCTGGCCCAGCTCCAGGCTTCCTTTAGTCCTGGGCTTAGAGATGGAGCTGGGGGGTCAGAGTAGCCAAGCCCTGCTCCTCTCCTGGTGCAGGCACACCTTGCATGAGAAGAGGCCCCATAGACCTCTTGGAAACAAGAATCTAACCCTGGCCTCCCAGCAGTTCAAGCTGCAGCTCATAGTGGGGGGGCACCCAGTACCTTGGAAGGAGGTCAGCAGGGTCTAGATTTGGTAATGAAGCACCAGGGGCCTGAATGGGGTCTTCCCAATGTTCCCCACCCTTTGCTGAGCCAGAATGGGAACTCAGATCTGCTTTATTGTCCAGGAATCTTGGGAGCTCCCTTCCCCAACAAACCAAAGACAGGATGGGCTGTTGGCTATTCATCTGCTCTTGGGTGGAGTGGGGGGAATATCTGCTAGTCCAGCTGTTAGGGACACAGGCACAGAAAGAAGCCTATGACCCCCTCCCTCGTCTGTAGGGTACATTCATAAAGTCTGTATCTAAATCCACAACACTGACATTTGCACCAGAGGCACCAAGTGACAGGGAAGCAGCCCAAGGCCAAGGCTGAGGAGTTAGGAGACAAAGAGGTCCTCACTGCTCCTGGCCTGGCCGCCTTCCTTCTTGGTATGCCATTTCTCTCATCCAGCAGAATACATGCCTATACCTTTGTCCTGAACGCAGCGTGGGCGCAGGACGCTTGGAGTAAGACCTTCGACTACCTGAGAACCTGTGACAGGCCAGCAGAGCTGTGGCTCAAAGCCTGACCACTCTCTGCTCTTCACCTCCCATCCCCCAGGATTGATGTCCTAGGCTCTGGACAACCTGCAAGCCAGAGTCGCTACAGGAACTGGAACCCACCCCTGCTGGGCAACCTTCCTGATGACTTTCTCCGAATCCTGCCCCAGCAGATGGACAGCATTCAGGTAACTGGTCGCCCTCAAACCTTCATGCCTGTCGAGCGAGCGTCTCATCTGCGCTACGCCCTCAGTGCCAGCCGGATTTGCTTCTTGGTTTCCAAGCCCTGGCTGAGCTGCTTCTGTTGAATAGAGTTTCTAAGGAAAGAGAAATGAACCCACGGCCTTGCTTCTCATCTGGCCCAATGGTCAGGGTTAGGGTTAGGTGGTCCAGGGAAGGTGGCAGCCTGAGGAAGCTTCAGGCTGGAAGGAGAAAAATGGGGTAGCAAATGGTGGGGTCCAGGACTGCTCCTGGAAAGCGCCCCTGCTGGAGGGAGCAGTGTGGGACTGGGAGTCCATGGGCAGGTGGTTGAACTCTTCGCATATCGCTTTGCAAGATGATTTAGGTTCCAGAAGAGGGAATGAGGTGGCCCTAGGTTGGGGGGAAAAGTCCTTTTGATGTCCTCCCTGGTTTTTTGTTGTTGGTGGTGGTGGTGGTTTTTGTTTTGTTTTGTTTTGTTTTGTTTTGTTTTTTTTGCTGTGGAGACAGTTCTGAGTCGTTCCAATGAGTTTGGGCCAATAACTGGGTCCTATTGGGAGGAGGGGACTACAGGATGGGGCTGGAGGATTCTGGGAAAGCACACGTGTCTACAGGTGTACATGGATTTAAGTAGATGATCTGTATGCTCGCTCTTCCTCAGGGTCACCCTGGGGGTTCCAAGCCTATGGGTGGAGAGGGAGGCCCACCTCCACTGCCAGGACCCGGTGTCTGCGACCAGGACAGCCGCTGGAAGCAGTACCTGGAGGACGAGAGGATTGCCCTCTTCCTGCAGAATGAGGAGTTCATGAAGGAACTGCAGCGCAACCGTGACTTTCTCCTCGCACTGGAGAGAGGTGGGCACCAAGCCTCACCACCAAACAAGAGAGTGATATGGGCAGTGGCCTCAGGAGGGGCGTGTGCTGGAGGCCATCATGCCAGGTGCTTTCTGACCTGCAGTGTGGCCCTTCCTGGGCCCTGCAGGAGTCCCAGGGTTCAGCCACTGGGGTTTTGGGAACACCTGGGAACTCAGAGGAAGAGGGGTGTGCCCACTGGGGCCTTCTCCTCTGCCCTGCGTTAGCCTTGGCTTGTATGCCGGGAAGAAATGTTGCCTTGCCCACCAACCTCTAGCCACAAGGCAGAGGTGCCATGTCTTGAGCCCTGCGAACAGGGTGACTGGCTCCGTGGGTGCCAGAATGGGAGGCTTCCTGAATGGAAGAGGTGAGAGCAGAGTATTTGCATGATCTGTGGGTGGGTTACCCTGATCCCCAACCTGGCTGCCTTTTATTCTGAGGTAACATTTGGAGACAGGGCTGCAGAGGTGGTCCTGTAAAGGTCACAGAGGGATGGGGAGGAGGGAAGGAGGGAGTCTGAAATATTTGGGGAGGATGGAGCAAATTGTACAGTCAGGGTGTTGGGCTGGAGGGAGCAGACACACAGGTGGCACAAAAAAGACTTGGCTGGGCACACAGCTGCAGACCTGCAACCCCGGCATTAAGGAGGCTGAGGCAGGAGAACTGGGAGTTCCAAGAGAGCCTGGGCTCCATCTCAAAACCTTAAAACAATAGAATAAAATAGGTTTGGACTCTCAGGAAGCTTCTAGTTCTGACATCCCAACATTGCAGATGCTTGTTAGGCAGTTGTTTCTATTATCACAAGTTCTTCAAGAACTGATAGACATTGTGCTTGCATACTCTCCCTCCGTGTGTGTGTGTGTGTGTGTGTGTGTGTGTGTGTTTATTTATGTGTGCTTTAGGGGGTTCAGCCTCCAGCATCCTCCAGTGTGCCCCTGGGTGCCTTGGAGTTCACTTCTCTGCTAGAAACCATATCCTTTTCCAGATCGATTGAAGTATGAATCCCAGAAATCCAAATCCAGCAATGTGGCTGTCGGAAATGACTTCGCCCTTCCCTCCTCTGTCCCAGGTAAGCTTGCTTTCCTGAGAGAAAACTTGGTGGGCTCAGTGGACCCACATCCCAACTTTACCTTCAGTTTTGAGAGTTTAGGGGTAGGATGAAGAAACAGACCAAGGGTGGGATCTGAGGCCCCTCAACAGACCAGATGGGAGGCCTACTGTGAGGTGAGATATCCCTGGTTGTTCTGTCCTGGGAGCTGTAGGTCACAAGAGGCTGGCCAACCTTCCAACTATTTCCAGATCTTGAGCTACCAGAGGACACACTGAATCATGTAATGTCCCTTAATAGCAACTGAGAATAGGAAGGCTTCAGAGTCTGATGAGGTTTGGCCCAATGAGGCTTAATGCCTAATAGCAAACTGGCAAAGGCAAGACACCCATGTTGACTGTATCCAGTGTGTGGAGAGGAAGAGGGTGAAATTGATTTGGGAAGGGCTCATTCATTCACTTAAGTAACTGAGGAGGACTACCTGCTCAGAGCCCTGCCGTCCTGTAGGTGAGGAAAATAAATTCAGAGCATTGAATTCTAGGTGGTTCAGCAAGAACTGCCTCAGGAAGGCCAGAGAAGCCCAGTTTACAGTCCCTAATATAACTGCCACCCCTCACGCCCCCGCCCCCACCCCTAACTCATTTCAGACTACCACATGACTTCCTCCAGGGCAAGTGACAGTACGGCTTGATGCACAGACTATAGCTGAGCTGAGGTTGGGAGTGTGAACAGAGGCCCTGCTTTTGTACTTGGCCCCTGGACTCTGGATCCCTGACTGGTTACTGCCCTCACCCCATGTACATATACAAAAAGGCTCAGCTGTTTTTCTGGGAATAGAACCTCCATCCTAGAGCTGAGCCGGGAAGGCAGGAGCAGAAGGGTGAGGCGCCCTGCTAATCCCAGCTCAGAGAGAGAAAATCCTGTAGAACTGATTCATAAGCAGGAGGCCAGGAGCTTAGGCCCCACCAGATGTTCATCTGGGAGTTTTACAGAGCTTCTCGTCCTTGATCCCAAATTAATGAGGGACACGGGGGCTGCTGAGCTCCATCAAGGTGACTCAAAGGGAACCTAGCAGCCAAGGTGACTCAGGATGAGCCAAGTTACAGGGTGGTGGGCAGCAGATGGACGGCAGAGAGACTCACACAGTGAGGAGTGAGTTAGAAGCCTCCCTCCAGGAGCTTCACTGGGTTCTGACTCTTGGCTGAGCCCTGCTCTTGTTCCTGTTCAACATCTGGGAGGCAATAACGGAGGAGCTGAGCCTAGAAGGAGGACGGGATCTCCCCAGAATTCTTGGCTCTGTGTCCTTTCTGCTTCAATTCCACCGGAGTTAGGATGCACAGAGGGCCATCACAGCACAGATGGGCTGGCAAATGGTTAACACTGTGTTCTGCCCTGCTCTGGGTGCAGAAGCCTGGTGTGCAGTCCCTAGAGATTTCCGTGATGTGTATCTTCCCCACCCAGCTCATTTCAAACTGCCACCATGACTTTGAGAATATGGGATTGTTCACAGAAGTTGCAACCTTCTGCCAGCCGCCTTCCCACACTTGCAGCAGTTAAGACTGCCCCCATTGGCTCAGAAGAGGAAAATGCATCTTGCGAGAAGGAAGTACACTTGCAGCTCGCTTTAAACTCCAGGGGCTAGGGAAGACGCCTGCCCTGTAATGAAAGGACAGACCTAACCAACCATGGAGGGGCACCATCCCATCTGCTGTCCTGGGGCCATAGCAGCTGCTCATTCTCTCTCTTAGTGGGACCTCAGAGACCCAATGGGCCTGGTCCCTCAGCAGGTGTCTCCTCCTTCCAGGAACCAGTGACACCAACCCCACTGTGTCAGAAGATGCCTTATTCAGGGACAAGTTGAAACACATGGGAAAATGTGAGTCCTGCTCCCATCCCCTCCCTGTCCCAGCTCATGAGAGGCAAGGAGCCCCCACCCCTGAGGATTTTTAATGCTATTGACTTTTGGTGAGCTCGGGTGACATTTTGGTCACAGGCTAACTCCCTCAGCCTTCCTGCCTTACTTTATTCTGCAGCTGAGTCTGGGGACAAATTAAGTTTAAATCCTCTTGAGCCAGCTGTCTGCAGAAAAATAATGTGTGTCAGTGTTCACATTCTCTGTGGTGTGAGGGCTTGGCTGAGACAGGAGCCTGACCGAGTCTGCTTTCTGTGGGAATGGGAGACATTTGGGGGTACAGGGGACCTCTTCCCACTGTCTACTTCTTGTCATAATCCCCTTTCCGATCTCACAGACCCATAACCAGTGGGAATGAGGCTGGGATACTTTCAAGGTTTTATTTCAGGGAAAAATTTCCGATGAGTCATGGAAATCCTAGGACCAACTGTGGAGGTGGCTGGGGAGGGGCGGGAAGACCTTGGCAGCCGGCAGGAAAGAAAGCCAAGATCTGTGGCTCTTGCCTCTCCGGAAGGAATACCCGGATCTTGAACTGGAAGCAGGCTGTGTACTTGGCTACTGGTGGCCTGTGCTGCCCCTGGAGGCCGACCTGGGATGGCACACTTGCTCCTTAGGTGGCACGGTGTCTGCAGTTCCTGTCACTTTCCTCTTCCCAGTCCCCACCCAAGGGGCCTGGTGCTGCCCTGGCTGCCCCCAAACCTGGAGGGAAGCCATGTGACGCTCCGGCTGTCTGGAGCATGAAGGGCTCACAAGTCTCTCTGCCCCAGCCACGCGTAGGAAGCTGTTTGAACTCGCGCGAGCTTTCTCTGAGAAGACCAAAATGAGGAAGTCAAAGAGGAGACACTTGCCGAAGCTTCAGTCGTATCCTTCTGCTTGGCACCTGGATGGGGGTGGTGAGCACTAGGAACGGTGATGGAGGTCCCGGCTGGACCCCTGAAACTGGACCTTCCTGGGGAGTGGGATCTGGCTCTGTAGCTCCCCTTCCTTGTTTTGCAAACCATCATAGCTCCCTGGACACTGTCCTTCCGATGCTTCCTGTGACTTCTTTGATTTTTGACCTTGTGGGGGAAAACAGCAGTCCTCCCCTTGATCAGCAAATCTTTCCATCATTTTGCTAGTTGAACTGGTTCCCAGGGGCCCAGCAGCCTTGTCTCTAGAAGCCTGCTTTCTCACTTTAGGTTCTTCAAGTGAAAAGGTGTTTCCCTGTCTTCATCCAGGCTCCCATCCATGCTTAGCCAACAATGGGGCCCAAGATAGTGAAAGCTGAGTAATCAAAGAGGAACAGGGAGAATGTCACTCTCTGTCCCTAGAGATGGGGGAAGACTAAGGAGGTTAGGGTCTGGCTAGGTGCTTGGTGGATCCCAGGAGTGGGACCTGAAAGGGGCAGTGTTAGGTAGTTTGGGGACAGGACAGGAGGGATGGTAGAAGCCTCTTGAGGCTGGTGGGTTGGCAGGACAGCACAGGCAGACTGGATGGGCTGCGACAGTTCTCATTCCTTTCTGAGGTAGCTTTCCTGAGCAGGCTGGCAGGCTGGGAGCTGCTGCATCCACAGCCAATCTCCTGGAGGACGTGGAAGGCCATGCTTACGGTGAGGCAGGGTGGGGAAACTTCAGCCGTCACTTGTGATGGGTGACCCTTTGAGAGGAGGTCCTTAGTGTTTAATGTTCAGCAAGGGGACACTCAGTCTGGGAGACATGTCAAGGGTTGGCAGGTAGGTAACCCACAGAAATGTGAACCCTTGCTGTGTGGTGCACACAATGCCGCTCCCTTCCTCCCTTCCCATAGTCTCTGAAGGGGTGCGCAGCGAGCCGGGTGCTATCCCTAGGGAATGTTCTTTAGAGAATGGGGCACAGACAGGCAAGCGTCATACATGGACAACCACAAGTTGGAAAGCTTCAGTCTAGCCAGCTGGTGGCGGCGCACACCTTTAGCCCCTGCACTCAAGAGGCAGAAGTGGGCAGATCTCTGACAGTTCAGTGCCCACCTGGTCTACAGAGTGTGTTCCAGGACAGCCAGGGCTACACAGAGAAACCCTATCTCAAAGAACCAACGTAAAGAAAAAAAAAGAAAAAGAAAAGAAAAAGAAAGGAAAAAAGCTTCAGTCCGAGGGCCTTGAACTTTTTACTCAGTCCCTCCCAAAGGCCAAAGGGGTCAAAAGATCTCGCTAGGCCACCCATGGATGAACTCCCATCATCATGCTCTTAAAGAGTTAGGAAGGTAGTGCACACCTTTAATCCCAGCACTCGGGAGGCAGGGGCAGGTGAATCTCTGAGTTCGAGGCCAGCCTGTTCTATAGAGTGAGTTCCAGGATAACAACAGCTACATAGAGAAATCCTGTCTAGAAGAAAAAAAGGGAGGGTCAGGAGACACCAGATACGAGGACTAGAAGGTCTTAGAGATCATCTGAATGGTCCATTTGATAGATGGAAAAACCGAGTCCATCGTCCCTATCCCATTTGATAGATGGGAAAACCAAGACCCAAGCAGGGTAAGACCTGTCCAAGGCCTCAGACTGAGTTCAGTGGTAGAGCCAAGACAGCACCTTTTGCCTTTTGCCTCTCTCACCGCACCCACATACTGCTACCTGGGAGTGAGTACCCACACTAAGTAACAGTCTGGGGACAGGCCCAGGTGAGGTTCTGCAGGGTGGAAGATAAGGCAGCTTCCCTTTGCCTTTCAGATGAAGACTTCCGGGGAAGGCGGCAGGAGGTACCTAAGGTGGAAGAGGCCCTAAGAGAAGGACAGTAAGAGGTAAGGCTTGGGGTCACAGCTCTCAGAGGCAGCTTGGGCGAAGGCCCACCACCCACTATGTGTCCTCCCAAGGATCCAGAAGTGCTGGGCTGTGACAGAATAGTAACACTGATCCTGGCTTACTTCTCTTGTGACTTGCACATGGTTTCCTCCTGCAAACCAATACGTACATACACACATTATTTTTTGTAACCCTACTACCTTTGAATGCATTGGCTATGTAGATGAGGCTGACTTTGAACTTCAGATCCTTCTGTCTCCACTTCCCAAGTGCCAGGATTACCGACTTGCTGTATCACACCTGGCTTTTGTGCTTTTAAAAACTTGCTTATTTATTCATTTGACAAACAATCATCACACCTGCCTGAATCACCATCATCATCGTCGTCACAGATGCCCTGAACAGGAAACCAAATCAGCTTTGACCTTGAATAGTTTGCAGCCCTGTTGAAAAGACATCCTGGGATACACAGTGAATATTAAGAGGGTGGTGTAAGAAGCACTGTGGTCACGCACACGCGGAGCTGTGTTCAGCGCCCTGCTTAGGTTGGATGGTCAGGGATCTGGAAATAGCCCCCGGAATGGCTGCTTCTATCTGGAGCCTCGGGGCTAGCCTGCCTTTTCTCCTGTCTCCCCATGTACTCTCCTGGCGGGGGGGGGGGAGGCAGGGTGTACAAAGAAAACGCCAGCATCTCCTGCAGAAACGAGGCATGCCTGTCCCTCGTCAGGTGTTCCCCCCCCCCCCAGTGAAGAGCTGCCTGCCCATCCACCTACTTCTTTGCCCGGCTGCTGCCCTGTGCTCAGTGCTCAGCATCTACTAGGCTTTTCTGAGCTGTCTATTTCCAACCATGGAGGAACAGAAGCCCCTCTTCTGGCAGTAAGCTAAGCCAGGCCCCAGAGGGCAGGGGCAGCAGATGCAGACATCACATTCTCCCTTCTGGGCATCCTCTCTGCAGCTCTCTCCACGCTTCCCCAGGCTTTCCTCACCCACACACCTGCACCCCAGCTTCCTACTTTTCTGGGATAACCAAGTAAGGGAACTAAGGAAATACCCCCACTCCCACCCCTTCTTGCATCCCACTGGTCCCCAGGAGAAAGGTGCACTACTCAAAGCCATCCCATCTCAGAACTTACTCATCATTTTTGTGTCTCCAGCTTTTTTCCCCTCTCAGCTCCCCACTGTAAAACCCGAGATCCTGCATCTACGGCAAAGTGGCCGCCTCCAGAAAGGGACCAAACCGAGGAGGTCACCGGTTTGGCCAGGTCCAAGGTGCTCCCTTCCACATGCAATGCCCAGGTTTGGGCTGAAACTCTTCCTGGCCTGACTCCAAGAGCCCTGGTTCTTTTTCCTCCCTCCTAGGAGGCTGTCACTGGTCCCTCTCCCTCTCCGTATTCATTGTTCAGCCCTTCCCTCTTCAGGCTTCCCCCTTCCTGCTCTCAGCGCCCAACTGTCCTCTTCCACAGTAACTGCCCTACCAGCTCTGCTGGGTCCCTGCTGCACCCTGTGGTCTCTCCAGTGCATCTCCTCAGTTCACTGCAAACCATTCTTGCCTCCCTGCTTTCTCCCACCTTCTAGCTTTTCCCATCACAGTCTTGACAGATTTATCACGCATGTCTTCCTTGCCCTACCTGCTAAGTCCGTCACTGCAATCACTGTGGTCTCACTTCTCCCGTGCTTTTCTCATGGATCTTCTGAGCAAAACTCTTAGGAACTCAGCCTGGTGTCTGAGGCCCACCAAATTCTAGCCTTGGATTACCTTTCTGCCCCGTTATGTCCCTCGCCCCCCGACTAACGGGACACAGAATGGGTGGAGCAGCTTCATACTTGTAAAGCCTTCTGATGCGGAGCTCCCACCCCGCCCTCCCACTCCATGCCTTGCTGCTAGGATTCTGCTGTAGAGCAGTGGGTGTGGTCCTAAGCAGAGTTCCAGGATGATCTAGAACCACTGGAGAAAGGAGGAGGTGCCTCATATTCTCCAGGAACCAGTGGCAGGGAAAGACCAGAGAGCTCCTTTAATGAAAACGTCACACATTTTCCCTACTCCCCAGGTGCCAGCAGCATCACCTTGCCAGAGATGCTTTGACTGGGTGGAGGTAACCAGTGAGGAACAGCAGTACCCTCCAGCTGCAGCCGAGACAGATGGTGCTTGCACACCACCGCCCAGGCTTCTTTGGCCACCGTCCAGCCCAGCCACTGCCACTTTCCACCTTTCCACGGGACTTAGAACTTTCAGAGTTGCTTGTGATTGGAGGAGGGACCTGGAGCCTTAGAGACAGCAGCCAGCCACAACCTGGTTTGTAGTCTGGCTCCTTCTATCGAGGATGAGCAGAAATTCAGGAACCACCCCTCACATTTTAAGAAGAAGAAGAAGAAGAAGAAGAAGAAGAAGAAGAAGAAGAAGAAGAAGAAGAAGAAGAAGAAGAAGAAGAAGAAGAAGAAGAAGAAGAAGAAGAAGGAAGAAAGGTCCCAGGAAGCACCAAGGTTGCAGTTAGAGAACTGGCAAAATGACAGATCTGGAGGCCCTTTGGGCCTGAAAAGAGGGCTTTCCTCTTTCCCATCACTCCTGACGTGCCACGACGGGTCTATTCCTCCCCACCCCCACCCCCCACCCCCCCACCCCCCGGCCTTTCTTTCTAAAGGTCTCCGACACCTCAGCCTTGGATGGAGCTGCTGACTCTTGGCCGGGACGTGCACAGAACTTGGATGTTGTGGCCTTGGGGGGTGGGGGGGTCTAGCTCACAGGGCTTCTTCTTATTAAGGGCTGGCTGTCACCTCCAGCAACCTCCTCTTGACCCAGCAGGGATGGGGAGGGTGACCCCGGAGCTGGAGGACTCTCTCTAAGCTTGGTCTTTCGTTTGGCTGAAGACCAAAGCTGGTTCTTGATTTACATCACAGTGGGGCTCCTCAGGGGCTGGACTGGTCCTACTGTTTTGTAAGGCAGGGAGGTGCTGGAGTGAGGGTGACCCCAACTGAGAAGGTGTGTGTAGGCTGAAGTGCACGTTGCAGAGACTACTAGCTTGGGGCAGGGGTGGGGGTGGGGAAGCACCTAGGACAGGAACTAGCTGGGTGCCTCGGGTGGAAAACCAGAGCTGATCCGAAGAACACAGGTGATTCTAGGAACTCTCAGCCGGCACCAACCACTGCTAAGGGGGTGGAGGCCGCAATTGTGTACCACTCGTTCTATGATCTAGGAACTCGCTGACCTTTAGAGAGAGTTGGGAAGCCCGGGGAGGCGCGGGGACCTGGTTGAGAATGGGATCCGATGCTTGGGTGGCGGGGGCTGCTAGGGACTGGTAGGAAATGGAACCTCCAATCGCCTCCCCTCCTGCCGGTCGAGCTTCCCCGGGCTCGGGAGATTGGTGCTCACAGAGTGACCAAGTTTGGAAACGTACGCAGGGCGGGGTGGAGGTGGGAAACCGCGCTGGCACCCAGCCAGTCCTGTGACCCCTGAAGAGAAGGACGCCTCCCCGCCCACCATGAGCCCCGGGCGGCTAGATTGTGCTCCAGACGCGTCTGGGCCTTCCCTGCTCCAGGGCCAGGCGCACGCACGAAGAGAAAGCTGTAGGTCTGTGTGTGTCACTTTGTTATTTTTTCCCTCTTGTGTGTGGTTTTTTTCCTTGGAGCCGATTCATAGGAATTCCGGTAATAAAGACTTGGTGTTCTCTTGGTGCTCTGATGTGGCAGGCGGTGTGGGCTGGACCCTCCCTCTTCTTTCCTCCCCAGGGGATAGGTTTTGGCCTCTGAGACGTGCCAAATCCTTGGGCCACCTGCCTTCACCTTCCACTCCCCCATCCCCCTCCTGGTTAACCCTCACGGTTATTTCTAGGGTCCATAGGACTCAGGCCTCCTGCACACCGCCTCAAGAGGTGACATCTGCTGCCTGTGCGACCTGCCGGCTTTGCCTAGCGCTGCTCCTTTCTTCCTCTTTGCCACACAAAAAACCGCTTGCTGATAAGCAAGAAAACAGGGTTGAGAAACCCGGCCTGTTGCAAAACTACCACACCGTGCCTCCCTGCATTAAACACAAAGCTTGTGGATTAAGGACGACGTCCGACCGACTGGAGGTTCCGACATGTACACCCCAGAGGCTTGCATCTCCCACCTGAGAGGGACCACAACCGTCTTCCTCTAGAAGTATCTCAACTTCCTGTGCCCCCCAACTCAGCGGGACTCCCTTTCACCTTTACACAGGCAGGGACAGGACTCTGGCTTCTGAAAGAGGAAACGATGCCCTCTTCAGAGCAGGCAGTTCTTAAGGTTCAAAATTCTTCCTTGTGTGGAGCCAAAGGCTTCCTTGTGGCATTTAGCAGCTCATCTAGTTCTGGGCTCAGGGTCATGCTGCCAAGGGTGTCCCTCTTTCCCTCAGTTTCACTTTTTCACGCTAGGATAAAAACAACTGTCCCCCATGCCCTTCCATCAGGGTCCTCCCCTGACCCAGCAGATGCAGGTAGTTTGGTATGGTGGCATCCCTGAGACGTTGACATGCTGTACTAGGCAAACTAAGATTCTCTTCCAGCCTTAGGCCAGTTATTCAGCAATATCTTAGAGCTATGCCTTACTGAAGGAAGCTGTAGAGAGCTGTGATCTTAATAGAAATGCTTGTTCTCGCGGAGTGGTTAAGCTCACACTGGCCCTGAAAGGAACCAAGTTCAAGTCCCAGCACCTACACCTGGCAACTCCCAAGTGCCTGTAATAGAGGATCTGCTGCTCACTTCTGACATCTCTATATACATATGTGCATATTTAAAAATGAAATGCCCCATTCCAGACCTTCTGCATCAGAAATTAAGGATGTAACCAAGCATCCTTAATTTATAGTGTGGTTCCTATACACACTAGAGTTTGGGAGCCATGGTGTTGAGCTACTACTTCCCAGATGCTTTTCAAAACTCCTGAACTCCAAACTAATTAAATCAACAACTATGAGTTTTGTTTTCAAAGTGCCCAGGGAGGTTTGGTTTGCAATCAAGTCAGATCCAGGGCTCCAGGCTGTCAGTCAGGTGTTTCATGGGCGGAGTTGATCTTGCCCAATAACCACTTTCCAGGTAAGAAAATGATTAAGTGATCTACCACAGACCAATCACAGAATTGATTAGCTTCGTCCTCAGACTGCAACTGTCTCCACCAAACCTCAGACTGCACTGAGCTCCTGTCTCCTTCTGCCTTATACTCCTTTCTCCACCCAGTCATGTCACTCATGTCTCCACCACCATAGTGCTAGGATTAAAGGCGTGGGGTCCCAGCACTTAGGAGCCCCATTTCTCTTTTAGACAGATTCAATCTTGTGAAGCCCAGAGTGGTCTTTAACTAACAGAGATCCCTCTGCCTCTGTCTCCTGAGTCCTAGGATTAAAGGTGTATGCCACCACTCCCTGGCCTCTCGTGCCTTTGCTCTGCACTCTGATCTTCAGGAAAGCTTTATTTATTAAAACAGAAACAAAATATCACTATAGAGGACAGGTGATAAAATCCAGTCTTCCCACATGGATACAATTTGTGAAGAACAGGAAGGTCCTACCTGCTCAGCAACACCCCCCAGGGATATCTAGGATCCAGCAGCGTGTCCGGAACCCCCCCTTAACATTTTTAAAATTTGTATTTATTTAGTTATTTGGTTTTTCGAGATAGGGTTTCTCTGCGTAGCTTTAGAGCCTGTACTGGAACTCACTCTGTAGACCACCCTAGCCTCAAACTCTGTCTCCAGAGTGCTAGAATTAAAGGTGTAAACCACCACCGCCCAGCCCATTAACATTCTTTATCTGGATTTAAAAACAATATTCTAGTATATACAGCAAAGGGCAAGCCTGCTACCAAGAGAGAAGCTCACAGAGTCCTATGCCCCTTATCACAGCATAGATTCATTTGTTGGGTTGGTGATCTGGGCCAGCTAGGGGAAAGCTGTAACTTTCTAGAGATGGGGGTGGATGAAAAGGGTCTGTGTAAACCTACTGCCACCAGGCGGTCATTTTGCAGAAGTGACAGTCATTGACCACAGAGAGATGAAGTATCATTTTTACAGGAGGCCAAGAGTATATCTTAGGCTTCAAGGAGTTTGTTCTTACTGCTACATTTGGAGAAATTTGCAAAACAAAGATTTTCTTAAAATTTAAAATGTCACTAAATCTATATAAGCTTCAGGACCCATAAAACAAGCCCTACTCTGGCTGGGTGTGGTGGCTCACAACTTTAATCCCAGTAGAGGCAGGGGAATCTCTGTGAGTTTGAGGCCAACCTGGTCTACAGAGTGAACTCTAGGATGACCAGGGCTTCACAGAGAAATCCTGTCTCAAAAAAAAAACCTAAAAAACAAAACAAAACAAAAAATAAAAAAGCCAAGCCCTACTCTGCCTGGCGGGGGTGGGGGTGTGCATGGCTGGACTATATGTGTCACTTCTGGATTATTTTTTGTTTGATTTTGTTTAAGAGAGGATCTCACTATGTAGCTCTGGCTGACCTAGAACTCACTTTGTAAACCAGTCTGGCCTCAAACTCACAGAGATCTGCCTGCCTCTGCCTCCCAAGTGTTTGGACTAAAGGCATCCTTACCACACCTAACAGGTATCATTTATAGAAAACAGATAATCACTATTCTTTTTATTTAAAACTTCTGTTTATTTATCTTACTATTATGCTTTGGGATGAAACTCAGGGCCTCACATATACTAGGCAAGTGCTTTGCCACTGTACTAGATCCCAGCTCTCAGGATCACTAATTAAAGGAAAAAAAAATCATGTCAAGAGGATTGGTCCATGGACTGTAGTGTTGTGAAACTCAACACGAACAGTGCACAAGCCTGCCTTCTCTTTCAAAGTGTGGCCTGGATGCAAAACTCTGAAAGCTAGAACTAAGACTGTCCATCCAAACTTTCATTGAAAACTTGAGAAAGCTATTTACCCTATTTGCAGACTAGTAGACTGGCTGTCAATCAACCCAGAAGCTTGTTAGAAATGCAGTTCAGGGCCCACTCCAGACCAACCCAATAAGAACCTGCCTTTCTCAAAGTCGCTAGGAGCTTTTTTCCCAGATTCGCATGCCCTGAAATACCTCATCCTTCTAGCCTATGAGCCTTGAATCCCCTTAGAATGAGTCTAATTAACAAACACTCCAACAGGCGGCTGCTTGCTCCTGTGCCCTTGGCTGTGGAAAGGAGCCAAAGTCACGCAGACCTCCAGGGCAGTTATGGGCACAAAGTGTTGATCTCTCCTTTGTGCAGGAGCCTCCTCCAGGGCAGCCACGTGTTAGTGGAAGAAAACCAGACAGTTTGTGATGCTGTCTTGTGAATTATGAGGTGTGATTTAACTGTGGAACGCTCTTCTCCTAAGTGTGGAATCCTCAGAAATCTTTGTCTGCTGCATAACTGCTGTGCAGTGCTAACACACTAACCAGCTCTTCACAAGGCTGCTTCTGCCCCACCCCCACCCGAGACAGGCTCTCACTGTGTAGCCCGGACTAGCCTGAACTTGAGATCCTCCTGCCTCCACCTCCCAAGTGCTGAGATTCTGTGTGTGTGCGCCACCACTCCCAGAAAAGGCTTTCTGTTAAGTCTTATGGTTGGTTCCATTTTGCAGGAGACAGTTGAAGCCCCAGAAGATTATAAAAAAGTCCCACTGAGGCAATGGACAGCCAGAGGTAAAAAGGACAAGACACACTCAATGCATGGTGGGGTAGGAGAATTATTTCCACACAGTGTGTCTTGGAAAGGCCTCAAAGGGAAGCCCGACTCAGGTGGTATGGTCAGATGTGTGCAAGCAGTTACAAGAGGCCTATGGTCACTACAACCTTCTTTGTCCTAGCTTGACATTACTCATCCATGCTGTTCCCTAGACATCTCACTAAGAACCAGTGGTGAGGCCTGCACCAGGCTGGGTGTGGGCGGAGACAGGCCCGATGAGATCAACTCAGATAAGTAAACAGAGTTGTGAGGAAACCCCATGTGGTTGTGTAGGTGGGGGCTGAAGGTAGGGGTGTCCTGAGGCGCATACTCAGCTAGATGGGAAAGCAGAACTGAATATCCTGGAGAAGAGAAAAGGTACTGCACCTTCCCTTCCCTGCCATGCACCCTCCTTGCCCTGGACCCGTTCAGTAGGGGTGTGTGTGTGTGTGTGTGTGTGTGTGTGTGTGTGTGTGTGTGTGTGTGTGTTTTGTGACAAGGTCTCTTTAAGTAGTCTAAGCTGGCCTGGAACACACTATGTAGACCAACTGTGCAGCCCTACAATTTTTTTGTTGTTCATTTGGTTGTTTTTGAGGCAGGGTTTCTCTGGGTAGTCCTGGCTGTCCTAGAACTCACTCTGTAAACCAGGCTGACCTTGAACTCATGAACACCTGCCTCTGCCTCCTGAGTGCTTGATTAAAGGTGTGCACTACCACCTCCTGGCATATAATTCATATGCTGTGTATGGAATATGTACTATTTTTTTTCCTCCCATTAAAAGCAATTTCGGGGGCTAAGGAGATCGTTCAGCAGGTAAGGGCATTTGATGTCAAGCTGGGGCACCTGAGTTGAGCCTTTGGCATCTTCACGGTGAAAGCAGAGAAACAACTTCCACAGGTTGTCTTCTGTCATGTGCACCCCTAATGACTTTTAAAATATTCAAATGAAGCAATTGCCTATTTATTCCTTGATCCCAGATTTCCAGCACATGATGCTACCAGTTCTCATGATTTCACCAAATGGCTGGCATCTTCAATGTTCTTTCTGTCTGACAAATTCTCGTGTGCTTGCTTTTTTTTTGTTTTTGTTTTTGAGACATGGTTTCCCTGTGTAACACTCCTGGCTGTCCTGAAACTCTCTTTGTAGATCAGGCTGACCTTGAACTTGTGGAGATCCACCTGCCTCTGGCTCCCAAATTCTGGGATTAAAGGTGTGTGCCCCCACCGCCTGGTTCCCGTGCACTTCTTAAACAAGGGTGCTATTTACAAAGATGTTGTTAGAACATAAGGAAACCACCTGGGATAGGTTTATAGACCCCAAGGCTAATGACAAGAGCACAGTTCAACAGGCTGAACTAGGTCTGAGGGACAGTTGTGTAGAGTGGCTCCGAGTAGGCTGTGACCTATGTTCTTGGAGTGTGAGGGGAGGGAGGAGGAAGTGGGACAAAGTCCAGCTCTACTCTTTTCCTTCCTCTACTCCCTGCCAATGCCTCTAACTTCAGAATCAACTAGAATCTATCTGGAAGCAGAGAGCAAGGGGCTGGTGGATGCAGTTCATAGAAGTTGGGTTCCTGCAGTGTAGGGCAAGGTGAAGAGGGCCAGAGGGTGGATATGGATCAGCTGCCAAATGTGTTCAGCTCTTACTATCCAGTGAACTACCTCTCCCTCATTTCAAATACCGAAATTCTAACCCTAAATCCATGAGAATGTGACTGCATTAGGAGACAGTCTTTAGAGCAGCAATTGAGTTGAAATAAATACCTAAGTGTGGATCTTAATCCAATATGATTGGTGTCCTCATTTAAGATTGCACACATATCAGCCAGGCAGTGGTGATGCATGCCTTTAATCCCAGCATTTGGGAGGTAGACGCAAGTGGATCTCTGTGAGTTTGAGGCCAGCCTCGTCTACAAAGTGAGTTCCAGGATAGCTAGGACTGTTACACAGAGAAACTCCATCTTGAAAAATCAAAAACAAACAAAAACCACACACATCTTTGTTCACAGAGGAAAGACCATGTGAAGATGAAAGGAGAAAGCAGATATCTACAAAGATACAAGGCAAAGAACCACACTACAAAAATACCCAGCCCAACCAACATGATGGTATGTGCCTGTAATACCCACTACTGAGGAGGCCGAGGCCAGAGAATTGCAGCGAGATTGAGCCCAGTCTGGCCTATAGATTGAGTTTAAAGTCACTCTGTGCATAAGGCTTTATAGTGAGATCGTCCCCTCCTAACTGCAAGATAGGGACTTACATAGCCTAGCTTGGCTTTCAAGTTGCTTTGTTGAGGAGGATGTCCTTCAACTTCAGATTCTCTTGCTTCTGCCTCTGGAGACCTGGGATGGCAGTATGCATCATCATATCCTAGTTTATTTGATGCTGGGTTTTGTGTGCACTACGCAAGCACTCTACCAACTGAACTGTATCCATAGACAGATAGCCCATCTCAATAACCCACCACTGCGATCTGGGCATGGTGGTACGTGCCTTCAATGCCAGCACTTGCGGGGGGGGGGCGATGCAGGTAGATTTCTGTATTTCTTTTTTTTTTCTTTTCTTTTTTTTTTTTTTTGAGACAGGGTTTCTCTGTGGCTTTGGAGCCCGTCCTGGAACTAGCTCTTGTAGACCAGGCTGGTCTCGAACTCACAGAGATCCGCCTGCCTCTGCCTCCCGAGTGCTGGGATTAAAGGCGTGCGCCACCACTGCCCGGCAATTTCTGTATTTCAAGGTCAGCATTGTCTACACAGTAAGTTCCAGGCCAGGCAGGCTACTTAGTGGTACCTTGTCTATAAACAAACATCAGCAAGCAAGGGGCTAAAGTGATGGTTCATTAGAACACAGGCAAGAGCTGTGTTCAAGTGCTAGTGGATAGAATGGGTCACTTATCAAGGGGAAAAAACCAAACCAATTCCAAGTCTGGCACAGGCCTGTAGTCCCAGCTACAATAAGGCTAAGGCAGAAGGATCACAAGTTCAAGGGTAGCTTGAGCAACTTAGTGAGATCTTGTCTCAAATGAAAAGTGAGAAGAGGGCTGGGAGTAAATGGAACTCCGTGGTAGACTACTTGTCCATGAGACTCCTGGCTTCCCTCCTTCTCCTATAAGGTGATTTGTGGGATGCCATCAAAGGCTGCACTCCCGGGTGGCCATCACAACAGTGACACTATAACCACCACGGAGCAGTTGCTGACCAGCACTTACTGTGTATTCTGCCCCTTTCAACCTACTCTAGAAGATACACAGCCCCCACTGTCCATTCTTTCTGTCCCCAGCTACCCAACAACTTCATCCTGTGTTATGAGCGAACGCGTCTTGGGTGTGGGGTTCTGATCAGCCATGTCCCCACAGCCCCAAGTGTTCCTCTTTGCCCACCAATATTCTGGTGGATTAAACGTGACAATAGGAAGAGAAATTTCAAAAGTTCCAGATGGATCACCCCAGGATAACCCACAGAGAAAACCCTCCACTTTGTAATTTCTTCTGAATTGAGAATTTATGTGTTTGGCTTTCCTCCATGAACTCAGAATGAACCTTTCTTATTCTTTTGCAGCATAGACTGTCCTAGCTTACAGGGGTAGGCCTCGGAGGGAGAGGGAAGTGTGTCTGTAGACTACGCTGGCAGATAGCTCGGACACAAGACAGAATTAGAAAGTTGTTGAGGACTGGGAGAGTTATATTTAGCTAGGAGCATGTTTACTCCTCAGAGATGACTCCCCTAGATCTTAGGGACTAGGACCTAGGAACCCTTCACAGTTGGCCCAGGGGCCTTTTCTCTTCCTTTTGCTTTTAAGGTTAATACATAGTATAGTGTCCTGGTTTATAGGTAGTGGACTTGCAGACACACATCTCTTCTTTTTTAAGAATTATTTTATTTTAAAAACTCTCTCTCTCTCTCTCTCTCTCTCTCTCTCTCATGTGTGTGTGTGTGTGTGTGTGTGTGTGTGTGTGTGTGTGTGTGTGTGTGTGTGTGTGTGTGAAGTACAGATGCAGGCTGGTGCCTGCAAATTTCAGGGCTATCAGGTCTCCCTGGAGTTGGAGTTACAGGCTGTTGTGATGCTGGGAACAAAACTCAGGTCCTTTATATGCACTTAACTGATTAACTGATCTGCCACCACTCCAGCCCCTGACCCAGAGTTTTGAGGCAGGAGTGATGCCCACATCTCAGCTCAGGCCTCAGGTCACTGCAGCTCCTGCTGCTAAGGCCGGTTTTGGTAAAGTCTTTCAGGTTCCCAGTCTCCAGTATTAGGCTAGTTAAGGTAGCACTGTGGGGTACAAGAAAGTGCCCAGGTTGGGCTGGAGCCCAGTTCACACAGTGGCAGATCAGACAAAGGTACTTAGTTCCTGCGGCTTTGCTTTCTCATCCTTAATGAGGATGATAATAGCTTCGCTGTGGGTAGGCGGAGTTATCTGTGAGATAATGAAAACTTTCCCGCCTTCCCTTCTGGGGCCCCCCTTGGAGTGGGAGGATTTCGAGATGACCTCATGCTTTTTCCTAAGGACAAAGAAAGATAATGGGCTCCTTGGAGACCTAGTGTGTGCCTCAAAACATTCTTTGGGTCAAAAAGTTTACATATGAATACAGACTCTTTACAAGGCAAAATAAAGAGAAAAAAAATCTCTGAATTCACCGTTGCATTTTTGTGCTGGGGATAACTGAAGTCTCGTATTCTTTGGCACAGATTTTATCCTCATACAAACACTGGCACCTGTGGATGGATGTTTTCTTTTTCCCTTCTTACAGATTGGAATTCCACTCAGGTGACACAGTTTTTTTTTTCATTTGACCACAAGCCATGGACACAAATCTAGGTAAATACAGATGGACCTAGTGTGTTAATTTTAATAGCTGCATAAGGTTTCATAGAACACATGAACTCTAATTTCCCAGCCACTTTTTTATTTGTTTGTTTTGTGTCTCTCTACACAGCCCTAGCTGTCCTGGAACTCACTATGTAGATCAGGCTGACCTCGAACTCACAGAGATCCTCTGCATCTCAAGTTCTGGGGTTAAAGACGTGCACCACCACGGACAGGCCATTTGACGAATTTTAATTAATTATGTGTATGAATATTTTGCCTGCATGTATGTCTGTGCCTGGTGCCTGCAGAGGTCAAAAGAGGGCATCGAATTCCCCGGAACTGGAGTGGAGTTACCGGTGGTTATGAGGCACTGTGTGAGAATTGGAACTCGAATCTGGGTGCTTTGAAAGAGCAGCCAGTGCTCTTAACTGTTGAACTCTCTATCCAGCCCGATGGAGTTTTTATTTTTAATCTTGTCACTACAATCAACAATGATGACCCTACACAAACACCTTGGAAATGCCTCAGTTTCTACGGAGTGCTTTTCCTTATCTAAGGCATCCATCCCTCCAAATCCATACTTTGAACAGCCGAATACTGACAGCTTATTTTTTCCCCAGATTTTTAGCTTCCTCCTCCGAACGCATTAGTTCCGAACGCTTTTCACTTTTGAACTCCAGAGCTAGCGGGCGGGCGAGGGACGCCTCTAGCGGAGGAAACGCTGCTTGCAGGCAGTTTTCCGCTGAGTGTGAAAGCAGATTGCTCCGGCGAGCCCCGTTTAAGGAAGGAGGCCTGGACGATCCTGTTCCCTGGGAAAGTGACTTCGCCTCCCCCTGGGTCTCAGTTTCCTTCTGCGTAGCCTAATTGGCTGAGATTAGGCCTAATTGAGCATGGAGCTGATGACCTCAAATGCCAAGATTGGCTGGCTGTCCCGACTGTAGGGTGTGCCTCATCTCCGCGAGCCCCACTGTGTTCCCTCTGCACTGCCCGATCTGCAGGAGAGGAGGAAGCTTCCTACAGTCAGAAAGAAGAAAGCAAGTGCCACACTCAATCTTAGCCCTGGACCAGTCATTTACTACTCCTGCGTAGCTTAGGCGCACTCCCGCCCTTTCGGCTCGGTCTTCGATTGCTCCTGTCTGAGCCCCCCCCACCCCGCACAAGTAACCAAGCGCTCCCGCTCAGCCGGTAGTTTGCTTCTGTCTGGCTCCGCCCTCCGGGTGCCGCTGAGGCGGGACTGTGATCCTCGGTTCCGTCCGCATCTCGTTTCCCCCTTCGCTTGCTTGTGGCCGCTTCCGCTTCCGGTAACAGCTAGCGGCTTTCTGCCCTAGGTAGCTATGGCGGGGAGCCGGCTGGAGACGATTGGGAGCGTGTTTACCCGGTGCGTGCTCCGAGTCGGGCGTGAGCAGGGTTCCCAGCGGGGTACGACCCACCTGGCGTGGCCGGAACGGGACGCGGTTGCGGGTGCTCCCTCCTGGCTCGGAATGTTTGTCAATGTCCTCTTGGGGTTCTGATCTGTCACTTTAAAGGTGGTGTTTTCGCCACCCCACTTCGGTGGAGACCTCTAGATAAAGAAGAGGCTGAAGGGCTTGACTGGACCGTCTTTGCGTTTCCACCATGGGACGGTGGACGGGCTGGGGGTGGGATGTGTGCAAGAAGATGGAGAGGCTTCAAGTTGAGTGTGGTGGCTCATGCCGGCACTCTGAGCACTTGGGAGGCGAGACAGGACGATCGCCACAAGACCGAGGCCAGCCTGGGCTACGTAGCGAAGTTCAGGTCAGTCAGGCTACTGGTGAACTTTTGTCAAAACAAAAAGACAGCCTGGCATGGACACGCTGTAATCCTCGCCCTGGAGAAATTCAGGGAGGCACTAAGTTCAAGGTTATCCTCAACTGCATACTGAGTTTAAGGCTGTCCTAGGCTACGTGAGACCTAAACAACAGGACTAAACACTTTATCCTTGCTAGGTGGCTGTGGGATGTGGCCGTGTCTCCTTTAGGTGGGAAGCCCTGCTCAGCTCACCTGTACTGCGCTTCTCTGGCCTGCCCGAAATTGGTTCAGGGACTTTGGCAGGCTGTTGTAATCGACTGACCTTGGTTCTGTCCTCTCTCTAAGGACGAGGGATCTGATGCGTGCTGGAGTGTTGAAGGAGAAACCTCTGTGGTATGACATATATAAGGCTTTTCCGCCGCTCAGAGAACCTGTCTTCCGAAGACCCCGTTTGCGATACGGCAAAGCCAAAGCTAGCATCCAGGACATCTTTTACCGGGAGGATCAGATTCGAGCGTGAGTGGCTATCTCCTGTAGTTCGTGCTGTGCAGCGACCTTCAGAAAGGAAGGTTTCTGTTGAAGTCTGCTAACATCTGACAGGGGCTTGCTCTATGGGGTTGGTCCTGTATAGCAAGAAAGACAGTGCCATCTCACGACTCCTCGAGACAGGGTTTCCCTGTGTAGCCCTGGCTGTCCTGGGACTCACTCTATAGACGAGGCTGGTCTTAAACTCAGAGATCTGCCTGCCTCTGCCTCCTAAGTGCTGGGAATAAAGGTGTGCACCACCAGCGCCCAGCGGAAACAGAAGTTCTAAGAAGTGGAATCTGGAGCCCCCAAACTCACAGAACATTGCGGCTAAAGTTGTCTGTTTACTGGTGGTCTTTTTTTGTGTGAGGTACCATGATACACCCTTCACAAACATCAACTCATAGACTTTAACCTTGTCGGCAGGCAGTTCACAATCCTCTGTTTTATTCAAGAGGACTATGCGGCTCAAGAGGTTAACTGCCTGTGGCTGCATAGGAGGGTGGCAGATCTGGGAAATAACATCCAACTCCAAGCTTCAGTTGGCCACCACATCTGCTTCTTTGGAAGTGGAAATCAGAGGAATATGGTCTGTAGATTTAACATCTAGCAGTCACTGAAGCCACACAGGACAGGATGCTTAGGACTGCAAAGCATTTAAAGCAATTATCCCCAGAATTTTGAAGAAAGTGCTTGGGTACTTTATTTCTTTAGAAACAGGGGATCTTCCTGCCTCCGCATGTATTATATATGTATTATAGGCATGTATCACCATGTCTGGTGTATTAATACTTATTCATTATAGAAAATTGAGAAACAAAGGGAAAGCATAAAGAAGAAAGAACAGATCCCCCTTCACCCTGTCTTTTGAGGTAGTAGTTTGAAGGCAGCTACTGAAACTTAGGTTTGTCATTCTGGAAACACTGTCCCCGGAATCCTGTTCACACTGTGAGACAGAACGCTACTATATCAGAGCTGTGAAGGTCAGGGAAGTTGCTGTTTGCTTTTTTTTCCCTTCAGGTTTTCGAGACAGGGTTTCTCTGTGTAGCCCTGGCTTTCCTGGAACTTGCTTTGTAGATCAGGCTGGCCTTGAACTCAGAGATCCAACTGCCTTTGCCTCCTGATATTTTGTTGCTTTTAATATTATTTTATTTTATTTTTAATTACATGTCTGTGTGTGCATGTGAGTGCAGGTACCCCCTGGAGGCCAGAGGTTTTGTAGGTTTTTTTGTTTTTTTTTTTTTTTAATTTTATGTGCATGGGAGTTTTGCCTGAATGTTTATCTGTGTGCCATGTGTGTTCAGTGCTGGAGGAGACTGGAAGAGGGGGTCAGATACCCCGAAGCTGGAGTTAGAGTCAGTTGTGAAGCTCTTGTCGTGGGTGCTGGACACTGCAGGCGCCCTGGTCCTCTGGAAGAGCAGTAAGCGCTCTTAACTGTTGAGCCATCTCTCTAGCCCCATAATTCCCTTCTTAGTGTATAGAAGTTGTTTATTTCATTTTATAAGTTTTCTGCCCCTTGTCAATCCCTGTTCTACGTGTGTTAGGCACTAGGCTATACAATATAGTCACATCTACCAGTTTTGTTTTTGTTGGCCTATTTACCTTTCTGTTTAGAGTGTTTGGGAAGGTCTTTTTCTGTAAATTCAACTATCTTACTATTTATTTTAAACCCAGGATGATGTTGAACTTGGAGTCTTTCTGCTTCTACCTCCTGACTTCCGGGATCCTAAGTATGGAATACCACATCTGAGGTTTTTTGTTGTTATTGTTGCTGGGTTATATATATATAATCACTACATTTATTTGTCTATTTAGTGTGTGTGCACTTGTGCACATGTGTGTGAGCATACACGTAGGGTCAGGACAACTTGTGGTGGTTGGTTTTCTCCTTTTACTGTGTGAGTCCCAAGGATCCAATTTTTGTCATCAGGCAAACCCTTCTTACTCACTGAGCCGTCTCGCCGGTCCCAGGCCAGCCCTACCTTTTCTGAGTTACCTTTAAAGTACTAATCAGGTGTTGTTGACACAAATGAAAATATGTGTTCTTTATTTTGCTTTCCACTCCTTCTAACCTAACCTAAATAATGTTGGAAAATGGGCTTCTAATGTCCTTACACATCGTTTTCTTTTAAATAATAAAGAGCAATTCAGATGTCACAGCCTAAGGGCACGGTGGCTCCCCTGTATAACCGCAGCACCTGATAGGTGAGGCAGTGGATCAAGAGTTTGAGGTTAGCCTGAGCTACACAGTGAAACTCCGTTTCAGATAAGCAGGGGCTGTATCACAGTGATAGAGCGCTCACCTCGCATGTGTGAGGCCGTGGGTTCTTCAGCCACTAGTTCTGTCTCTCTGACACCTCACCCTAGACAAAAGGACCTACCATGGGCCATGTGCTGTCCTGCTCACTGCCACCATCTCAGTGTGCAGTCCAGTTCATGGCCTGGTTGTTCATAGCTCTCTGTTGATGAAACACTAATGACTTAATGGTTGGATGAAACCCCTAGGCCAGTGGAGAAGACTAGTGAAAAGGAAGATGGAGAGGTTAAGATTTAACTAGTTTTTGTTGTTGCTTTGTGTTTTGAGACAGGGTCTTACTCCAGTGGAGGGCAAGTTGAAGTCAGTTTTCTGTAGCTTCTTACGTCAGCCTCCACAGTGCTGGGATTACAGACGTGAGCTACCACTCTCTGCTCTCCATGGCACTGCCTGAGGTAGCAGGACAAACCTGTTCTTGCTCCCTGAGACTTTCCAAATATTTCTGCTCGGGTTTTGCTGCACGTACTTGGTTGGTCAGGAGGCCTTTTTTGCTTCACTTATATGTGGCCTCTTTGTGCTTTGCTGTCCTGGGAGGTAAACTCAGACTTGTACATACTGGGCAAGCACTTGGCCAGTGAGCCACCACGGAGCTTTTTGGTTGTTTGGTTTAGAGACTCACTCTGATTCCAGAGTGGGTTGGACTTGCTGGGTCAAGCTGGCTGTGGACTTAGAGATATCTCCCACCTCTGAGAGTGCTGTCTTCTTGCTATGTCCTTACTCGGGAGAGAACAGAAAGGAAGCATGCCTTCTGTCTTTCCCTAAGGACAGCAGTGCTGTTTTATTTCAGGGCTGTACTTGTGACCTGATGAACTCCCAAAGTTTCCAGCTTTACTTTTTTGCACCTTGGGCTTTCCACAGAGGGATTCTTAGTTCATACAAGCACTACCTGGGAAAATGGACAAAGTACGTGAATGGTTTACAAGAAAGGAATCCAGTTTGCTGTCAGACTTGAAAAGATGTCTAATGGCATTGTTTCTTTTGGGGGGCGACGGTTGGTGGTGCTGAAACTGTAATTATAATTTCCAGTTTATCTATTTGGCAAGGGTCATGAAACAGGAAAACAGGCACTTGTATATTGTAAAATTTGCCTGAGTATAAATTTGGCACATCTGCTTGGAGAAGCATTTGGGCAGTTTGGAAGGTTGGTTTTGGTTTGTTTGTTTTAATATATAAATAGCACATAGCTTGACCTTGCACTACCATTTTTGTGGATTTATCCCATGGACTGACTTGTACGCTACACCAGGCAGCACAGGTATTCTTGCAACAGTCTTGATGGCAAAGGACTAGAAAGAGTCTCTGCGCTGATTTGAGATAATCTCTAAAAACACAAGCTATGGGGTGAGAGGTGTGAGTGCTTCATGGTCCTGAGCCTCGGTGGGGGCTGATCAGAATGTTCTGGAGGGCCAGCAAGGGGACTCAGTGGGTAAAGGCACTTGCTGCCAGATCTGGTGACCTGAGTTCAAGCCCCAGGAGCCACATGATGGAAGGAGAAAACCCTCAAGTTGTCCTTTGACCTCCACTCATGTGCTGGGACATGCACCACCTATAGTCACTAAGTAAGGAATTCACTAAGATGTAATTTTAAAATGTTCTGGAACTGTCGTGGTGATAGTCGTTGACTGATCACATTGTCACCGGCACACTTAAGGGTTTTTGCAGTTTTTATTGTATTTTATTAAAGTGGAGATGTGCATGTATATATGCACATGTTGGAGTGTGTGCTTTAGCATGCATGTAGAAGCCAGAGCACAATTTAACAGGAGCCCTGTCCTTCCACCATGTGAGTTCTAGGGATCAAACTCAGGTTGTTAGGTTTGGTGGCCTGTGCCTTTACCTTCTGAGTCACCTCAAAGGCCCAGCAAGGATTAACTTTTGATACACAGATTCTTCCCCAATTAAAAAGAAGGAAGACAGGTACCCCTTCTTTGGGTTAAGAATGTGGCTGGGGCCTTGAAGAAAGCTCAGTGTAAGAGCACTTGCTGTGGAAGCATGAAGACTCGAGTGTGAGTCTCCAACACCCATCTAAGAAGCGGGTCCTGGCTACGTGTGCCTATGACCTCAGCATTGGGGGCAGAGCTTGACAGCTTGGTGGCCATCTACCCTAGCCAAAGTGGTGAGCTTGCAGGCCAGGGAGAGACCTTGTCTCAAAGCGCTGGAGTGGAGACTGGTGGAGGAAGACACTTGATGTCCTGCTCTGTCCTCCACGTGTACCCGAACACTCAGCATGCACGTGGCACATAGACACACACACACATACACACACACACACGGAATGATGCATCTGTAGTGTTATCTGTGGTGGGGCTTTTCTGAACATGGCGACACATGAGAAACTTGCTCTCTGAGAGGGGAGCAGGGAAGTTGGGGCAGGTGGGAGAGGGAGTGATCGTTCTCACTGAGATTCCTTTGTCTCGCTTGATGCATGCATTGCTCTTTGGTTTAGGCTCTGTGTCTTCTCAGGGCCTATCAGTTATTCTGCATTCCTTCTGCCCCACTCCCCATAGCCTTTAATTGGAGATTCATGTTGTTTTCTAGGAAATTCTTTTCTGCCTATGGATCTGGTCACAAAGCTTTTGATCTGTTCAACCCAAACTTCAAGTCTACCTGTCAGCGGTAAGTATTTCCCTGGCCTGAGCAAATCCAGCTGCCCTGAGGGGTCACCTGGTTTGTGGGGCAGGGGCCAGGCTTGAGACAGGGTTTCTCTGTGTATCCTTGGCTGCCCTAGAACTAGCTCTGTAGACCAGGCTGGCCTCAAACTCACAGAGATCCGCCTGCCCCTGCCTCCTGAATGTGGGATTAAAGGCGTGTGCCACCCCCGCCCGGCAGAGCTGTCATTCTGAGGAGTGTGAAGGGTGCTCCTCTAGGCAGCTCTCTCGGGGCTTGCTTGATATTGTGTGGCAGGTGTCGCCACAGCCCCAACACGGGCCTGGAAATTACAGGTTTGTGGAGAAGTACATGGAGCTGCAGGATCTCGGAGAGACAGATGAAGGAAAGTTGTTTGTGGAGACGGGGAAGGCTTTGCTAGCAGAAGGCATCATTTTACGACGAGTAGGAGAAGCAAGGGTGGTGAGTAGCTAATTGTCAAAGCTGGTGTTGTTGGGCCGGGGGTGAAGCTCAGCAGAGGCATGTGTGTTCAGTTGTGCATTTTTGCGAGTGTGAGCACACACACACACACACAGAGTAATTTCGGTTGGTGTTGTCTGTCTGTCAGTAATAGGGGTGGTTTGCTTCCTGGAACCTTAGCTGGCACCTTTAACCCCAGGTCAAATACTGTTGTATTGAATGTGTGGGACTCTGCGTGCTGTTTACAACTGGTGGGCTCTTAGAGTGTGGTCCTAGAGAAATTTTTGTGCACTTGCTGCTTGTCATAAGAGAATTTGACTTGAGATGTCGTTGTTAAATGTTTCCCTAATGCCAGAGTATATATACCTAGTCACACGGCTGCAGCCAGCCATGTACACTCAGCACCTGAGAGACATGCTTGTTCCTCGGAAGTAGTCACATTCCCTCAAACCCTTACAGGTCCATGTCAGACCCCACGCCCCATTGGAAGGAAACCAGCCTCAGGAAGATGCCCTGGAGCAGCAGGAGCCAAGGACGGCTGTCTCCCCTCCCTGAGGCCTGTGCACTGAGCATGCCTGCCACCTGGGGCGCTGCTCGACTGAACTGTGTGGGTTCTGTTGGTCTCTATCCCAGGCCTTCTCTCGGTTGCTGTTTCTGGGTTGTCATGGATCTCAGTCCCGTGCTTTGAAAGCTCCAGTTTTGTGAACTTTTATTTCATGGCCTGGTTAGATAAGGGTTCTTTAATGCTTTCAAAGTAAATAGCACCAGGAAGCCTTTAAAGGTGCCCCATGCTGGCTGTGGGCCGCTGCAGCTGAACCTCGCCGTTTTTCTCGTCTGGATCCCTCCTGCAGAATTCTACTTGCCCACCTGCGGTCCCTTGGCCAAGTGTTTCCATCTGCAGGTGGTGTTAGTACTTCCTCTGTAGAGCTATTGACGGCAGCTTGAGAGGCCCACCAGCTGCAGTAAGACTGAGGACCTGTCTGATGTGAACGAAGACCAAAGCCGGCACTCGAATGTCATGGGTTAAGTGTGTTGGAGATGGTCAGCATGGGCTTGCAGCTCACAGGCTGCTTAGAAAATGTTTGTTGAATGAATAAATGATCACACCTTACTCCAGACTTGTGTTTTTATTATTACCTGGATTTCCAAGATGGCAAGGCTCGGGGCAACTGATGGCCTTCTCCATGAGCATCCTGCCTCCCCGGTGTGCTCCATCACACTGGGTTTCACTAGTGAGCGAGATGCCCGTCGTGCTGCAGCTCCTGTGTCTGTGGGTAGCAGGCTCTCATCTGTAGCTCCAGGTGTTCCTGATCTTTAGCCTCTGTGGTTCCCACACAGTTCTCTGAGTGCAGGTCCCTCCCTGTCTGGCCGGAAGGACAGCCCCGCGTCTTAGCCTGCCCACCTCATTGCACGGGAGAGCTCCGTGAAGGCGATAAAACCCCTGCTGCTTCCAGTGTTGCTCCCGCCTTACAATTCCTCACAACTGGGACCTCACTTTCAGATGGAGAAGCAAATCCCATCCTTTTGAAGATGTTAGACACGACTGGATCCCAAATACTTGGGAAGACTGTGGGGACAGCAGCTGACAGCGGTGCCTCAGGCGTTGTTCTCGGGAGGGCAGCCCAGGAGCTGGCTCAGCGCCTCTCCAGTCCTTACATTTCTGGGTTCTTATTGTTTAAATTCTGCTTCTCCATCAATGTGTGAGAATGCTTTTCTCCATGTGTTCTGATACTGAGAGTCAGCCTGTGGAAGGGAGGGGACTCAGGATTGCACCTCTGAAGGGGGAGAGCTGCTTCCACAGGGACGTGTGAGGTTAAGGACTGAAGTCCCGGTTTGCGCAGAAGCCTCTCTCCGGCTGCTCTGGTGTTTGAAGAGGATGGAACCCCTTCTTGCCTTAGGAGATTTCTCAATCTCCTAAGTGACGGGGACAGGCTTTTGAACGGCTATAGAAACCTGTGGTAGAGGGCCCAGGGAGAGGCTCAGAGGACTTGAGTTTGATCCCCAGCATCCAAGTGAAAAGTAAAAGCCAGCCACACACATAATCCCAGTGCTAGGAGAAGGTCGGTGAGTCCCGGGGCCCAGCTGGGTAGCCAGCTAAGAGATAGGTTGGTGAGTCCTGGGGCAGCTAGGTAGTCAGCTAAGAGATAGTTCAGTGGGTCCCGGGACCCAGCTAGGTAGCCAGCTAGCCTCCTTGGTGAGCGCCAGGCTAAATCACAGCTATGACTCAAAGACAGGGTGGGTGGCACCTGGGGAGTGACACCTGAGGTTGACCTGATTCCCACATGTGCATGTACAGCCATATTCACACAAAAGAAAGCATGGTAGAGGTTGGGGGCGGGGAGTGGTCCTCTTTGGATTAGTCTTGGACCCCCTCCCCCCTTTAGAGATCAGGTTCTATTTCAAATGGTGGCTCGGTTTGGGAATTTTGTGGTTCAGATTGAGCATCACCTTCCTGCTGAACCCCCAAAGGGCTGGTACTCAGGCGCTTCACTATGGTTTGTCTGCCCAGTCGGCTCCCTGTACTCGCACTGAACTTCCTGTGGCCTGCATTCCGCTCCAAGCATTTCCTTCCTATTAAGAGCAAAACAAGGACAGACATTTTCACTTTGTGAGCGCTGAAGCATTGAACAGCTTCAGGAGCAGGCTCTCCCAAGAGCTGGAGCAGCTGGGGAGCTGAAGCCGGAGGCAGGTGTCCAGGCTTCAGTGAACTTTGCAGAAGACGGTCCTTCTGGATGTCTATTTGTCCTGGTGTCACCTTGTGCCCATCACAGTCACCAGCTGACAAAATAAGGGCAAAGCTTTGCCTGGACTTGCGGCTCGTGTCGTGAGGTGAATTGAGATGGCGAACGCACAGCTTACCGGTTTCCTTACGGGTGTGGATGGGTATCTGGAGGAGTGATGGGAAAACGGGTTTGAGCAGACAGGGTGGGATCGGGCTGTGATGGCCTTGGCAGCTACGTGGAGGGGTTCAGATGGGTAGGAAAGCGAGCAGGGCAGCTGCGTGGTGCAAGCAGCATCAGGTAAGAAGGCTCAGGACTTGGGAGGGAGAGAGGGGGAGAGGAGGTGGCTCGTCCCAATTACAGACCCGAGTGACCAGGAGACTGGCAGTGTCATGAACAGGGGACCAGTGGGGAAGGAATCAGCACGCTCAGGGAATAGGGCTTTAATTCTGCTTGGGTGGAGGTGATGGCTCAGTGCCCAGGTGGCAGGGATGGCAGGCCTAGGTATTTAGGAAATGGACAAAGTCTTTAATAAAGGGATACGGCTCGGAGCTAGGAGAATGAATGAGCTACTGGTGGGGGCGGTGGTGGGCAGTGGCAGGGGCAGGGGACAACGCAGGAAGTGTTCTCAGTTAATGAGAGGAAGGAGAAAGGCAACCAAAGTGCAGCCAGGGGCTGAGGAGATAGCCATGTCAGTGAGTGTCCTCACCTCTACACATGTCTGTACACACATGCCTACACGTGTGCACACATAACATTGCATGAAATTCAAGCCAGGTATGGTGGGAGTCTGAGGCAGGAGGACTGCCGCAAGTTTCAGCCATTAAAGTAGGTTGATAAAGTTGTCCCTGAGTTTCTACCGATACCCGCCTAGTTCCAGAGGATCCAGATGCGGCCCACTTGGAGTCCCTGGACCTTGTCCATTCTCTTCAGATCTGGCTGTGACCGAGCCTAACAGGAAACTGGATTGGGTTGGCAGTTTTCCCGAGTCTGTCTTGGAGTGAGGGCATCTGACACAATGCGACCCTGAGAGAATAGAGGTCAGCTGTGCTGCCTCAGCCGGAGGTGGCGGAGTGAAGGCGGGGAGGTGGGAGCTTTCACTTTCTTCCTGCCCTGTTCTCTGGAGGTCTATTCCAGAGGCGGGTCAAGCCCCAGCATCACTGCTGGGTGAGCTGTGGGCTGCCAGGGTGTTTTAGTGAGCCACTTGGTGGAGGTCACCTTGGCTGGCAGAGGGCATGGAAAAACAAGAAATGGCTTCCATGTCACTCCTAGGGTAGCACTCAGTGTGGCATGCTGGCCCCTGATTGGATGAATCCAGCTCCAAGGCAGTTTCTGTGGAGATGGTGTGCCAGGAGAGTGGCTATTGCTGAGGCCCGGTGAGAAGGTTGCTAGGGGAGGGTACAGGAGGCAGAGAGTAAAGTGTCATGTCCCCTAAACATGCCACTGTCAGCTACCATTGCTTCCTCCCACCGGGAGATTGCATTGGGAGTTTTTGTTGTTGTTGTTGTTGAATTGCTAAGCTGACAATCACATTGCATTTCAAGCTTAATTTTACCCTTGATTGACGCTTCTCCGGGATTCTAACTTAAACATCAGTCACCTGACCTTCTTACTGCTCGGTTCTTTTAATTAAAAGATGGTTCCAAGCAACAACGAGTAGGGGTCCATTTATTATTTATCAAGCATTTGCCTTCCAGCAGTTAGTGAAAGGTCACTGGCTTCAACGGATGCTTTGTTTTTGGTGAGCAGCTTAGATGAAAAAGATAGACCGTCAATCTCGGCTCCCTCCTGTTTGCTTACTGGCAGGACACTGTTTAATAGTCATTGTGGCATTTAGGATCGCAGGCCTCGGAATCATGCAGAAAAGTGCACGTGCGTCCCTTGCCAGAACACGTCTCCAAAAGTAAACATCAGGTTGTGATTATGGTTAATAATGAGATATTGATTGTCTGAAAATGTCACTGCCCGGGAGTAGTCAGCCGCAGTACCACTAGATGGCGCTGTGCTCTCACGCTGTTCAACTAGAAAGACTGCGTTATTTCCTTGCCTCCAGGTACCTTGTCTTTCAAGGTTGGCAAGTGTCCTTGTGAAATAACGTTCTGGCGGAGGTTTAGGAAGCTGAGGTCCTAGGGTGCTATTGGGATGGAGTAGAGATGGGAGGGAACAGGCCACAGGACAAATGACAGAGGCCTGCGGGTGTATGTGGATAGGGGACAGGGTGTGCAAGGAGCTAACTGCTGGGCCCCTGGAGACTGCCCAGAGCAATGTTTCCTAATGCTCTTTACTCAATAACACATCTGTAGATTTCATAGAGAGGAAGAGGGAAGGTGGAGGCAGGGAGGAAGTGAGGAGCAATGGGAACCCCCGCCCGAGAGAAACCAGAAGCCTAACCTATGACTGCCTCGTGCAGGGAGGAGAGTCAGTTTCCTAATCTGTAAAAAATAGCACCCATAGCACCCAGCTCACTGATCAGACAGCAGCAGAAGCCGAGGGCTTAGCGTAGTCTCTGCCCTCTGTGTCTAGGAAGGCTGGGGAGGAATCTGCCTTAGATCAATGCAGATAAGAAAGAACATGGAATTGTACTGCGCACACCAGTCACTTGTTTAAGCACTTGGCTCTCTCAATCCTGGACCTCCAACGTTACCACCTCTTTTGTTTGTTGTTTGGTTTTTAAAGACAGGATCTCAGCCAGGTGAGCAGATATGCATCTTTAATCCCAGCACTAGCGAGGCAGAAGCAGGCAGATCTCTGAGTTTGAGGCCAGCCTTGTCTGCAGAGTTCCAGGACAGCCAGGGCTACACAGAGAAAGCCTTGTCCTGATTAAAAAAAAAAAAAAGAAAAGAAAAGAAAGAAAAAGACAAGGGTCTCACTATGTAGCCCTGGCTCCCATACTTGGCTGTTACTATCTCTTTTCAGCACTGTATTCATGAATAAATAAATATATGTTTGTAAGTGAAGAGCAAAAAAAGAAACAAAAAATGTCTTGGAGGGTGTCTACTCTTAGAATTTACCCAGTGGCGGTAGGCTTCGTTTAAAACAAACAAGAAATTTATTTTTAGTTACTTCTGAGGAAGGGAAAAGAAGAGGGAGAGAGAAAGGAAAGGAGGGGGAGAGAGAAAGACAGAGAGAGAGACAGAGACAGAGAGAGGAAGAGAGACAGAGAGAGTGCAGTAGACCAGGCCAAGTTGGCCTTGAATTCCCTGCGTAGCTGAGGATGACCTTGATCTCATGATAACTCCCGCTTCCACCCCCCAAGCTGTTAATCCTGACTTGCACCAGTGTCAGTGACTCCCCTCTGTGTCTTGCCAGTCCTCATTCCTACCCATCTGCTGTGTACACCCTGGAGAGGTGACGACAGGGGAAGACTCTCACCTTTTTCCTGTTGTCTCGGATCCTGATCCTTGAGGCTCTGAACATATCACTTAACCATTCTGAGCCACATCCGGCCCCAGCACAGAATTTGGAACCTAAGTATATGTGTCAAATGGATGAACTGGTGAATGGGGAGCCATCCTGACCACGGAGATGACAAGGTTAACACCAAGTTCATGTTCAAGTACCAAAGATGCTGTCTGCAGTCAAACTTTGTAAACACCCAGGCTTTCCACAGCTGCAGAAATAAAGATGCCAGGAAAAGGATTCACCTACACCGTGAGTGTGCAGAGCCCAGCACAGAGCAGCCTGCACCCAGGGCTGACCAGTGGGAACATTCAGCCTACTGAAGAACTCCAAGAGAGAGGCTGGCTGCTCAAACCCTCTCAGCATGCTTGGTTTAAACTTCAAGATGCTTCTGTGTAGCATGAATTCTAATTGGTCTTAATAATAAAAACCTGGAGTCAGATATCAGGGGTAAATGCTGAAAGATCAGAGACATAAAGAAACCAGTCACTAGAGAGACCCTTTACCTCTACTGAATCCTCAGACCAAAGTGGGCAAGATCCTGTCTCCACAAACCCTCAGACTGAATGCTCCTGTCTCCTCCCGCCTTACATTCCTATCTTGGTCCAGCCATATCCCTTCCTGTCTCCACCTTTCTAGTGCTGGGATTAAAGGTGTGTGACTCCCAAGTACTGGAATTAGAAGTATGAGCCGTCACTGCCTGGCTCTGTTTCTCTTTTAGACTGGATCAATCTCGTGTAGCCTAGGATGGCCTTGAACTCACAGAGTTGTGTCTGCCTCTGTCTCCAGAGTACAGGGATTAAAGGTGTGTGCCACCACTGCCTGGCCTCTATGGCTAGCTAAATGTGACTAGCTCTGCACTTTGATTTTCAGGCAAGCTTTGTTTGTTACAGCAAAAACAAAATATCACCGCATTTCTGTGACCTCTCTTGAATATTAACTGCCTTCCTAGAGTCCCCTGGGACTTTACCACCAGCCTCCCTGGGTTCTGCTGAGTGAGGCGAGTAGCCTTTCCATCCTGGCAGCCTGGATGCCACTCACGCACACGAAGTAGATGTCTTTAGTGCCAGGGATGTAGCTGCCAGCCTGGCCTCTGTGTTCTGTGCCAGTACCAGGGCCTTGATGGAGTGTCCATGAGTTTGAGGAGAGTCTTATCCAGGATGAGCTTGTTTTACCTCCAGCAATGCATCAGCATCTGCCTGCCTCCCACCTGCCTCAGGAAGGCCCATTGGCTCTGGGGATGTCTGAGATGCTGCTGCTGAACCTTCTATTGATGTTGAGCCTGTGGCCAGCATCTCAGGATGCCAGGGCATGCTCCTGCTCTGCAGACTATTTCTGCATCCTGAGGAAATGTCACTATCTATCTTTTCTTTCACAGAGACCCATGAGAGAATGTTCTGTCACATCTTAGTTCAAGGAAAACTGGCACTGCTTCTGAACAAGGGGGAAGATTTACTTTTTTTATGGCTTTGGTAAATCTGGTATCTTAGTTTCCAAGTTAGCCTTGACTGCTAAATTCAGTTAAATCTACATTCAGGCATAGCTCTGGTGTAGTAGCCTTAAGCATAAAAAAAGAGCAAAGACTATAAAATACAGTCACATACATACAAAGACTATATAAAATACAGTCACATACATACAAACGTTAGCCCCGGCTGTATACTGCTCTGAGTTTGAAATGACTAAGTTTATAAAATTCCAACAAGTGTTTCTATGTAAATTCTTAGTCTTGTACCCTTGTGCCATCTTCTTGGGCTTAGAGCTTATCTTTCCCATTAATTTTGTTCCCCAGGGGCCTGGTTGATGGTTTAGTGATTAAAAGCACTCGCTGCTCCCCTAGAGGGCTCAAGTTCAGTCTCTGTCATCCACATTGGACTTCTTACAGCTGCCTATATCTTCACCTTAGGGGATCTGGTGTCCTCTTCTGACCTCCTCTGGCACTGGCATAGACATGGCATTCACCCACACAGACACATACACATACACAGACATACAAATAAGTCTTAAACCTGGTATGGTGGTGTACCCCTTTCTTCCCATCACTTGGGAGGCTGAAGCATGCGGATCTCTGTGTATTTGAAACCAGCCTGGTTTAGCCTAGCAAGTTCCAGGACAGCTAGAGCTACAGAGAGAGACCCAGTCTCAAAAATAAATAAATAAATAGAGGCTGGAGAGATGGCTCAGTGGTTAAAAGGCCCGACTTCTCTTCCTGAAGTCCTGAGTTCAATTCCCAGCACCAACGTGGAAACTCATAAACATCTGTAACTATAGTCTCATAGAATCTGCTGCCCTCTTCTGGTGTGTAGATGTACATGCAGATAAAACAATAAAGCATCCATGGACATAAAATATATAAACAAATAACTCTTAAATAAAATAAATCCTTTTTTTAAGTGGACCTACCCTTGTCACATGCACAGCCTCTCCCTGGTGCTGAGGCTGATGTCTAGGATGCTGCAAGGACCGTACTGTGCCTGTTTCTTTGTGTGTTCACAGGAGAGAACTCTGAGTCAGGACTTTCCTCTCTAGTGAGGTTGCGAGGCTGGGCAGCCCGTCCTTAGCTTTCTGAGCAAGGCGATTAGTTCTCCTGCATGACTGGTGCGGATGTGAGGGCCTGGGGTCCTCACCATTTCGCCTCACTTTACACTGCTTTTGCGTAAGTCTTGTTTAGTATTTCATCCCCTTTACTCCGATCTCCCCAATGCCTTCATTTTCATCATACTGTGCTTCTGTGAACACCCATTTCTCCACTTTCTCCCATATTTCTTTTGAACAAAAACAGCATATAAATAAAATAAAGAAAAATTCAATGAGTCTCCATGGACGAAGAATACAACGTGGAGAGGTGAGCCTGAAGGCCTGAAGGCCCTCAGAATCAAGAGGGTCACTATAGGACTAACTCTGGTGGACTGATTTCTTCTACTTCTGCTGTGGTGCTGGGGCTTGAACCTAGATCCTCTGGTATGGTAAGACAGTGTTCCACCCAACTGTGCTATGTCTGAGCACGCCAGAGTGCTTTCTATAGAGTAGCCGCTCTCTGCACACTCTTACTTAGGCTTGCAATAGCTTCATGAATCAGTATTGCCATTCAGCACCTCGATTCAAGTGAGGTAGTCTCACTCCACAGTCTCTGCTTCAGACAGTTTTTCAGGGAGGATGTGACCCAGTGGGTAAAGGTGTCTGTCACCAAGCCTGAGAGTCTGAACCCGACTCCTGGACCTTCAAGGTGGAAGGAGAGGACTGACTCCTGCAAGGTTTTCTCTGACCTCCACATGTACATCACGGCACACATTAAATCATAAATGATTTTTAAAAATGATTGTGTGTGTGTTTGTGTGTATGTATATGTATGATGTGTGTGTATGTGTGTGTGTCTGTGGGGTGTGTGTATCCGGTGTGTGTGTATGTGTGTGTATCTATAGTGTGTGTGTTTGTAGTGTGTATGTGTCTGTGGGCTGTGCATGTTTGTGTGTGTGTGTCTGGTGTGTGTTTATGTGTGTGTATGTGTGGCTTTGGTGTGTGTGTGTGTACATGTACAGGGTAGATGTACCTTGGCTATCATTCTTCAGGAGGGGCTCACCTTGTTTTGGCATGGACTGCAGAGTGGATGCCTTAGGGGTAGGGCGTGCAGCGGCCCTGCCCCCTACGTAGTAAGTCCTTAGAGAGAATGTTTAGACATGACAGGCCTAGAAAAACCCCCACAGACAGGAGGGGCCTTCCTGCCCTGGCTCATGATTTCTCATTTTAAAAACCATTGGCATGAGAGAGCTCCCGTCTGGATAAACATTGGTTTAGGAAGGGAGAGCCCAGTGTGGGCCCACGCTCTGACACCAGCCATGTCAGGACACGGAGCGGGCTGCTGCCCGTCACTTCCTCCCTTGGCCACCGCAGACTTATTGAGCAATATATTATGAGTGTGCCTCATTCTGATGATGTGTTATGGATAAGTCATTAAGGAGGCAGCTCACCTCAGTGATGTATTGGTGTAATAGATCATCAAACTGAAGTCTTCTCCTGATGTACAGGCTGCCTCAAAGGGTGGCGGCATTCAGGGGAGAATTAACCCAGCAGCAGAGCCGGCTTAATTACAGGATAAAAGGTTCGGGAAGGCTGGGCTGAAGTCTGCCCTGCCAGCGTTTTGATTCTCGATGTAAAAATATAATTGGGCTTCCTGAGAGAACTTCTGATTATTTTCAAACAGGCTTCTTCTTTATCACAACAGCACAACTCGCCATTTGGCTGCAGGGGTGCTTTCTGCTGGAGGTTGGGGGTTGTGTGTGAGGGGGGGTGTCTTTGGGCTCTCGCCATATCTGAATTATTGTCCTTTTCTATTTGTAGGCCACAGAATGAGTTACGGGAGATAAAATCCAGGAGGCCTGCCTTCCAGGCCTTCCAAATAATGACCATTGGGATTGAATGACTCATCCAGATGAAGACTACCTGAGGTAGGGAATCTCAGCTAGTCAGCTCCATCAGTGAGCTCATGAGGGGAAGGGGGACTTCTCTGGGTATCTGAGAGTGTGAGTGTCTTAGGGTACTGTTATGGGCCAGTTCATTATGCTGAAAGCTCTTCAGACAGTGTTGACTCTAATTGAATTGACACCACATCGGGAAACAGGCATTATTACTGTTGTTCTTAGTTGCCAGACAACAGAACCAGTCTAGAGCTGGCCTTATGGCCAAAGTCATACAGTTGCTGCATGTTGGAACTTGAGCATTGATTGCTGCAGGGGATTCTCAGTTTTCTTCTCCCATCTGAAGTTCTACTTTCTCTGAGGACCCTAAAGCTGCCCTGCAGACCGCAGGATGCACCTAGAAAGACGTGTTTTGGGGCTCAGTTGGTAGAGTGCTTGCCCCAGCGTACTCAAAGCCCTGGTTCCACCCCCGGCATGGCATAAACCAGAAATGGTGGCATACACTTGTAACTCTACACTTAGGGAGTAGAAGCAGGAGGATCAGGGGATCAGGTTCATCTTTGGTTACACGGAGAGTTTTGAGGACAGCTTAGGCTACATGAGAACCTGTCTCAACAACAATAAAAATAGTTGTAAAAGGGGTGCTTTTTAGAAACAGGGTCTCTCACTCTGTAGACTAGGAAGTTCTTGAACTCACAGAGATCCTCCTGCCTCTGTCTCCAGAGTGCTGGGATTAAAGACTTGCACCATTACGCCACTTCAAGAAAGAAATAAGAACGAGGATAGCCTGGGACCTTAGTTTTGTTTCAAGGCACATTGGCCAAACACTAGGGGCTCCTGAGTACCCACTAAGCTCCCAATTTTAGCTCAGTGGCTGTTACAGTTTGACAACATAGTTAAGTAAGAACTCTCTCTTTATTATTTATTTAGATATTTTCTTTATGAAAAATTTATTTATGTGTGTGCGTATATGTTCATGTGGGTGCCCATGGACCAGAAAAGGGCATCATATCTACTGGAGCTATACTTAGAGGCAAACTCCCATCTTCTGGAGGAGCAACAAGTTCTTTTTTTTTTTTTTTTTTTTTTTTTTTTTGGTTTTTCGAGGCAGGGTTTCTCTGTCGCTTTGGAGTTTGTCCTGGAACTAGCTCTTATAGACCAGGCTGGCCTCGAACTCACTGAGATCTGCCTGCCTCTGCCTCCCGAGTGCTGGGATTAAAGGCATGTGCCACCACCGCCCAGCAGGGCAACAAGTTCTTTTATCTGCTGATCCATCTCTCCAGTTCCTGTTTATTTATTTTTTGAGACAGGTCTCACATAGCTCAGACTGTCCTTTAAGTCACTATGTAGCTGAGGTTGACTTTGAACTCATGATAACTCCTGTCTTTATCTCCCAAGTGCTAGAATTATAGGCGTGACCTGCTATGCATGACTTATTTTTATTTTCAGAAAATATCCCACACTGTGGCTAGGGCTATTCTGAAATTCATTACAGGTTACAGCCCATGCTAGCCTCAAATTCATACTGATCCTCCTGCCTCAGTTTCCTCAGTGCTGGAGTTACAGTCCTGTACCACCTCACCCTGCAAGGACACAGACTATATTGGACAGGTGGGTGGGAGTTCCAACATTTCGTAATCATGGGAAGATGACTTAGCTTCTGTATCCCTCGCTTTGCTCATCCAGTGTGGGATGATTCAGCGCTGCTCCTGCAGTCCCTTTGAGGGACTGTAAGGATCAAGAGACCCTGGATTCTAAGAACCTAGCATTCTGGGCTGGGGGCTCCCTCAGTTGAGTGCTTGCCCAGCATGCAGAAAACCCTGCGTCTGATTCCTGTCCCTGCATGGGCATGGTGCATGGTGGCACATAAATATAATCCTAGCAATTAGGAGGTGGGGGTAGGAGGATCAGTAGTTCGAAGCCAGCCTGGGACACATGAAACCCTGTTTAAGGGGGAAAAAAGCAGCCAGGCATGGTGGGCATGCCTTTAATCCCAGCTCTTGGGAGGCAGAGGCAGGAGGAACTCTGTGAGTTTAAGGCCTGGTCTGCAAAGTGAGTTTCAGGGCAGTTATACAGAGAAACTCTGTCTCAAAAACCAGAACAAAGCGAAGAGCCACATGAGGATTTTCGAGCTTTCATAAAGCTGGGTGTGCTAGCCCATGCTGCCAATCCCAGTGCTCTCCTGCTGAGAGGGGAGATGGAGACAGAATTCCCGGAAGTTCCTGGGCCAGCTAGCTTGGTACACGCAGGTGCACACAACAAGGGACTGTGTCTCCAATAAGGTGGCAAGCAAGGACCTCTACCAAGGTTGTCTTCTGACGTCCACATGCTCACTGAGGCATATGTATACATACACACACACGCACTCATACATGAATGTGCACATACGCATACACCCAGTGTTTCTTTTTGCTTGTTTCTTTTTAGAGAAGAAGGGCTGTAGAGATGGCTCAGTGGATCCACGTTTGGTTTTCAGTACCCTCATGATGGCTCACAACCATCTGTAACTCTAGTTCTAGGGTCTTTGGCAGGGAGGAGGCACGCAAGTGGTGGGCAGACATACATGCTGGCAAGGTACTTATACATATAAAATAAAATAAATATTTCAAAAGGATAAGAGCTTAGCATTCTGTCAACACATGAGACACGTCACTGTGACTGCAGCTTCTTGGGACAGCATGGCTGTATCCAGGTGAAAATGGCATTTGTAGTTTGCTTGTTTTCAAATTTAGGATTATGCAAAATGACATTTCCTGTTTGTAGTTGGTCAGAAAAATGGCTTAGTAGGCAGAGTTGCTCGATACCAATCCTGGCAAACTGAATTTGATCCCGGAGACCTACATGGTTTGGAAGGACAGAACTGACTCCCACATGTTGTCCTCTGACCTCCACATATGTGCATGGCATGTGAGCTCCCACATACATGAACATACTCTCACCCACATACACACTAAATAAAATGAAATAAGTTTTAAAAAAATCCCTTCTGGGTGGTGGTGATGCATGACTTTAACCCCAGTGCTCAGGAGACAGAGACAGAGGATCTCTGTGAGTTCAAGGCCAGCCTGGTCTACAGAGTGAGTTCCAGGACAGCCAGGGCTACACAGAGAAACCTTGTCTCAAAAACCAACTAACCAACCATCCACCCACCCATCCAACCAGCCAATCAAACAAACAAACTCGGTGAGACTTGGTTCCTGGGCACTGACTGGTGCTGCACAGAATGGGCATTTAAAGTGAGTCTTGTGACAAAGCCACTTACTCTGGCCTCTAAATCAAGGCCATCTCCTTGTGAAGGACAGCAATCTGGGTGAGATAAGATGGATAATCCTACATCATAGAATTTATTAAAGATGTCTAGATTAAAAATTGGGTTGTCTGTCAATCAATCAACTTGTTTTCTCCATTTTTCTGTCATTTGCTAAAAATACTCTTGCACACTCCTGAGTCCCCTGTGGACCTCGAGAACGCTGGTAGCCCTTTCCCTCCTCTTTGGAAGAACAGGCTTGGCTGATGCTCCCTCGCAGAGGTCCCTGGATTTGCCCTTGTCTTACAAAGTCTTTACTATAATTGCCTAAAGTTCTCCCCAGTTGTGTGGTTTTGAGGGAGGGAGATTGGCACATGAACATTTCTGACCAATTAAGTGTGGGATAAGGCTGCCTTTTCCTGCTGCTGGGTAACTTCCATACTCTTCAGTGGGAGAGGACAGGTTAGGAATAACGTGTAAGGTTCGACTGTTTGACAAGCAGATGGGAAACTGCAGGGGTCTCTTAAGTCCAGGGACTGAGTCAGCATCCTTTGGGTTTCTGAACACATTGACCTGAGCTTGGGAGAAGTCTGAAGTCGAGTTTCCTGGAAACAGACCCTGAGCTGGAGAGCTACAGGCAGGGTATGAGACAGAAGTGTTATCAGGAGATACACATGGAAGGGAGGTCAGGAAGGCAGGATCCAGCAGAGGAAATGATACCCGCGGTGTGCTTGGAGGCTTCAATTGACCCCAAAGGGAGCTCGGGAGCTGGGATGACCCTGCAGAGCTGTCTAAGGTAAGAGTGCTGGACCTTTGCCTCTTCTTCCCTAGATCCACCAGTCAGTTATTAACTGGCTGTTTCATCCCATAGGAAGAGATGTCATTCAGGTAAAGCAATTTCCAACGAGGGATGAAGTTCTGAGCTATCAGCATCCCATATCCCAGTAGTGGAGCTGCTGTGGATGTCTTCAAGGCAGGCTAGATGGACAGTATTCCTGACAGCCCACCCTTCCAGCTGCCTAGGCTTTTTTATTCTCATAGTGTGTACCATCTTTAACAGTACCTCTAGGGTGGTAATTGATTTTGTTTCCTGGAGTAGTAGGAGAAACCAGAGTCCCAGATGATACATTTGACATCACGTTTCTGTTGATGTTCATTATGATTCTTTCTCTATCGCCCTGTCACCTGTGCCAGGGTCATCTTGTCCCAGCTGGCATCTCTGCTGGCCTGAGCGACTTGTGCTTGTCAGGAAGGGTGACCCACACTCTCATTCCTGACAGTATGGATACTTGATACTAGTTCTTTGCAGGTCTTGGATGTCACTTGTTGAAACTGGGAATCGGAACACAAGAAATGGCTCAGTCGAGCCACCTGGGAACCAAGCGTGTTCTTCTATCTTCAGTGAAATGTCAGAGCCCTGGCTTACACGCACACGATGATCTATGTAGTTAGCGTGGCCTGTTTCCTCCTCTGCCAGCTTCCCAGAAGGCCCCCTCACTTACCCATGAGCGTGACCTGAGGGAGGAAGGCCAGGGGCACCATCACTGTGTGATGTGGGAGTCAGGGCTACTATTCTTGTAGCCTCCTTGGCTGACCCCGCTCATTCCATGGCCGTCTAAAGGCCAGTGGCTGGGCTTGGCTGTCCTTGTGGTTAAGTGGATCACACAGAGCGTCATTCATGATGGGCAGCTCTAACTGGTCATTCGTCACCATCACTCAGAAGCTTCATCTCTACTAGCGCCCAGCTGCCTTCTGGTAGTGGCTTGTCAGTTGGTATACAATTCTTCCTGCAGATGACGTGTCTTGGTTTAGAGCGCTAGGCATCTGTAATGTTCTTCTCCTGGGCTCACTGAAAGCTCACTGAAAGTGGGACCCCTTTCACATCTCTGGTGCCACGGAGCCCCCGCAGTCATACAGTCTGAGAGGTAGGGCTGGCTGTGCCACGGTCCCAGCCTGCTGTGGAACACCTTCCTGCTCTGAGCGCACACAAAGCTGTGAGTGGATTACAGTGGAACACCGAAGCCTAGTCTGTGGTACTAACAGAGCTTGCCAAAGTCCACCAAGATCACACTTTCAATTATTTTAAAATCCTTTTTTTAATAAACAAAATTGAATTAAAAAAGAATTCTATCCACAGAGAAGGGTTAGAGACTCGGTGGTCTTTAGGCATGGAAGCAATAGAAACGAGACCAAGTCAAGTGTGCAGGGAATACAGGCAAGGCCTTTTGCTTCTGCCAAACTTCCTGAAATGCCTACATTCAGTTTAGGAAGCTGGGCTGTAGGCTGATAAGGGAGCTTACCTTCAGGCGTGATGACATGACTCCGATCCCTAGGATCCACACTGTGGCGAGAATCAACTACTGTGGGTTCTCCTCTGACATCCACGTGCACATACATAAATAACTAGCATCATTTTTCAAAAGAAACTGGACTTGAAGGAACTCTCAAACCCAGGATCCTCAGTTCCCTTTCCAGGCTGAGCACTGGAGAAACTGAGGCAGGAGGATCAGGAGGAGCTCAAGGCCAGACTTTAAGGGGCTTCACTCCTGAGCAGAAGGGGTCAGGGTGCCTTTTTTCCATTTGATATTTTTTGCTTCTTTGTCAAAAATCAGGTGTTTGTAGGTGTGTGGATTAATATCTGGATCTTTGATTCGGTTCCATTTGTCCTCCTGTCTGTTCTTATGCCAATCCCAGGCTGTTTTTAGTACTGTAGCTCTGTAGTAGAGTTTGAAGTCAGGGATTGTGATGCCTCCAGAAGTTCCTTTATTGTACAGGATTATTTTGGCTATCCTGGGTTTTTTGCTTTTCCATATGAAGTTGAATATTGTTCTTTTGAGGTCTGTGAAGAATTTTGCTGGGATTTTTATGGGCATTGCATTAAATCTGTAGATTGCCATTTTTACTATGTTAATTCTACCTACCCAAGAGCATGGGAGATCTTTCCATTTTATGGTGTCTTCTTCAGTTTCTTTCTTCAAAGATTTTAAGTTCTTATCATACAGGTCTTCAGAGTTACTCCAAGATAATTTATGCTATTTGTGGCTATTGTGAAGGGTGTTGTTTCTCTGATTTCTTTCTCAGCCCATTTATCATCTGTGTAAAGAAGGGCTACTGATTTTCTTGAGTTAATCTTGTATCCTGCTACATTACTAAAGGGGTTTATGAGTTGTAGAAGTTCCTTGGTAGAAGTTTTGGGATCACTTATGTAAACTATCACATCATCAGCAAACAGTGAGAGTTTGATTTCTTTTCCAATTTGTATCCCCTTGATCTCCTTTTGTTGTCTTATTGCTCTAGCTAGGACCTCAAGAACTATACTGAATAGATATGGAGAGAGTGGACAACCTTGTCTTGTTCCTGATTTCAGTGGGATCTCTGGGAGTTTCTCTCCATTTAGTTTGATGTTGGCTGTTGGCTTGCTGTATATTGCCTTTATTATGTTTAGGTATGTTCCTTGTATCCCTGCTCTCTCCAAGACCTTTATCATGAAGGGATGTTGTATTTTGTCAAAGGCTTTTTCAGCATCTAATGAGATGATCATGTGGTTTTTGTTTTTCAGTTTGTTTATCTGGTGGATACACTGACAGATTTTCATATGTTGAACCATCCCTGCATCTCTGGGATGAAGCCGACTTGGTCACGGTGGGACAGCTCATAGTCTTAACTTCTCCTCTCTGAGTTAATGCTTACAATTAAGGCAATCCTAGCCATCCTAATACAATGTCTGTTTTTTTTTTAATTTTATTTATTCAGTGGGGAACCAAAACAGGACTTGTTAGACAAGGGCCCTACCTCTGAGCTATATTCCCTAGACTCAGTTTTTAATATTTATTGATATTGAGACAGGATTTTAGTATGTAGCCTGGGCTGGCTTTGAACTCACAGAGATTTACATACTTCTGCCTCTACCTCCTGACTTCTGGGATTATTTTATTTATTTATCCTTTCAGAGCCGTGCTAGGTAGCTTAGGCTATGAAACTCATGATCTTCCTGGCCTAGAGTCAGTCTCAAGTACCGGGATTGCATGCGGGTGCTGCTATACTCAGTTCCAATGTTTTAAATTTCAAGTTTTAAATAATTCTAATTTTTATATTTATTTATTTATTTTGAGACAGGGTTTTTATGTGTAGCTCTGGTTGTTGTAGAACTCACTCCATACACCAAGCTGGCTTTGAACTCAGAGATCCACCTGTCTTTGCCTCCAGAATGCTGGATTAAAGGTGTGCGCTACCACTGCCCAGCCTAATTTTCATTTTTAATTTAACAACTTCATAATAAAATTCAATGAGAAGGTAAAAGAACTACCAGTCAAATTTTTGAAATGAAATATGTGATATTCTTTGCTACCTATTGAGTATATTCCAGCCAGTGGCAGGTACTGTAATGTCAATTCAGGCGACAGCCACTCATTGCAAGTGTAAGACTATCTCGGATGGGCTGGAGAGATGGCTCAGAGGTTAAGAGCACTAGCTGTTCTTCCAGAGGTCCTGAGTTCAATTCCCAGCAACCATATGGTGATTCATAACCATCCATAATGAGAGCTGGCACCCTCTTCTGTCCTGCAGGCATACATGTAGACAGAATACTGTATACGTAATAAAAAAAAAAAGAGACTACATTGGATGATGTAGCTAGTACTGGGCTAGTCAGGGTTATATCAGGAGACACTGTGCCCAAAACAAAGCAAGTAGCATACAACAGCAGTCACCAAACAGCATGATTCAGGTGTAGGAGTAGACAATTAGGCCAGGGAGTACAGAAGAGGGTCTAAAAGACAGAGCAGTTCTCAACCTTTCTGACACTACAGATCTTTAATACAGTTCTTCAAGTTGTGGTGACCCCCAGCAAAAATTATTTCATTATGAAAAAGAGTTTTAAACAATTAATTTGCTTTAACTGGGTGGTGGTAATGCATGCCTTTAATCCCAGCACTCAGGAGGCAGAAGCAGGTGGATCTCTGTGAGTTCAAGACCAGCCTGGTCTACAGAGTGAGTTCCAGGACAGCCAGAGCTATACACAGAGAAATTCTATCTCAAAAACCAAACAAATTGCCCGGCATAGTGGTGTATATCTTTAATCCCAAGCACTTGGGCGGCAGAGGCAGTTGGATCTCTGTGAGTTCAATGTTAGCCTTGTTTACAAAGTGAGTTCCAAGACAGGACTGTTATACAGAGAAACCCTGTCTCAAAAAAACCAACTCCCCCAAAACAAACAACAACAACAACAAAACAACCCAAACAAACACCCTCCCCTAAAAAAACAAACCCAAAATTGGAAAAAAATTAGACACTGTTAGTACTCAAGGCTTATGATATTAATGAAAAGGCTTGTGTATTTGGCAGAATCAGTTTTAAAAAGATTTATTTTATTTTGATGTACATATCTGTGTATTGGCATGTGCATGGGAGTGCAGCTACCCACAGAGGCCAGAAGAGGGCTTGGATCGCCTGAAGCCAGATGTGGTTACTAAGATTTGAACTCTAGTCTTCTGCAAGAGCAGCAAATGTTCTTTATCCTGGGCTGTCTTTCCAACCCCAAATCCAACACTGGAGGGGTATTTGTGTGTGTGCGCATGCGATGTCAATGTGTATGTGATATGTGTGTGTATGGGTGTGTGTGATATATGTAGATGTGTGTTGTGTGATATGTGTGCATGAGTGTGTGTATGTGTGATATGTGTGCGTAATATGTATGTATGTGTGCATGTGAGATATGTGTAGATGTGTGTTATGTGATATATGTAGATGTGTGTTATGTGATATATGTGGATGTGTGTGTATGGCTGTGTGTGTGAGCTATATGTGTGTGAGTGTGTGATATGTATGGATGTATGTATGAGATATGTGTGGATGTGGATGTGTGATATGTATGATATGTGTGTAAGATGTGTGGATATGATATGTATGGATATGTGTGTGAGATGTGCGTGGATGTGTGTATGTATATGTGTGTGGATATGTGTGTGAGATACATGTGGATGTGTGATATGTGTAGATGTGTGTATGATGTATTATATGTATTTATGTATATGATGTGTGATATGCATGCATTTGGGTATATGCAAAGGTAGGTCAGAGGTTGTTGTTAGGTGTCTTCCTATATTTCCACTTCATTAAAAAACATATATTTAAAAATATTTATTTACCTTTATGTGTGTGAGTATTTTGCCTGCGTGTGTCTATGTGCACCACTGGTATCTCAGGAGGAGGTCAGGAGAGGACATCAGATCCCCGGAACTGGAATAACAGATGGTTGTGAGCTGGAAACGGAATCTGGATTCTCTATAAAAGCATGAAGTTCTCCTAACTTCCGAGTCATTTCTCTAGTAAACTCCTTTTTGAATTTTTAAAATATTAAGTATTCCAGGTGGTGGTGGCAGTGCACGCATGTAATCCCAGCAGTCGGGAGGCAGAGGACCTCTGTGAGTTGGAGGCCATCCTGGTCTACAGAGCTAGTTCCAGGACAACCAGAGAAACCCTGCCTCAAACAAACAAACAAAATCTTAAATGTACTTACACAATTTCTTCCTTCATGCTTTTCTCCCCAACCTTTCCCATGTCTGATAACCTTCCCCAAGTTCATAGCCTCCTCTTCTCTAACCGTTGTTGTTACACATGCATATGTGTTTTTAGAGCTGACCACTGGGTACCGGATCATCAGTCAGGGGGCTTGTCCCTGGGGAGGGCTACTTCTCACTCTCTCAGCGGTTGTCAATTGCTTGTAGCTCTTCATCTAGGGGTGGAGCCCCGTGAGATTTCCCCCATCTATGTACGGTTGCCAGCTGTGTTGGAATTGCTTAGACCATGTTTGGGCAGTCATGTTGCTGAGGTTTCATGGATGTTGCTTCCCTGTCACAGCTAGAAGGCACAATGTCAGCAGACTTCCTGCTCCTCTGCCTCTCACAGTCTTTCGACCTCTCTTCTGAGATGTTCCCTGAGCCTTGGAGGCGGGACCTGTGCTGGTGTAAATGGCAACCAGTGCTGCCTATGTTTGCATAGGGGTGGGGCACCCCCCCTCCCATCACTCCCTTTCCCAGCAGCAGCATTGATGCAGCCTTGGGAGCCCTCCTCCATCCAGGCTGGAATGTGACTGGTTTGATCTTGTGCTGCTGTGAATGCGTGTGTACAGCAGCTATGTTTTACCCAGAAGGCACCTTGCAGCACCTCTCCCATCCCAGGTCTTACACCCCACCCCCTTCTTCTTCCATGCTTCCTGAGCCTTGGTACTGACTTTAAGTTCCTCTTAACTAGGATGTGAGACCATCCATAGACCATTCTAGAGTGAGGGCTTTGGGACTGCACAGTGTAGGCCTAGTTACTCCAGAGGCTGTGGCGATGGCTTTCTCCTCCGCCTCCCAAGCGCTGTGGGCAGGACAAGGCACAGCCAGCCAGCTCTGTCCTCACCACAGGCACCTAACACTTCCTCCCCACCTAGCGGTTCAGCCCCCAGGGCGTTCCCCTGGGCCAGCCTTCACTCAGACCCGGCTCCTCTCACCACAGGCCTCTCCACAAACCCACTCAGATATGCACTAATGCCATTATCTTCCCGAAATTAAAATCAAGCCTCAACCTATAATGTTTCACGGAGAGGGAATTGGGGTTATATATTCCTGCGTTGAGCCCTATTCTATTTCAGTCATAGCATTTAATTATGATTGGTATGTTAGTGCCCACCGGAGCATAACAAATTGTCATTATGTTATTCTGCTGAGTCTAATTTAATTGGCAAGTTGTCACAAAAGCAATTATCCATCATTTATTTTGTTGCCATAACCACATCTCCAAGAGCACCTGCTGTCTGCAAGGAGAAACGCGCCGCAGTCTCCCAGCCCTGGATCCAGGCCACTTATCTGACACAAAGACATTGCTTCCCCTCTGATTTAAAAATATGTTCTTCATTTCCTGCTGTGGTCTCATGAATCCTCCTGGGGGGAGGTGGGGGAGTCTCAAAGTGCCAAAGGAAATTCATGAGCTGTGAAGTCGCCTGGGGCCTCCCAGGGAGGCAGGAGGCCTGTGGGAGCCCTGTCAGGGTGTGGGTGGGAGGCAGGGGAAGGAAGCCCTTCTCAGACTCAGGAAGGGTCCAGGCTCTGGCTGGGTCATGTTCCACTCTGTTTTGGCAGCCACCTCAGGGATAGTTTATAATACCGGTTGTTCTGTTTCCCTTTGGCATGCCCCATGCGCACTCCCTGGGGGAATCAGAGTATTTGGGCATTTCCCAGAGAGAAAACTTGAGGCCTTCAGAGCCAAATCCAAGTCACAAGGGGAGTGTGAGGCTAGGGCCAAGAATAGGTAAAGGTCTCTGAATTTCAGAAACTTCCGCATTCTTCTGATCAGACACAAGCCACAAAACCTGGTGAGAGACAGACCTGTCTGAGTTCCTGACTCTCTGGAGCTGTTCCATGCTCCGTTTTGTATGGTCTCATCATGTTGAGAAGGGGTGGAAGTCAGGGGAAGGTCATTGGAGTTCATGCATGATAGAGCCTTGGTACAGTGATGGCCAATCTCCCGAAGCCTTTGCTTCCAGACCCTTCAAGACCCTGTTGTCCCCACTCCCACTGACCTGCCTCTCTGCTCCTGAGCAGTGTCTCCCACCACCCAAGCAGAGAGGCTCCTGAGAGACAAAGAGGGGAGCCAAGTTATCACGCGAATATTTTGTTTTTCCCTGAAATTAGGAAGACAGTCCTCAGGGAGAGTGAAGCCTTAGGTTGGTTTCTTCTCTGTGGATTAGAAGCAGGTGAAAAAAAAATAATCAGCCATCTTGTTCTCACTTCTGGAATGCTCTTATTAGCCCAGTCAACAGGGGACTCATTAAAAACAAAGGCCCAAAACAAACAAGAAGCCCAAACGCCAACTCAAAAAGAAAGAAACAAACAAAAAGAAACTACAGCTGTAGAGAAAGGGGGGAAGTCAGTTCTTTAAATAAACCAGCTTTTCCCTCTGGGTCACTCATAGCCATTCCCAGGTTATTTAGGAAAACTGGAAAATTACTTCCTTCCTCAAGACAGGCGGACCATCTCTTGCAACTCTTAAAAAAAAAAAAATCCCTTACTGCAGGCACTGATGAAATTAACTAGAGGTGTGTCAGGTTCCTCCCTCCCACCAGTATTCTTTCTAAGGAATCTTCCTCGCAGCCTTGAAGCTAGTCTTGCCCCACCAGCACAGTGTTCAAGACCTCTGCTCCTTGAGTTTACACAGAGCGGGAACACTTCCAGGGCTCAGGGAGGGGCAGGGCATGAGGGCCTCCGTGGGCCCGGTCATGCCAGGGGGTGAGGCTGGCTGGCATGCATCACGAGGGAGCATATTAAATGGGCTCCGGCTCTGTGCGAAGTTGGCTAAGTGAGTGAAGAACCACAAAAAAGCGAGCATCATCCTTGACCCCGGAATCCCACTTGCATAAGCAGATTGCTTCAAGCGCAGAAGGAGGCTGGTCCTCTGGCTTTATTTATACAGACAGAGCAAAGGCTGTAAAAAACACAGCAGCGTGGAACACCAGACTGCAAACACAGGGCTGATGCTGGACTTTCGGTTTTTGTTTGCTGGCGGGGCTGTTGAGACTATGTAATTTTGTTAAATTAGCGTGGATTGAGCTAGATGGTAACTAGCCAGGTTCCATGTGGCTGTAAATACATCTGAGATCTACGGACATTGAAGTCCCTCCATGTTACCATCCAACTGCCCTGGTAAACAAACTACCTTCAAGGCAGGGGCAGAGCTTGGTGGTAGAGCACTTGCCTAACACGCGTGCACAGGCATCTTGGATTCCTATCCCCAAGCATTCCTATCCCCAAGCACCACAAAACCGAATTGCTTCCAATCTAGTGGTTTGAACAACATACATGTATTATCTTAACAGTTTTGTAGGTGGGATGTGGGGAAGTGTTCTCATGGACTAAAATCAAGAGGTTGACAGGCCCGTGTTTCTTCTGAATGTTCTGAGAGAGAACCAGTTTCCTTGCCTTTCCCAGTTTCTAGCATTCCTTGGCTTATGACTTCCTTCCTCCAGAGTTTTCTCACATCCACTACTTGGGCCTTCTTCCTCCATAGTCACTCTTCCCTTTGTCTCTCCTGGTCACCCTTTCAGGATCCACAGATAATCCAATCTGCCTATTCGGCTTTTTTAAAAGATTTATTTATTTATTATGTATACAGCGTTCTGTCTGCATGTTTGCCTGCAGGCCAGAGGGCACCAGATCCCATTACAGATGGTTGTGAACCACCATGTGGTTGTCGGGAATTGAACTCAGGACCTTTGTAAAAGCAGCCTGTGCTCTTAACCTCTGAGCCATCTCTCCAGCCCCCAACCTGCCTGTTTTAAGGTCGGTGGATAGGCAGCCTTCATTCCATCTGCAAGCCTAACTGTGCTCACAGGGATATGACCAGGAATGGGAGAGAGCTGGAGATGCATTATTCTTCCAACCATCCTCTGACCCAGAGGCTCACATTCAGTGAGGAAGATATATAACTTTGTTCTCACGGTGTGTAACGGACAGCCATAGTCAGCAGGCTGCATCCGGGAAGCGTCTTGCACATCTGTACGTGACCCAGAAGTTTTGTTTTTTCCAAAACAAGGTTTCTCTGTAGCTTTGGAGCCTGTCCTGGAACTAGCTCTTATAGACCAGGCTGGTCTCAAACTCGCAGAGATCCACCTGCCTCTGCCTCCTGAGTGCTGGGATTAAAGGTGTGCGCCACCACCGCCTGGCTGACCCAGAAGTTTTATAGTAGAAACCAGATGCTGTTCCACTTGGCTTTGCTCCTTGCCCCAACACAAAGTCTCTGTCTGCTCTGGTCATTTTATCTGCTATTCCATGTTCCTCTATGCCCTTCCTCAGTCCCCCTGCATCCCTAAGTTGTCTTTTCTTTTTTTTTCTTAGTTTCTATGCAAATCGCCTCTACCCTCCAAGATCCAGGTTGCTACATCCTCTGTGACTATTCCTGGGACTCCACACACCCAGCCCTGGATGTGCAGAACACGGGCGTCTACTTCAGTGCAATTGCTTTCATGAGCTCCAGTCTCAGTCTTAGTGTGAGGTCAAGCATTGTGGGTTCTAATTCTGTCACCCCCACAATGTCTATCATAGAATCACTAAAGTTTATGTCAATAAAAAATGTACTGTACAGGGTAGAGAGACGGCTTGGCGGTGCACAGCTGCCTGTAACTCCAGCTCCAGGGGATCCAATGCCCTCTTCTGGCCTTTGTGGTCATCTGCACCCATATGCAGACACATACACATAATTAAAAAAATTTTTATAAAAATGTACGGCACAAAAGTATAGTGATATTTCATTTGTATTTTAATACATAAAGCTGGCCTGAAGACCAGAGAGTAAAACAGCCCCACTGGTCTGCCTTACAGACCAGGCAGTGGTGACGCAAACCTTTAGTCCCAGCACCAGAGAGGATTCCTGGAGGCAGAATCACCATTTTGAACTGAGGAAGAGGTCAGAGCCAGTGGCTCACTGTTTTGCTTTACTGACCTTCAGGTTGAACCCCAATATCTGTCTCTGGGTTTTTATTAATCGAACTACACACAACGTGTTAGGGGAGCAGATCTTGGGCTAAGCGTTCTTCCTTGAAGGAGGGGGAGGTGTCACAGGTGCGAACTGCGGCCCATGTTGGCTTTCACAGTCTGCTTTTCAAGCACAAACCCAGTGCTCTTGTCATCTGAGCCTCCTCCCTGTTCCTAAGTGACCACCCGCGTTTCCCAGTTGGACATCTCTGCCCATTCAGTTGGAAAAAATAATAGTCAAAACTGACACCCACCAGTCACGCTGACAGGGAAGGGACAAAAATGATCAAGCCTCGCTAAGACAAAAGACTAACAGCAATCCGCTTGACAGACAAGGCAGCATGTCCCTAATATGTAACGTGCAAAGGAAAAGCTTTAAAGAGACAGACAGAAGACATGCAAACGCATTTTACAGATGAGTGGATACAAGTGGCCAATAAGTGTGTGAGAGACGTGCAGCCAGGGAAACAGAAAACAAAACAACAATTAACACTCATCTCACTTATCAGATAGGGAAAGAATAAAGACAGAAGACAGATAACACACAGTGTTGAGCAGCAAGCCAGTAAACAGGACTCTTAACACACTGCTCATACAGCTGGGGAAGCAGTCTCAAGGTAACAACTGAGTTAAATATGAGCTTTTTAAAAAAGCAGATCTATTATTTTCAGTTTAAAAATCATATGTATGTATGTATGTGTGGCTAGGTGCATATGTGTATTATGTGCATATGGCAGTCTTTGACATGCCAGTGGAGGCAGATCCTGTGGAGCTGGGGTTATGGGTGGTTGTAAGCCACTCAGCACGGATGCCAGGAACTAAACTTGGGTCCTTTGTGAGCAAAGAAAGTGCTCTTAGCCACTGAGCCATGGCTTCAGTCCCTGCGAACACCTTTTTCCCCCAAACATGAAACATGTGAATGTATCCTATAAAAAACATTGATGCTAACATGCAGTTATCATATTATGAATGTGCACACACACAGCATTGTTTTCTGCAGAGCTGTTCCTTGCATCGGAGACAGGCTGTCTGCACTGCTTATTAAAAGGAGAATGTTAGCATGAGCCCCACCTAGGTTAAAGGGACCATGGAAGCCACCAACTTTGAAGGGGACACTTGGCAGCAGCAGTTCTTGGAGGCCATTCAACAAGGAGTGACCTAGGTGCAGTCTTTGGCATGGCTGGAGCCTGCCAACATGAGGGAATCACAAGTGTCCTTAAATCCCTGCCAGAAAACTGTCACAGGGTGCACTCACTTCAGAAAGGAGGCTGTTGGGCGAATTATAATACGTACACACCATAGGCTGCTATGGAGGCACTGAACGGTGGGTGAGTTAGGGTTCTGCTGATGTGGAGGAACCTCCAAGACACCATGGCAGGATGTCATGTAACAGAAGCAAAAGGTGGTGTGCGACAGGATTTGAGAAGGAGGGGCAGACCTGTACAAGGGATGGCTGCATATCAGTAAGGAATCTCAAAGGAAGACCAGGAAGAGAGGTTGAGGAAGGAAGATTGCTATCTTGGCCTACAGAGTATGATTCTATTTCTTTTTGTTTCTTTTCTTCCTTCTCTTCTTCTTCTTCTTCTTCTTCTTCTTCTTCTTCTTCTTCTTCTTCTTCTTCTTCTTCTTCTTCTTCTTCTTCTTCTTCTTCTTCTTCTTCTTCTTCTTCTTCTTCTTCTTCTTCTTCTTCTTCTTCTTCTTCTTCTTCTTCTTCTTCTTCTTCTTCTTCTTCTTCTTCTTCTTCTTCTTCTTCTTCTTCTTCTTC
>PVIU01000275.1:0-95891 GCA_004026605.1 Ondatra zibethicus | reverse complement strand
TCAGGCAGGGTTTCTCTGTGTAACCCTGGCTGTCCTGAAACTCACTCTGAATACCAGGCTGGTTTCAAACTCACAGATCTGCCTTCCTCTGCCTCCCAAGCGCTGGGATTACAGGTGTGCACCACCACTGCCTTGCTTTAGAGTTTGATCCTATTTCAACATAACACAACATAGCACAACACAACATAGCATAACACAGTAACAATTTGGAAGGCTGTAGACTCCAGATGTTCACAGGGCCAGTGAGAAATGACCTGGACTGGTGCAATAGGAGACATAAACTTGAAAAGCTCTTACTGAGGGCTAGTGAGGTGACTGGGTGGGGGTGCTTGCTGCCGAGCCTCACAACCTGCATTTAATCCCCTACAGCCCTTATGGTAGGAAGGGAAAATTAGCTCCCGTGAATTGTTCCAGGTTTCGAAATGTATGCTGGGGTATGCTCTTCACGCACGCGCATGCACACACACACACACACACACACACACACAGAAAATAGTTGAAAAAAACCCACCTGGTCATCAAAAAACAAACTCTTGCTGGACATGGTGGCATGAAATTTTGATCCCAGCCCTCAGGTGGCAAAACAGGAGGCTCTCTTTGAGTTCAAGGACAGTTTGGTCTATGTAGGGAGATTCAACCCAACTAGGGCTACCTAGTGAGACCCTGTCTCAAAACAAACAAACAAACAAACAAACAAACAACAAAAGCCCCTGTATTGGGCTGGGAGATGGTTCAGTGTTAACACACTTGATATACAGGCTTAAGGACCTGAGTTTGGAACCCTCGAGTGCATGTGAAATCAGACACAACAGTGCACATCTGTAATCCTAGAATGTCTAAACATTGCATGGGGATACATGCACACCTGCTCACACACACATGCATAAAGGTTAAAAAATGCTGCATCCTTTGACTTGTTATAATGACCATGTACTTACTACACCTGTCATTACAAATATTAATAACTTAAGGAGAAAGGAGCAGGACAGAGGTTGTCGTGGTCTTTGTGCTAAGTAGGTGGGAACGAGCGAGTTCCAATGCAGGTTCCTGCACTCAAGCCTGTTTGGCCCTCATTTGAGCTAATTAAACAAAAGTGACATGGCTTTCATTTCCTTGGTTAAATGGGTTCAGATCCTGGGATTAAAGACAGAGTCATTTACATATGGAGTGACCCTTCTTTTATTCCCATGGCCTCTCATAATAAATTAATTAAGAGTCATTCAGTGGCAGTCCGCCTTCCCAGGATGCTTTCCCTTTGGTGCAGGCTTTGTCTGAACCCATGTTGTTAGTTAGCATCTTTGCCCATGGGTAGCAGGGTGAGCCCCGTCTGCTCCAGGACATTCAGCAAGCGTGTGAGCCCTTTTCCCAGTCTCCGGAGCGAGAAAAACATCTGCCTGTTACTGGGGAAAGAGAATACCCAGTGTTCTTTCTCTCGGCTTTCCACTTCTCAGCCACACTGGGGAAATCCTTTCTTCTGAGCCCCAGCTACTCTGGAGGTCACAGTCCCACAGTCACCATGGCAACTCCCTTCAGGGTATGGCCAAGGGGGCTGTCGAGAAAAAGAGTCGGAGACTTAGCAGGGGGCCTCAGGAGAAAGCCTTTCACAAGGGGAGTTTGAAAGTCTCAATTATTGGGTCTGTACTCAGGATCCTGCTTTTTATGGGATATGTTATTTCTGGAAATTTGCTTTAGGTCGATTTTTTTTTGTAAAATCTCGTAATTTTATTTTAAACACTCAAGTGGGGCTCTCTGTGCGAAGAACCCCATCGCGAATTCTTTTGTAAAGTGAATAAAAACCCTTATGATTCATTAAGTGCAAGAGTGGATGTTCTGATGTGAGGTTGTTTTGAAGTTCAGCATCCTGGTTTGGGGGGATTATAAGGTAAAAGACAGGATAAAAGTGTGGGTGCTCACTAGGGAGATTGTATTCTGAGTGACACTGGAGGTAGCATGCAGATTTTGTATTAAAGTTGAGGTCTGCCAAAACATCCCAAGCCATGGCAGAACCTGTGATCCCATCATTCTAGAGGCAGAGGGACGAGGGTCATCACAAGTTGAAGGCCAGCCTGAGCTACAGAGTGAGTTCCAGGCCAGCCTGAGCTACACAGCGAGTTCCAGGCCAGCCTGAGCTACACAGTGAGTTACAGGCCAGCCTAAGCTATCCAGTTAGTTCCCGGGGGTGGGGTGGGGGCATAACAAGACCCTGAACCTGGACACGCAAATTCAGCTCAGGAGATTTGGGGCAACGGATCCGCAGGACAGAGAAACAGAGTAAGACAGGGAGGGAAGCCTGCTTCTTATCCCAGACAACATCACCTCTGGGGAGCTACAGATCAGAGACACCTCAGAGTTCACCACCCCGAGCCCTGCAAAGGAGCTGGACTTTTTCTAATCTCTGATTCGCCTTTGCCTGGTTCTAGTTGCTCAAGGGCAAGGTAATATTCCCAGAGGAAAGCAGCTTTGCTGCCCAGGGGCTGAGCTCTGAAAACCATCCCAGAAGCTGCTAGGGAATACACAGGGGTGCCAGGCATGCCCGGCTGGCGAAAGGGAGTCAGAGTCCAAAGGGATTTTAGTGGCATCGCCACAGAAGCCAAATATGGTAAACAAACCACTCTCAGCCACACGAGGTTAGCTATCCAGAAGGGTGCTGGAGGCGTGAGATGGTGACACGCTTAGGCAGATCTAAGTTGGTTGAACAGGGTAGTTGATGAGCGTGCCATTATCCCAGGCCTGGCATATGGGAGACACCTGACAATATCTATGCATGAGTGGCTTCAGGGACTGGCACCTGTTAGGACTGTCACCAGCCCTAAATTTTCATCTCAGAGTTTCAGAATTCATTCCTTTGTCTTAGGAACTTACCGAGTCCTGATTCAAATGAATACACTCGGGCCTGTCTCAGGAAAAGGCAGAGCCTGCCTGGATATGTGTGCATTTTTGAGAACTAATTTTGTTTTGCTTCAATATGGGAGACTTGGGTTGGATAGATGGCTTGTTGGTTAAGTACACTTGTTGATCTCACAGAGGACCAAGATTCAGTTCCCAGCACCCACATGGCAGCTCAGAACCATCCAGAACTCCAGTTCCAGGGGATCCAAAGCTAACCTTTGCAGGTGCCAGGTACACACATGATGCCTATACATAAATGCAGGCAAAACATTCATACACATAAAAAAAGATCTTTAAAAAAAACACATGGTAGACTTGTGATGTTTGTAAAAGACTTTAACACTAGGGCACTTTGGTAGTTTGCACAAGGCCCAGTTCTACTTTGTCCTCAAAGGTAGATGTTATCACACCCCCCCCACACACACACACGGGGCAGGGGAGAGGGATGGAGTGGGAGGGAGGGAGGCAGGCACAGTCTCAATGTGGTCTGGCTGCCCTGGAACTTCCTGTGTAAAATCAGGCTGGCCTTGAATGCAGAGTTCCATCTACCTCTGCCTCTCAAGTGCTAAGATTAAAGGCAAGCATTGTCATGTCTGGCAGGTTTATATATTTTAAAATTACACTTATTTATTTACTTTTATTCCATGTGTATGGGTGTGCACCTGTGAACTGGTAAGGGATGGAGGGACGCAGTGCTTGAGATTCGCTTGTGAATAATTGGTGGGGAAGGAGGCGATGATCAGCTATGTGTTGGTAATTATCAGAATTATTGGAAACCTTGAAGACGGATGCCTGGGCTTATTATCCTCTGCAATGTTTTCCTATAAAACATTAGTCCCACTGGGCCTGGAAGCACACGGGAGGCAAAGACAGATGGATATATAGCAAGCTCTTGGTCGGTCAGGGATTCATAGTGAAACATGGCTCATCAGTTACTCTTCTGCTGTGATAAAACAGCATGACCAAAGAACTTAAAGAAGGAAGGCATTATTTGGGCTTACAGTTCTCAGAAGGAAAGGATCCATCATGGCTGGGAGGCACAGTTGGCAGCTGCAGACTGGGCAACAGGGGCAGGAAGCTGAAAGCTCAACCAGGAAGTAGAGAGAGCCAAGGGGAAGCAGCTTGAGACTTTATACTCTCAAAGCCCTCCCCCAGTGACCAGCTAGGCCACACCTCCTACATCTCCTCAAACAGCACCAGCAAATGGGGATCAAGTGTTCAAATAGCTGAGCCTGTAAGGGACATTTCAGTTTCAAACCACTATACACTGTCTCAAGAAGTAAAACAGTAGGGCGGTGGTGGTGCACACCTTTAATCCCAGCACTTGGGAGCCAGAGACAGACGAATCTCTGTGGGTTTGAGGCCAGTCTGGTTTACAAGAGCTAGTTCCAGGACAGGCTCCAAAGCTACAGAGAAACCCTGCCCCAGAAAAAAAAAGAAAAAAAGAAAAAAAAAACAGAAGTAAAACAGTAACAGTAACAAGAAGTAACAGTAACAACCCATCTCTGATTGGTCAAACAAATAAGGGCAGGGGAAATCAGATAGTTCAAAGATCCAGAACCTTCCAGGAAGTCCTTTGGAGACTGTCAAACCCCAGGTGTCTCTGAAAAACATTAGTATTCTTGAGAATGCCCCTCCCATTTGCTTCCTAATGAAGTCATCAGTTAGTTCCATGAAGGCTCGTTTCTTTCTTTTCTTTTTTCCTTTTTGGATTTTTGAGACTTGCTTTGTAGACCAGGCTGGCCTCACACTCACAGAGATCCAATGCCTCTGGCCCCTGATTAAAAGCATGTGTCACCACAGCTAGCTCCTGAAGGCTCTTTTTAAGCAACTTTCTTTCTTTTGTATTTTTTTTGAGACAGTCTTGTGTACACAAGGCTGGCTTCAAACTTACCATGTAGCTGAGGATGATCTTGAACTTCTGATCCTCCTGTGTCTACCTCCTGAGTGTAGGGATTAGAGTTGGATGCTGCTGTCCCTGGTTTATTCATACAGGAGATGGAACCCAGGGTTTCATGCATCCTGGGCAAGCAATCTACCAACTGAGCCTCATCCCCAGCTCCCTTGCAGTCTCCTAAGAACAGCCATAATTAAGAGTTAAGGCTCACAGGCTCGCAAGCTTTAAACCACAGTGGATCCTCTGGGGCTGCCTCATGCCAGGCTCCAGGGAGACTTGCCATTCTGCCGGAAGTCAGAATGGAGACTTCCTGCCTCACACCTACCTAGCCAGACCTAACAGGAGAATCCCCTTATCTTCAAAATACTGGTTCCCTTCTGACTCAGATTTCTCCTTTCTGCAGGGACTGCTGGGTGGGCACTTCTGAGCTGTTGTCACAGAGGGCCGGTTGGGAGTCAGCCTGGTTTCTTTCTCCGCCCCCCCCCCCAACTCCCTTATAATATCGCTCCGTGATCCTTCCCCAACTACAGGCTCCTGGGCTGGAAGAGCGGCAGTGAGACCTTCTGTGAGACTGCTCAGGACCGCGTGTGATGAGCACTCAGTGTCTTAGGTGAATCAGGTCATCCAGTGAAAGATTTTTATCTTAAGTTCCTCCCCGGCTTCCTGTGTAAGCAGCAGCCTATATTTAGCTGACAGCCTCCCTGCTTGCATTTGAAAGCTAAGGCAGCGTGGGCATTACGAGTGGGCAAAGGTGTGTTAATACACTCGGAGTGGCTGAATTTGAACATCCACAGACTTTTATACCGTAAAGGAAAAAATTAGAAGAATAATCCCATGTAAAGCTTTTCATTTCGATATTAAAGCGACATCTCTTGATGGGTGTTCTACTTTGAAGGCCTACAGTTATTTTTTTCCATGTTAAAAGTGAAACATTTCAATTTGGCTCAGGCGGGTGCTGGCCACCCACAAGCCAGGCTGGGTCCTTAAGGCCTGGGCTGGCGGGAAGATATCCACAGCCCACCTGATGCCATTCTGCTCAGGCAGATGGAAGCCACCCACAGGCCAGCCTGGGTCCTCCAGGCCTGGGCTGGAGTGACAGGTGGACGCCGTTATGATGGGCAAATATGTGGTGAGGAAATGGGAGACATAGAGAAGCAGAATGGTTCGTGTGTTGTGGAAAGAGGCTGAATGGATACGTGAAGGTGGTGAGGGGTAGGCTGATGTGGGTGACCTGCTTGCCACCTGGGGCCATGGTGACATCAGGGCCCATGGTCCTACTGCAGCCAGGGTCTGTGGTGACATTCTTTGCCTGCGTTGCCACCAAAGGCCACGTGGAAGCCTGTGGGCTATGCCACTGCCAGAGCCATGCTGATCTGAGTGGCCTGTGCTGCCACCCAGAGCCATGGTGTTTTCCGGGCAATCTGCTGCTGAGAGTCATGTCTGTGGCCCTGCAGCAGCTAGGGCCTGTGCTGATGTCTGTGGCCCGGGTTATCCCAGGAGGCCATAGGAACCAGTAGTGATAAAACCAGAGGGCCGCGCTGAGCCGTCCTACCCTTTCCTGGCCCTGGCTTTCACTAGACACTAAAGGAGGGCGGTGAACATCCCCACTCCCCATCCCCTTCACTGGACACAGCCCGAGAGCTGTGCACATCTCCCCACCCCATCTCCAACACTGGGGAGAGATGGCCCCACCCCTCGCCACAGGCATGGGAGAACTGGCCATGATGGCATAGGTGGAGAAGAGCTGGCTCCGCCCCTCGCCTGAGTAGGGCAGCCCCAGTGACCTGGACTGACCAGCTCAGCAGTCACCCAGGCCCACATCCAGGGTTTTGGGTTGGCCCACCCTTACATCTACCCCATCTATGTCCTGCTGGAGCGTGTGAAAGAACTGGTCCTGTGGAATGATACCCGCAGGATCTCCATGACTCAGGGAGGTCACAGGCTATCCAGAGGAGTTTCGGTGAGGGTCCAGTGATGATGGTGGACCAGGAATCAGAGGCCTGGAACCAGACTAATGAGTCATGTGTAAGTAAGGTTGGTGCTCCCTCCCGGTGCCACTTAAGATGAATGAAGAGCTGTTGAAGACGCAGGAACGATGGAGGAGCGAAGAGGGTTTGTCTGTTTTGTTTTTAACTTTTAAAAGTTTTCTCTTTTGGGGACACTGCAAGGGTGAGGGACAGATATGGGGGACTGGGAGATGAGCAGAATTGGGGTTCATGATGTGAAATTCCCAAAGAATCAATAAAGAAATCATTTTTTTAAAAAGTAAAACATTATCAAAGTCTTTAAAAACACAGAAGAGGGCCGGAGAGATAGCTCAGTGGTTAAGAGCACTGGCTGCTCCTCCAGAAGACTCAGGTTCGATTCCCAGCACCTACATGGTGGTTCACAACCATCTGTAACTCCAGTTTTAGGGGGACCCAATGCCCTCTTCTGCCCTCTGAAGGCACTAGGCATGTTTCACAGACATACGTGCAGATAAAACACCCATACATATAAAATAAAATACTAAAATTGTTAAAAATGCCATGTGCGGGACCAGCCTCGACAAAAATACCTCTTACCAGGGTAGAATTTAGAAAATATTAGTAAAGACTATGAAGACACGAATGAAAATAATAAAAAAGAAGAAACATAGAATAGTATTGGGAGGGAATTCCAATGAGTACTGAAATTCGTCCATATTTTCAATTGCTTTAAATACCCCTGACTCCAAAAGGTAGGAGTAAGACAAAAAACTGCATTAATATGATACAAGGAAATGAACAGACCAGTTGAAGGTAACAGGCTACATCCATAGTTAAACATTCTGTTGCTAGAACAAAACAAGTCACGCTCACACCCTAGACCAAAACATTCTGTAGGCAAACCACTCTCTCAGTGGAATTCAAAGTTATTTCCTTAAGGGAAATGAAGCCTTAGTTGGATCCTTAGACTTTTGGAGTAGAAACATATCTACTTTTCCATCCTGAAATATGAGGTCTGGGTATTAGCTATACGTGTTGACAATAACCCTGAGAGAGCAGAACTCTCTGGTCTTATGTCTAGGTGGGACCTTTGTTTGAGGCAGAAACACAATAATAGAGGTAAGTTTCAACTCTCTGATCTTTGGTCAATGTGGAAATAGGCTCACATTTTTGGGCCTCCACAATACAGAAGTTTAAAAAGAAACAAACATAGTCTTCACTATTTGGTGCCAATTGTTGGAAGTATTGTGTACACAAGATTTTAAACTGTCACTGTTGTCTACAGCTATGACATTCACAGTGTACATAAATCTTAGCAGGACTGTTTTCCAGTCGTATGATGTGCCTCCCCGCAGTGTTCCTCACAGGCATGCTGCCAGATGGTTCCTGAGGAAGATCCCTCTGTGTTTTTCTCACTCTTCCCCTACAAATGGGCAGATGGGATATTCCCATTTCTCTCTACTATGAATAACACCACAGCAAACCTCTTTTTTTCTGTGTTTGAAGTGATTTTCTTAGGCTCCGACTCCAGCCAGTAAAAATTTTTGGATATTTTTAAGGCTCTTGACTCATTTGGCCAATTTGTTGATTTTACGGGTTTTGCATGAATTCGCATTCTTGCAAGAGTTCTGATTTGAGTCTGAATATAAAGCGAGAGGCTGGAGAGGTGGCGCCACAGTAAGAGAGCTCGCTGCTCTTGCAGAGGACCTGAGTTCAGTTCCCAGCACCCATGTTGGGCAGCTCACATCCATCTGTCACTCCAGCTCTAGGGACCTGACATCCTTTTCTGGCCTCTGTGGGGGATCTTGTAGATCTCTCTCTCTCTTTCACACACACAAATAAAAAATAATAATAAAATAAATCTCTTAAAGAGTTATAAATGTGGGGTGACCTTGTCTCTTATTCCACCCCTTCTCTGGTAAAAAAAAAAATTCCTGTGTAGACGTAAACTTTAAAGGTTGTGACACATGAAGCAATACTTGCCTCCCCCCATTTAAGCATTCTGGTCCTTTCTAGAAGACTACCGCTGCAGTTTAAGCCGATTGTGAGCCCCTGTTCTGTCGGTCTCACTTCAAACCACCAGTGACCATTTCTGCCCCTCCCTCTCGGGAGCCAGTGCCCTTGTCTGATTTTGCAGCAACTTAGGAACTGACTGTTATGGATTATATGTGAACTGTCCCTCACAGGGTCTTGTGTTTGAGCAATTAGCCCCCAGTTGATGGTGCTCTTTCGAGAGACCGTGAGCCTTCAGGAGATGGGGCCTATCTGGTGGAAGCAGGTTACTAGGAGCCGGCCTTTGAGGGCTACACCCACTTCTGCTTCTGGTTTATTTTCTGTGCTTCCTGGCCCACCAAGATGTGAGAAGTCTCCATCACATGTTCCTACTGCCGTGAGCTCTGCTGTAGCTCTTCCTCATTATGATGGACTGAAATCCCTCTGAAACTGTGAACCAAAACCAAACCTCCCTCTCTGAATTTGTGAGGTGGTTTTATTTTTTAAATATTTATTTATTTATTATGTATACAATATTCTGTCTGTGTGTATGCCTGCAGGCCAGAAGAGGGCACCAGACCCCATTACAGATGGTTGTGAGCCACCATGTGGTTGCTGGGAATTGAACTCAGGACCTTTGGAAGAACAGGCAATGTTCTTAACCTCTGAGCCATCTCTCCAGCCCCCGTGAGGTGGTTTATGATAGCAATGTAGAAAGTAGCTAAACCCCCAGCTGGATAGCCTTTACTGGTGTCCATGCTAGTCTGTAGCCATGTTGATGAATTCAGATTCTTTCTAAGGTATCCCAAGTCCCACTGCAGCTGGAGGGACCGAGAGCTCAGTCTAATTATCTGGCCAATAAATTCACTCTTCCTTTCCCCCTAGGATGTGAGATAGAGTTGCTTGCAGGTTTTGCCAATTTAAACTCCACCTGGAAGGAGGAAAAACTTGCTCACCCTCTTATTCTGCTTATTCTGATGCTGGGAGAAAAGGAGAGATGACAATATCTGAGGAGCCTCCCTCTTGTGGGAAGTGAGTAAGGGAAGCAGAGAGGCATCTGTGAGCCATTAGAGAGCTCAGGAAGAAACAAACAAACTGCCACCAGAGCCTGTGAGGTTACCAGTGCCCCCAGGGGAGGGACTTCTGCCCTGATTGTATTGTTTTGCACAAGAGATGGAAGGAGGGAGGGAGGGAGAGAGAGAGAGAGAGGATACAGACACTGAGGGAGGAATGCCCTTGGCTGAGGGAGCAATCTCCATGATGATTTTGACTTACACTGACAAGTCTTAGAGCAAAGACTTCCCTTGCAGAAGGCTTTTTGGGAGTGGAACAAGAATACAGTGACGGCTTTGGAGATCAGAGAAGGGCACAGGAGTTCAGGGTTCAGGCTAGGGGGCTGGGAAGTACCTGATAATGGTGGCAGAACTGACATTTCCGGTGCACTTACTGCATCCCAGGAACTGTCCAAAACACTTCACATGGGATGGTCTGTTTCTCAGTACAAAGTCATGTGGGAGTGACTACCATCACCGAAACCTAAGGATGAGAGTCAGGACTCACAGAAAGGATGTGGTCAGGCTGGTGGGTGGGAGCTGTGAGTATCCTGGGAACAATACAATGGACTGGAGGGCCCTGGGGAGATGGCTCAGAAGATAAAGTATTTGCTAAGTAAGGCTGAGTGAGAGTCAGAGCTCAGTTTCCAGACCTTATGCAACAGATTGGAAGCTCACTGGTTGTCATCCCAGTGCTTGGGAGGTAAAGATAAGAGGATCACGGGACTTTTTAGGTGGTCAAGGTGAATGATGAGCCTGAGTGAATGAGAGACTATGTCTCAGAAGAATAAGATGGTCAGCAATTGAGAAAGATATATGACATCTGTTTACTTCTGACCTTTGTGCGCCTAGGCGCGCGCACACACACACACACACACACACACACACACACACACACACACACACACAGACACAGAGAGAGATGGAAAGAGACAGAAAGAGACAGAGAGAGATTGGGGAGCGGGCAGAGCTTTCAAGTACAGAACAGAACATTAGATGGTCTTCTGGTAATCCCACTGCTCAGTGACCTGGGCTCCAAATCTGGGGCTCCCCCAAACCTGGGCCCGGAGCTCTCCCTGCCCTCCTGTTGCCCCTGCAATCTCTCCTGGGTCTAGTCCTCTTCCAAACATCAAGCTCCACCCCCCACCCCCAGCTGTCTCTGAATCCCACCCCCAGCTGTCTCTGAATCCCACCCCACTATTGCCAAACTTCTAACTCCAGCTGCCCGGTACTCCATCCGTCTTCTACATCACTCAGACCCCCGTAAACACGTCTGTTTAGTATCCAGCCCGCTAATGGCAGTTGGTGAATTTATACGCTTGCCTCTCCAGTCAAATGCTTGTCAGGTGAAGGGAGAGCGGCGGCATTAGGGAAACTCCAGGGAGGCAGCGATTTGTGGAATAAGGGTGATTTCCAAGCTACTCTCCGTCACTTTTTAAATACCTTCTCAGGCTTTCTTGGAGGACACACAAGCCTACATACAGTTCATCGTGATGCGAAACAAAGAAAGAGATTTGTATTGAGAAACACTGACCCCTTTTCTCCCTGTGCGTCCACAAGGTCAGGCGCATCCCCGGTTTTATTTAGGAGTGTTATTAGAAACAGCCAGGACCACCCCAGCCCCAGCTGGCCTCACCAGAATGCTCATTTCTTTGAGCATATTGCTGGGACATTGAAAGAGAGGCTGATGACAGAGGATTGTTTCACAAGTGTGTCTCTGCTTCTATGATAGAGAGAAAAGTATGTCTAATGTGCGAATCCAGAAATGGATGAAGAAGAGGGGCCAAGCTTTATGTAATCAATATTTTTTTAGATTTATTTATTTATTATGTATACAACATTCTGCCTCCATGTATGCCTGCACGCCAGAAGAGGGTGACAGATCTCATTACAGATGGTTGTGAGCCACCATGTGGTTGTGGGAATTGAACTCAGGACCTCTGGAAGAGCATCCAGTGCTCTTAACCTCTGAGCCATCTCTCCAGCCCCCTGTAATCAATATTTAAAAATTGTCCTCTTTTAAAAATTTAATTACATTTACTTGTTTATTTGTGTGTCCTTGTGTGTGTGTGCAACATGCCAGGGTGTGCACGTGGAGGTCCCAGGACAACTTGTAGGAGTCTGTTCTCCCCTTGTATCATGCGGGTCCTGGGGACTGAACTCAGGTTGTCAGGTTTGTTGACAAGCATCTTTACCCACCAGCCATGGTCGCTAGTTTTGAAACCAAGAAGGTAGAGTCATGATTAGTCTTTGTCTCACAGATCGTTGGTGATAGGCAAGGCATAGAGTCACGGAGACATCTCTGACTGTGGGTTATTCGTCCCTTCCAGTGTGGACTAAGTCAGTTAGTGCATTTATTGAGCAGTTGCTATGTGCCAGGCTGTGTACTAGGAGGTGCAAATACATGGATGAGCAAAACAAAGTCCCTCCTTTTCCTGGAGCATATGACCTAGTCGGAGGAGACAAAGTGATTACCGGATGTATAATCCATCCAGGACTGGTGAATGCCATGAGACAATCCATCACGGCAAGGGGAAGGGATGGACTTTGCCTTTTCTGTAGAACTTGCTAAAGGACTCTCTGCCGAGAAGGGCGAGAAGTAAACCAAATGCGGAAGGTGCCCAGTGGGTGCTTGGAGTCAGAACATTCCAGAAAGAGAGAAAAGAAGAACAGCGCCTCTGTGGCAGAATCATGCTGAGTACTCAGGCCTGGCCTGAGTGAGGGTGATGACGTCAGAGAAGACCCCAAGGGTAAGATTGGAGGTGACTCTGTTGACTGAGGAAGAACATGAACCATTGGAAAGTTAAAGTAAAGGAAAGGCGTGACATTTGCTGGAAGAGACCCTATCTACTGGCATGTGGAAATACCAGCAGAGGATTGTGGGTAGGGGCTGGGAGAGCAACCAGGAGACCATGATGGTATGGACTACGCAGAGTAGTGGAGCGGTCAAGAAATGGGAAGATTCTAGAAATATCTGGAAGGCAAAACTGACTGGATTTGCTGGTGTTCCAATGGAGGGTGTGAAGGAAAACCTTTGTTAGCTCATCATTTATTTGTAGGGGTGTCAGGACGGAGCTCCACTGGGGGATTGCTGGCCCAGCACAAGGCCTTCAGTTTGACCCCCAACACCACCTAAGATGGGCATGATGAGACATGCCTGTAATCCCAGTCCAAGGCTATCTTCAGCTCGATATTGCGTTAGAGGCTAACCTGGGCTACATGAGACCTTGTCTTAAAAGGGGGGTTGGGGAAGAAGAAAGGTAACAAGGAGAGAGGACAACCACATTGTTTGACTAGAGTAACCGCATTTGTGAGGTTGGCACCAGTAAATGGGGTCACCACGCAAAAGAGGTGTGAAAAGACGGCACACCGTCAGAAGAGCCGAAGGAAAACACGCTGGTGGGTAAGAGGAGGTGGGCCAGTGGAAGGCACATTCCTTAAGAGGGGAGGGGTGAGAAGGGTCCACCACTGATGTCCAAAGTAGCTAATGGTGGAGGGATGAGACTTGACCACTGCAGGTCATGGTGAGCCTAACAAGGGCTGGTGAGTGCGGTGGGCACAAACGCCGGACCCAGCAGCCCCGAGAGCCCTGATGGGAGAAGATGCCGTGAAGCCATGAACTAGTCATTGACATTTGGGGTGGGCGCTGTCTGGAGGGGCATTTTGTTCGGTTGCATCTGCACTTTTGTAGATATAATCCAGCAATGGGGTGGAGGGTGGTGGTGGGGGTTAGAAAGCACAGGACAGAAGCTCCAGAGCCATAACTTTCTCCTCTCTTTATTGCAGAGCTTGGAGCATTGATCAATGTGTTTAGTAATTGTTTGTGGTTGATGTTCCTGTGAATGTCTCTGGCATTTATTTCCCCTTTAGGCAAATGTTGTTTTCCTCAAATATGCCCATGGAACTAGACCGGATCCATTTAACGATGAAAGCGCCCTGGAAAAGCAAATCCCCTGACTTGGGTCCATGAGCCTTTCTTAGCTCTTATCACTCATTTGTAGGGGTGTCAGCAGAATCGATACCAGCGAGTTACTGTTATTGAAAGCTCAGTGTGCGTTTTACATGAATTATCTCTGCAAACCATTGCTGTGATGTATGTGCTATTGATTATCTCAGTTTAATGAAGAAACCCGTTTCAGAGGTTAAACCGCATACCCAAGTCTGAGGGTAGCACGCGGCGGAACCTTGGCTTCAAACCAGACCGCGTCTCTGATTCGAGGCGCCTTGGAGAGCTGCTCCAAGCCCCAAGAGGGGCTGTTACACCCAAACTTTCACTACAGGCAGATGTTGGCACATAGAGTTTGCACTATTTGTTTCTGCCAGATTGAGCCAGGGAGTGTGTCTCCAGTGGCAGGTCCACCGCCACCCCCAACTCAGGCTGTGCGGTACCAGCTGATCTTGAGCAGCAGGGGGCGCTCTCCAGCCACGAGAGGCCAGGCAGTAAGGTCTCCTCGATGTAGGTTGGAGAGACTCCTTTGCTGTCTGCCTCAGCTCCTGTGTTCTCAGAGATAGCTGTTCTTGTGTCAGCAAAGCTACTTCACAGAATCACAAGATTCTGCGGAGGTTCGTGGGGGAAAAAAACCTATGCCCTGGTGAAAAGGTCTTAGGGTAGACAGAGGTAGGAAGCCCCAGCTCTAGGGTGCTGATGTTAAAATAGGGAGGTTCAAAGAAGGGCACCAAGCTCAAGGCCTGACCTCTGCCAGGGATCCTAGCTCAGGCCTGGGAAAGGGTGTGGAAGCCCTGTGGTCAGGCAGGCACTCAACAAACACCCGCTTTTCTTTTAAAGTTTCTGCCTGAGCTGGTTTCTAAGACTCCAGCTCCTGGGACCACTGAAATACCGACGTCTGCTTGGGAAAGCAGCGTCCTGCGCTTGCAGGAAAACAACAAAGAGAGGCAAGCGCTGTGGCTTTGGAGCAGGTGTTGTTACTCAGCCCCCACCCTCCCCTGCCGCTTCCCCGAGACACCGCTGGCCATTTGCTACTCCCATGTGCCGAGGTGCAACTGTCCCTAGGGAAGGCCAGAAGCAAAGGGCAGCCATGTGATGGGCGCCCGAGTCCTGGTGCCACTACAGCTGTCTGCTGCATGTGACTGCTCCGGTCCTGGCCAGAGGCACTCCAGGCCACAGAGGGACACAGCTGTTCCTGCTGAGTGCTGGGAAGTCTGTATCTTTCAGATCTATAATACCAAGCCAGGAAGCAAGGCTACGAGGGAGGTGGAAGGACCCGAGCCTCTCCCGGCTTCTAAAGCATCTTAATTTGACTCAGCCTGTGTCCTGTTGGCATGTCACCAGGTTTCTTGACTAAGGCTGGCTTCCCTGGGGTGACTATGACCTGGGACTTCCAGAGGTGGCTATGTCACAGAGCAACCAGCACCCTGGAGTGGACTCAGATACAAACTTAATCCTTGATTTGGGAACAGTGGCTCCCCTGCACTGGCCCACTAATGGGTTTCCAGCTGGGGGAGTCAGCCATTGAGGGGTATAGCAATCCCTCGACCCTGCAGATTCTTTGAATCATTCTTTTCTTTCTGTTGGTTTTGTTTGTCTTTGTATCTGAGACAGGACCTCACTACGAAGCCCAGGCTAGCCTTGGGTGCCATCCCCCTGCTTCAGCCCCCGCTCCTACGCTCCCAGGAAGGTGTCGGTTCCTCCCTCTCTGGAAACAGCAGCTCTGCAGTGTTCAGAGCCTCAGCTGCTCAGTCCGCCATTCACCAGTTAGGAAGCATTGCACTTCCAGGGGATGAGACCCATAGCAAAGATCAACTGGGCAGCAAGTGTCAATCACCTCCTGAATGTAAGAAACGGAGCCCTGGAGGGGCTTGTCCTGTAGCTGAAGAGATGCAGCCCTAATACATGGGAGCCCAGGATGATGGGGAGGCAATCTCTGTGCCAACAGAGGAGAGGTCGTTGGTCTCTGTGACGGATTATGAAACGCATGGCTCCAGCAGGGGCCAATGGCCCAGGGAGGGAAGGCTTCAAGCCTGCATGATTCAGCAGGGCTGCACTGGTAAGGTGGGCATGGGAAGGACACTGTGTTCCATTTGTTCCTTGAAGTCTGAATGCGTCAGACTCTAGGGAGTGGGGGAAAAGAAACACAGTGTCCTGTTTTGTTTGGAAAACACACAAGACCCGCTATTCTTTCTGAATGATTCCAGGTCACTGCTCCTCACGTCACCAGGGTGCCCAGAACAGATCGTCGCATGAATAAGAATGACATCTTCGAGTACCTGCTGTGCTCCAGTGATTGCATGGGACGCGTTAGAAATATTTCTGATATTTTCAGCAATAATTCCTGGAAGGGCATCCTCCATGCTGATCTATATCGAGGCAAATGGGATGAAAAAGCATAGATGTTTTGGCCAAGGTCAGGTGACCACACCAAGGCAAAGTCAGGCTTTTAGGATCGCTCCAGCTGACTTGGAGCTGAGGGCTGAGATCTGCAGGCCAGTCCCATTTACAGGCTTCTTCTAAAGGCTGCCTATTCCCCACCTATGAGTAACCCTGCCAAGGGCGTCTCCTCTATTGGCACAGAGATTGCCTCCCCATCATCCTGGACTCCCATGTATCACACAGATTGGAAATGGGATTCCTTATTATTTTGTCTTTTATTTAAAAAAGTTTTATTGTTATCTATTTTTATTACTTTTAAAGTGTGTGTGTGTGTGTGCGTGTGTGTGTGTGCGCGTGCGCACGCACGCCTGTGTGTGGTGTGTGCTCATGAATGGAGTCCAGAAGATGTCAGTGGGTACTGGGACCTGAATTTGAGTTCTCTACAAGAACAGTATACACACTTAACTGCTGAATCATCTTGACAGTCTTCTTTAAAAATTATTTTTAAATTATGCATATAGGTGGGGATACATGCACGAGTGCAGATGCCCAAAGAGTCACAAAAAAAAAGACAAAAAAAAAAAATAAAGGAAGAAGAAGCCTCAGATCTGGGAGCTGGAGTTACAGGCAGTTTTGTGTTGAATGCTGGAGATTGAATTTAGGTTCTCTGTAAGAGCAGTACTTGCTCTTAACCACTGAGCTATCCCTCCAGTTCCTCTTTTTATTCCACCCCAACCCCAGGTAATGGAAGAGATACCCAAACAAACACTATTGCTTCCAATAAAGATCAATACATTATGGCTGAGTGTGCCTGAAGAGATCAGAACTGAGTGGATGGTCTGAGCGGAAGGCAGCTTTCAGAATGCAGGGATCCTAGCCACCCAAAAGTTCATGGAGGAAATGAAGGGTTTCACTCCCCCCTTGACCCTTAACTCCCTCCCTCTGCAGATACTCATGGGATTCTGCCAAGACGTTCAACTCCAGCACCAGAGGAAGCAGTGCGTGGAGAGAGGCCACCCTGCAAACCTGCAACCTCCAGGTTCTCAGTGGTGGAGGACTATATGGGGCCCAAGGGGGCTGGTGGTTGAGCTGTGGACATAGCAGTCAAGTCTTGGTGGTTCCTGGTCCTTCGCTTTTCTAGGCATGGGGTGATTCGTGCCTGCCTCCTGTTCTGTCCTCAGGGTGTCAAGGACCTACTTGGCACCTGTATTAGTCTGTTCTGGTTTCAAGAAGAACATGCTATGGACCATATGGCTTCTAAACAACAGACACCGATCTCTCCATTGTGGAGGCTGAAGATTTCAAGATCAAGAGATTCTGTGTTGCCTGGCGGTGGCGCACGCCTTTAATCCCAGCACTCAGGACGCAAAGGCAGGCGGATCTCTGTGAGTTTGAGGCCAGCCTGGTCTACAGAGATGATAGTTCCAGGACAGCCAGGGCTATACAGAGAAACCCTGTCTTGAAAAACAAACAACAACAACAGAGAGAGAGAGAGAGAGAGAGAGAGAGAGAGAGAGAGAGAGAGAGATTCGGTGTGTCACAAAGGCCAGCAGTCCTCTGGCCATGTCCTCCCTTGCCTGAAGGAAGGAGTCTTTGGGGTCTCATTCACCAGGGTGCTAATCCTATTCTTCATTCACCAGGGTGCTAATCCCATTCACGTGGCTCTACCTCCAGGGCCTAGTGAGCTCTCAAAGGCCTGCTACTAACCAGCACACCCTGGACTAGGATTTAACATTTGACTGGGAGGAGCATAAAATGACTCAGTCCCTGACAACACCCTTCAAAAGCCCTTAGGATTCAAAGTGCTGTGGGAATTCTCCATTAGGGAAATAAAACCACATTCTGGAAAGAACTATGCAGAAAGAGAAAGCATATGAGTGTGGAAAAGAGAGCATCAGTGTCCTCTGTCCTAAAGATAACTGCTGTGAATGTGGGGTGCTCTGGCCATAATGTTAACGCCTTGACTTAATAACTCTGATGAGCGCACACAGCCTTGCAGGCCATTCACTGACGCAGATCTCAACTCCTAAACTCCGCGGACATCATCTGAGCTCCACCGCATCGGACATTCTGTAGCCTTAGCCTAATTGCTGCAACCCCTATACAACCGACCATCTCAGCCCCTCTAGACTCCAGGTCACACCACAGTGGATATGTTCGCCCATAAAGATTTTCTGACATTTTGTTTTATAACTCAGATAGTTTCCCAGAAGTGGAATGAGGAGGCCAAGAGTAGGAACATGTCTAAGGCTCTTAATACATTTTTCCAACTTGCTTTTCAAATGGGTCAGATTAATTTATACCTTATTAGGAATCTATAAGAACATTAAACCTGGCACACCCAATCAATAGTTTCTTTTTAAAAATCAGTGTTAAGCTGCCCAGGTCTACTCTTCTTGTTAAACGAAGCCTTGTGGGTCAGGTTAGGGCTGTCTTTAACCATGTCTCCTTCCTGCTCTCCTCTTCTTCCCTGTGCCTCGACACACAGCTGACCAGTAGAACATTTGAAATATGGTGCCTGCTGATATGTACGTTTTAAAAAATAATTTATTTAATTTTTATGTGCATTGGTGTGATGGTGTCAGACTCCCTGGAACTGAGTTACAGACAGTTATGAGCTGCCCTGTGGGTACTGGGAGTGTTTGAACCCGGGTCCTCTGGAAAGGCAGCCAGTGCTCTTAATTGCTGAGCCATCTCACTAGCCCCAATATGTATATTTTTAAGTGCTATTTTCCTTCTCTTGAAGGAAAACTTGCATAATTTCTGTGAAAAGCCAGGTGGTAGTAATGTTAGGCTTTTTATCTGTGCTGCAGCTGGTGAACCAAACCCTGCTGGTGTAACACAAAAACGCAAGCACATGAGTGCAGCTGTGTGCCAATAAAACTTTATTTATAAAAAATTGAAGTAACCACTAGATTGGGTCTGAATTGTCGGCAGTTGCTGATCTCTGTTCTAGACTGGTTCAGGGCCAAATGGGTGCCACAGCCCCAGGAATGACCTATGCACGATTACCCTTGGCAATGACTAGGTGGGAGGGCTAACTTTTCAATGCTGAATCAACTTTAGATGAGCAGAAAGGACATAAAACCATCAGTGCACACCTCTGCCTCTGTTCTCCCTCACCTTTGGCCTTTCTGTTGGGAAGAGGGAGCAGAAAATGGAGGATTATTCATCCTTATGACTTAAAGAGAAAGCATGGTCACTTTCCTCTGCTCCTCACCCTCCACTGATCCCAAGGACAAATCTTTCTTCAGACAAGGTGTGGAGCAGAGTCACAGGCAGGCAAGAACAATGTCACTGCTGGGACTAAGAGCGTTTGTTGATCTTGCGGAGGATAGAGGTTCAGTTCTGAGCACACACGCCTGGAAGTCCAGCTCCAGTGGATCCAATGCTCTCTTCTGGTTTCTGAGGGCAACTGCACTCGCGTGCTCAAATTCACACACATATGTGCATAACTAGAAATAAAAATGAATTTTAAAAAATGTCACGGCCGAGGAGTACTGACAGGCACAGCGTGCATCAAGCGCCTCCTATGTGACGGAGGACTGGAGACTCCTACAGAACCCTCCAGAAATCAGGTAACCCTGGAACTGCCAACAGTGCACTCGGTGCTACTGGGAGGTGACAGAATCTTCCGGAGGTGCGGTTTAGAAGGAGGTTCTCGGGTCACTGAGGACGTGTCCTTAAGGGGTGTTGGAGACCTCAGTCTCTTTCCTGCTCCGCCTTTGTCTTCCGGCTGTGAGGAGAACCCCTCTGCCCACACTTCCTGCTATGGTCATTTAGCGCCCCCACTGGAGGCCCAAAGCACCGAGGCCACTTTCCTACTGGAACCCCCGGAACCATGAGCTAAGTAAACTTTTGCTTAATAAATTATTTACCTCAGGTCTCTTATAGTCGTGGCCACCCAGCACAGAAGAGAGCAGAGAACAAAGACCTGACAGAGAAGGCTCGGGGCTGTGCCCTGGCGCTCCGCATCGCCCCTCTACTCCGGTAGCAGGCACTTGGAGTTGTCATTTCGGCTGTGTCCATTCTGCTCCTTTAGTGTCAGACTCCACTGTTTCCAGTCTCTCTTTCGGTTAACTATAGTCAGGGAGATACGGTGGAAGCTCCTTGGCTATTTCTGTTTACCCACTACTTGGAAGGTACACACAACGTCTGACGGGCGCCAGCGGCCATGATGAAGCCTTCCTGACAGAAGCCACGTGCTCAGGCTGGCGGAATGAAAACATAGAAATGTGGCTGCCTTACTCTGGACGCTCTTTTTTTTTTTTTAAGATGAGAGAGAAATAAATCTTTATCTTGTTCAAGTCACATTGATCAGGTCTCCTTCACAGGAAGATAAATGCAATTCCTAAGTGTTAAGGCCTCAGAGGAAACCAAAGCTGATAGGCTATGGCACATGAGCTTTGCTAAGAGGGGTCCATCTGGTCAGATCCAAACATTGTTCTTTCCTTGTCCTCCAACCTGAGTCCTCAGATGCAACGGGAGGAAAAGATTGACGTGTGCCAGGGGTCCAACAGAGGTGGAGCCCAAGGAGAAGGGAAGAAGTGAGCCCAAAGGAGGGCTTTCCTTACTAACATTGAGACAAAGGCTACAGGAAGCCAAGCTGTGCATTAGAAACAGATGAGACAAGATGACAATTGGATCCATGTGGGTTGATCAGCCCCACATGGGGGGCTGCTGAATGGTGACCTTCTTCCATCGGCCCAGGGACTGTGAGTTCCCTAATCGTGCTGCTCAAAGGGGCAGGGGTAGAAAGGAGCCAGCAGAGGCCCAGTGGAGGGCTGTCTGTGTTTCCAGTGAGTGAGAAGCTGGCCAGGCCTACCTGTTGCCAGAGCCATGGGCTTTGGCTTATGCCATGAGGTCCGCTGGAAACTTGGTTCTAGATCAGCTGTCCCTTTTGGATGGAACAAACCACTATCACTGTGCTCTGATCCTCAGTTGGGACAACAACTGAAAGGAAGTCTCGTGGGCTGGGGAGATGGCTCTGTGGTTAAGAGCACTGGCTGTTCTTGCTGAGGACCCAAGTTTGGTTCCCAGGTCCCACATAGGGTTCACGACTGTTTGTAGCTACAGTTCCAGGGGATCTGATGCCCTCTTCTGGCCTCTGTGGGTGCTGCACACATGTGGTGACCAAACATACAATACATACACAGATACATACAATCAAAACACTCATATACATAAAATAAAACAAATACTTCTAAAAAATAATTAAAGAAAGCATCTCTAGCCAGGTATGGTACCGCATGAACATAATTCCAGCCCTCAAGAGACTGAGGCAAGAGGATCATGAATTAGATGTCATCCTGTACTATGGCATGTGTCTGTCTCAATCCCTCCCATCCCCCACCCCAGTCTAGGCAGCCAAGGAGGAACATTCCTTTGGAACTCTAGTTTGCAATTACACCAGGAGCTACATGTACAGCCCTCGTTGACTCAAAAATGGCTCTCTGAGTTGCAGAGGGTCAGAGGGCTGCTGTCTGAGATCAGGTGTGGAGTGAGGCTCATAGGCAGCTCACTCTGTTGAAGGACAAGGCCCAGAGGAAAAGCCTGGCTCTGAACAGAGGCTAAAGGGAAGAGTTCTCACAAGCACTCAGAAGAGGCCAGCACTTGCTTAACCTTGAAAGAAAGTCACCAGGGGAGGTTTCCCACTGTGTCCTTGTCCTACTGAGTGCAGCAGCTCCAAGGTTCCCCTCAGACAACTCCCTATCAAGGCAATCTGCAGATTTTCCTCCAGTCGGCACTCTGCTGCAAAGATAATGTAGGTATTTTCAGTCAGCCCAGAGCCAGAGAGATAACGGAGAGAGCGGGAGAGAACTTGATTGAATGACCAAGATAAATTTACTGTACCACAGGAAATCGAAATGCAAAAGTCAGGATTGGGAACAACTGAAATATTTAAAAAGACGAAGAGAAAAGGGACGGGCCAGCTCACCCCTCCTCCCCTGAGCTCGTGAATATTGTAAAAGATAATAGGGTAGAGAAAGGACCAGAATAGAAACTAGCCATTAAGAGAGACAGAATGACAGGGTCTGGATTACAAATGGGAATATAATTAAGGAAGGGGGAGAAGTGAGAAGGGTTTGGGGCTGCTCTCCTTGGCCTCTGGTTTCACTTGGGTTACGGCTGAGAGCTAGCCTGTCTTGCCATGGAAACCCTTTCTCTTGTCTTCTCTCTGGAGTCTGTGAGTAGGGTGGGGTTGTCATGTTCTTGGGTGGTAGGCCTGAGGGCTATAGCATAGACTGGTCCATTGGCTTGGCTGCTGTGACTAAGATACACAAGAACATAAGTAGTTTGGGGCATGGGGGAGTTTGCTTGCCTCGTGTGTAATAGTTTGAGCTGAATTTTCTACCCAAGATCCTTCCATCATCTTTGGGTGTTGTCTTCCGGATTGAGGCTGAGTTGCTGTGGCTCCAAATCAAAGGAAAGGGACAGAACCTAGAGAAGACACAGTCACATGTCCCAGTGGCTTAGGCATGGTACCTCTCACTTCCAGTCACTTACTTTCAGGGAGCTCTTAGTGGTATCGCACCCACTAGCTGCAGGGGCAGCTGGGAAATGTAGTTTTGCTATACATTCAGGAAGATAGGAGTAGGATCTTGGAGGATGAACAGTGTTGAGGACCACAAAGTACCAAGGGCTAGAATAGTTGGGGTGCTGGTGCCTGCTGACAGTGAGACCCTGGTCTTGGAGAGAGCTATCCATGGCTCCACGAGGAATTCTGCCTGTTGTCAGGGAGATCAGCTGACTGCAGACCTCCATCAGGACCAGTGGGGTTTGGAAGCAGATGTACTTCTTGGTGAAGATGTGGTGCCTCGCATCCTTGCAAGTGATCAGCGCACACCTGTCTCCTCTAACCAATCAAGACTGCAGGAGGCCAAAAAAAAAGCCTTGCCCCCTACACGTGCACGCGCGTGCCCGTCACCAACGACAGCAGCATCTTCTCCCTCCCTAGCCTCTCAAATTGAGAACAAAATCAGGGACACAAGGGGGCATGTTAAGCAATCAGTGGCTAATGGAAGGAGTAACCCTCCAGGATTGGACATTCAGGCTCAGGTACAGAGGGAAGATGCATGAAACACAGACCACTGGTTGCAATCAGCGGCAAAGCAGGGGGCTCTTTCATGGAGCAATGGGAGTGGGGAGTAGAGGCCCTGTCATCTTAGACCTGGTCTGCTCTTCCTCTGAGGAGCCTGTATCACACGTATGCTAATTGCCAGCCATTGACATAATTTTCAGAGCTTGGCATCAGTCTTCAGAGTGTCTTTTCCCCCCTAGTGTGGTCACTTCTGCAATCAATACCTTGACAGGGACTGGCTGCTAGGCAGGAAAGATCTGACCATTTTGATCAGATCTGACCATTCCCTTCTGTTTTTAAGGATAAAAAAATCTATGCATAAAACCTTTTAGTGACCCACAGACCACCCGTGTGGCTTGACCACCACCACCTCCCATTCATCATTCATCTACCAGTTCTTTTTAAACAATGAAAACTATTTTCTTTTTTCAGATATAAAAGGCATCAGGCCTTGGCTCAAGTCAAGAGACCCGAGCTCTTTGGGGGTCTCTCCGAAGAGCTGCTGTGAGCATTGCTCTCCCTAAGATCTCTCCCTGGTGTGATCTGGAAGCAGGCTTCATGCTTGTTTCTCTGGAACATGTAAGACTGTGTTTGTGCTAGAGGGTTACATTAAGGTCCTAAACATTGTGGTTGTGCTGGATCTTCTGGGGAAGGTGCCAGGATCTCACTCTTTGGGTTGCCTAAGGGACCCAGAGCTCACAGTGTTGGTTCAACACTGTAGTCTAATTTAGACACAAAACCTTAAGAAACCCACTTCCTGATTCCCAAGAGCCTGCCTCATTTCCTACCTCTCTGGCTTATGTAGGTTCCTGCCAGGACACTGTCTCATCAAGCTCCACACTTTTAAATGTAGAGCACGAAGCTCTTTTTTTCCTTTTCTTTTTAAAAGTAGAGTTGCTGTTTCACCCGCTCCATAAGTCATGCCACTTAAATATATATATGTATGTATGTATGTATATATATATATATATATATATACACATACATACATACCGGGAGCTATGGAGTAACCAGGTGATTGCATTAAATATGAATTGCCTGGGCTTGGCAGGAGGCATCCATGGTCCATCACCAGTTCTGTGCACACTGGTTGTGTGGATTCAGAGTTCCTGTCTCTTGCTCTCTGGATACTCTTGTATTGCCTTGTTTCTCTGGGCAATAAAATGCCAAGTCCCAGGTTTCTGGCCAGGTCTTATGATGTTTGTAGCTGTCCCTTCTGTGCGTGGCCTATGGGTATTGGGGGTATGGACAGTCCTTCCTCCCTGCCTTGGTAAGATAGGCTACCTGATCATGCATTAGGCATGTGTGCGTGCGTGCATGTGTGCACATGTAGGATGAAGGGACATTTAACAGGCTAGGAAGGTCTTGGTGACAAGGATGATGCCACATGTATCCTATCACGTGCTTCTCATCTCATTTTTGTGTTCATGTGGGTACACACATGTGCAGGTATGCTTAAATACATGCAGAGACAAAGGTCAGCCTTGAGTGCCAGTCCTTTTGGAGTGGTCCACATTGCTTTTGGAAATCTGTCTTTAATGGGATTTGCAATTAGACGAGACTGACTGGGGAATTCACTTGTCTCCAGCTCCCCAGTGCCACTTGGGAAATGCCTGGCTTAGGAAATGTCACCACAGTCCCGCTTCTCCCTAAGGCTGTTCTTACCTGGACAGAGCTTCTCCCTGCTGCCCACCTGTGACAGCCTGGTGTGGGAAGTCCTTCTGTATATATGTTGCTTTTATCGGTTAATAAAGAAGCTGCTTTTGGCCAATGGCTTAACAGAATATAACCAGGCTAGAAGAGATATATATAGAGAGAGAATATGCAGAGTCAAAGAGACGCCATGTAATCCCGCAGGGAGACAGATGCTGGGGACGGAACTTTACCCTGTAAACCGCAGCCATGTGGCGATATACAGATTAATGAAGATGGACTAGTTTAGGATGTAAGAGCTGGCCAATAAGAAGCTAGAGCTAATAGGCCAAGCAGTGATTTAGTTAATACAGTTTCTGTGTGGTTATTTCAGGTCTGGGCATCCGGGAATGAACAAACGACCTCCTACAACAGAATCAGTTATGGTCACATCACGTCATCATCAGAAAATGGACCTGACTCTGATCTCTGTTTGGCAGGGCATGTCTGTATCCGGTTCATGGGAGATTGTGTTGTGCCCTTACTCCCACCAAAACTTGGGAGTGCAGCTCCCTGCCTCGCCCTGCTCTGTCACCTTCCACGCAAGCCATCTCCTTCCAAGTTTCAGGCAAGAGGCAGCAGTCTCTCTGCAGCCTTCCTTCACGTTCCAGGGGAGAAGCCAAACCCTCTGAGTGGCTCTCATCCCCGCATCCCTGCATGTAGCTGTGCGTTTCCTTTCCCGACGTGCTCAGGCCCATTCTCTTTACCCTGGTTCATGCTTTCACAGCGTTCTCTGTGGTAGACAGAAGGCCAGTGATGCCCCAATGCCAAGTGAACCAGAAACCCAGCCCGTGTGGCCCAGAAACCTGCTCTTCTCTGCTCCTGCTGCTGTCACTTGGATTCTGAGTGTGCTCCCGAGGGTTTGTGTGATAAAATTTAATCTCTCTGGAGGTATTCAGACAGTGGAAACTGCCATAGTGTAGTGTTCAGAGAGGTGGGGTCACTGAGGGGGTTGGGAGTAGACGAGGTCCTAGGGCAGACACCGGGATTGGTGGCTTTATGAGAAGATGGGGAGACTGGATGACATGTACATGCTGTTCCTTGTCTCTCACCATGTGGGACCTAGTGCTCTCTTCGCATGAAGGCCACCAACAGATGCAGCTCGTCAACCTCAGACTTCCAGAACCATGAATCCAAACAAACTGCTCTTCTTTTTTTTTTAGTTTTTTTCCATTTTTTATTGTTTTTATTGAGCTGTATATTTTTCTTTGCTCCCCTCCCTTCCTCCCCACTCCTCTTCTGCCCTCTCCCATGGTCCCCATGCTCCCAATTTACTCAGGAGATCTTGTCTTTTTCTACTTCCCATGTAGATTAGATCCATGTATGTCTCTATCTCATTGTTGTCTAGGTTCTCTGGGATTGTGAATTGTAGGCTGGTTTTCTTTGATTTATGTCTAGAAGCCACTTATGAGTGAGTACATATGATATTTGTCTTTCTGGGTCTGGGTTACCTCACTTAATATGATGTTTTCTAGATCTATCCATTTGTCTGCAAATTTCAAGATGTCTTTATTTTTTCTGCTGTGTAGTACTTCACTGTGTAAATGTACCACATTTTCCTTATCCATTCTTCAGTCGAGGGGCATTTAGGTTGTTTCCAGCTCTGGCTATGACAAACAATGCTTCTATGAACATAGTTGAGCACATGTCCTTATAGTATGATTGAGCATCTTTTGGATATATACCCAAAAGTGGTATTGTGGGGTCTTGAGGTAAGTTGTTTCCTAATTTTCTGAGAAATCACCATACTGATTTCCAAAGTGGCTGTACAAGTTTGTTCTCCCATCAGCAATGGATAAGTGTTCCCTTTACCCCACATGTTCTCCAGCATAAGCTGTCATCAGTGTTTTTGATTTTGGTCATTCTTGCAGGTGTAAGATGGAATCTCAGAGTTGTTTTGATTTTGTATTTCTCTGAAGGCTAAGGATGTTGAGCATTTCCTTAAGTGTCTTTCAGCCATTTTAGATTCCTCTGTTGGAGAGTTCTCTGTTTAGGTGTGTACTCCATTTTTATTGGGTTTTTTGTTCTTTTGATGACCCATTTCTTGAGTTCTTTGTATATTTTGGAGATCAACCCTCTGTCCAATGTAGGGTTGGTGATCTTTTCCCATTCTGTAGGTTGCCATTTTGTTTTGTTGACCGTGTCCTTTGCTTTACAGAAGTTTCTCAGTTTCAGGAGGTCCCATTTATTAATTGTTTCTCTCAGTGTCTGTGCTGCTGGGGTTCTATTTAGGAAGTGGTTCCCTGTGCCAATGTGTTCAAGTGTACTTCCTACTTTCTCTTCTATGAGGTTCAGTGTGGCTGGCTTTATGTTGAGGTCTTTGATCCATCTGGACTTGAGTTTTGTGCATCGTGATAGATATGGATCTATTTTTATTCTTCTACATGTTGATATCCAGTTATGCCATCAGCATTTGTTGAATATGCTTTCTTTTTTCTATTTTATTTTTTTGCGTCTTTGTCAAACATCAGATGTTCATAGGTGTGTGGATTGATATCCGGGTCTTCGGTTTGCAAACCTCTCTTCTTAGTAAAGTTGTCCAGCCTCAAGTCTTTCATCTTAGTAATAACGTATCTATTCTTCTCTTTGGAGCTTTCTACTTTTTCTTTCTATTCTCTCTGTGTACTGAGGTGGAAACACTGCAGCAAACATCCCATTATGCTATCCAGTTATGGTCTTGAGGTTCATTTCCATAGAAGGTCCAACCATTTATTTACAATATGCTTTGCTGCTCCTCCCTTTCAAGGGTAGAGTCTGTTTCTTTACCTTTAATGTCTTGGTTGGCTCTGAGCCTTACTTCACTTACATAGAATGGGGTATGCAACTTAGGGGTTTATGTGTCCTTAGTTCCTCTTTTCTTCCTTGTTTTTTTTTTAAACTTGTTTGTTTGTTTATTTAAATTTGAGATAGCGTTTCGTGTAGCCCAGACTAGCCTTGAACCTACTACATAGCTGAGACTGGCTTTGAATTCTTTGTCTTTCGGTTTTGGCCTCTGAAGTGCTGGGAGGTGCTACCACCTTTGCTGGCTTGGAAGGTTGCCTGGAGACTACATCCACGATGCAGCATGGCTGAAAGGTCATCAGAAGAGAAAGGCCCCCTGCCAGCCTTCAACTTTGGAAGCTCTTCAACTTTGGAAGGGAGGGCCTCTTGGATCCCCAAGCCTGTCAATCCCCCCGAGTGCAGCTGCATGAGCCAGCCCAAACAAAGCCAGCCTAGGATCGGGCCACCAGCCGTGGAATGTGAAATAAAAGTTGTTTTCAGTCACAAATGGAATGTGATAAATAATGAATGGATATAGTATTAAGTGTGTAAGTTCCAGGCATCTTGTTACGCAGCAATGGGGGCCTGAGGCAGGGGAATGTTAGAAATGGGGGAAGGATAGCCACTCATAGCTCCCTCATACAAACACTACTGTTTGCAAGGTGAAAAAGCTTTTCAGCATCGCATTTTCTACACATATTGTTCCAACGTTTTATCTTGAAAATTTCCAGATATACATAAAAGTGAACATTCTATACCCACCATTTTAGATTCTATAATCAACATTTGCTGTTCATCTACCATTCACCAATCTTTTTCAGTGTGTGTGTGTGTGTGTGTGTGTGTGTGTGTGTGTGTGTGTGCGTGTGAGCATGTATGTGCTTGTACTACGGTATGTGAGCCGCAGCACTCACAGAGGTCAGAGGATAGCCTCAGTCTCTGTCCTCCTGTCCAGGAACACTGGTCTGCTTGGCTTTGCACGGGTTCTGAGGATTTGAACTTAGATCCTCACAACTGTGGGGCAAGTGCTTTACCCGCTAAGCCATGTGTCCATCCCCCTTCTCATTTTTGGGTATGTTTCCAAACTGTAAACATCAGTCCCTCTACCCCAAAACACATCAGCATCCTAGGCATGGTGTTTTCAGTAGCTGTAATATTATAATACCTAACGTGTAATTTTGTACCCTGCTTTATTCAATTATCATGATAGATGAACTCATTTGGATGTTATGAAACTCTTTGTGAAATTTATTTTTAATGGTAGATAATATACTAAGGAGATGCACTGCCATTTATTTTTCCATATTATGATTGTTGGATACTTACGACTTTTCTCGTTTCTCCTCTGTTATTATAAGCTACCCATCAAACACTCTCATTTCCAGGTAAAGGGAAAAGGCCAGAGGGCTTGAATGGCTCATCTGATGTGCTCTGGGATAAGAGACATTGTACAATTCTTGTTAAATAAAACATTCTATCCTCTTATGGAAGGGAATTAGATCACTGTGAAGAGCCTGAATCCTGACACGGCTAGCTTCACCCATGTTAGCTGTATGACCACCGCCTCTCAGCCTCCTGACCCAGCTATATGCCCTGGCTGAAGCCCACCGTCTCTAGTCTCCTTTTCCTTCCCGTGAACTGGGAATGGTGAGTGGCAGGCATATCTGAGTGTCAGAGGCGTGCCCAGCACATGCCTTCACAAATGTCATTTTGTCCACATCCATGAACTTTTAGACACATGGCAGCATGTCACACACGGAAGTAGAGCTGAACAAAGTTAGCTTTCCAAACACCGCTCCAGCTAAGTCTGTCGATGCCGGTTCCTGAGCAGAGACTGAGGACCCAACACATCCACCCTCCTAAAGGGGCCACCTTTGCTCATGGACAACCAGAGGTTCTGGTTGTTTTCAACTGCTGTCCAGGCTGCTCAGTCAGGGAAGTGCTTTTCTGGTTGTTACTATTTTTAAAATGTGAGTGTGTGTGTGTACGCATGCGTGAGTGTGTGTGTGTGGTGTGTACATGTGTGTGAAGGCTGGAGGACAATCTTTAGTGCCATTTTCAGGAATGCTGTCTATCTCATTTTGGACAAGCTCTCTCCATGTTCCACAGCTCACCAACTATGTCACACTGGGTGGCCAACGAGCCCCAGGGACCCTCCTGCCTCTGCCTTCCCAGAATAGGATTGCAAACACACACAGACACTACACTCAGCATCTTTTATATGTGTCTTAGGTATTGAACTCAGGTCCCTGTACTAGCAAGACAAACACTTTACCCTCCTCAACACCATACTTTTCTTTTTTTTTAAAAGTAGAGTCCTCAGTATTTCAGGTTGGCCCTGAACTTGTGATATAGCCGAGGATGACCTGGAACTCTTGATCTTCCTGCCCCTACCTACAGCCCCAAGAATTCAGAACATAGATGTGTACCACCATGCCTAGTTCTATGTGCTACTTAAGATTGGACCCGGGGCTTCGTGCATGCTAGGCAAGCACTCTACCAACTGAGCCACATCTCCAAGCCTAGCTGTTACCATTTTTGAGCACTAAACCAACACAGACAAAGCCCTGACTATGAACTGCCTTTTTGTCCTTGGTAACATTTACTTTGATCCAGAAAATAATGTTGCCTTTGAAAATTTCCCAAGTTGTCTCTGCCAGTGATGGGATAACCTAAGCAAGGCACATGGGGTGAAGGTCCCAGAGCACATGGCAGATGCTGTCAAAGAGAACAAATACCTCAGGGCCAGAGGTGGCAGTCTGTGTGCAAGCATGGTCAGGTCATCAAAACAGAGAGCTTGGTGGAAAACAAGGAGATTAGAAAATGGGAGAAACTCAGGGTTGGAGAGATGGATTAGCAGTTAAGAGCATTGGTTGCTCTCCCAGAGGACCCAGGTTCAATTCCCAGCACCCATACGACAGCTCACAACTATCTGTGACTCCAGTTCCAGAGGATCTGACACCCTCACACAGTCATACATGCAGGCAAAACATCATAAAAAGAAAGTAACAGAAAAGGAGAGAAACTCAAACCCTGCAGAGGAGAGAGCTGCAGTCATGATGGGAGGCTGCTTTTGCTGTGCCAAACTTGGAGGTGGATTGTGTGGTTAGGACAGTTCCTTTAAAACAGTCTAGGCAGACATGGTGGCACATACCTGTAACCCCAATACTTGGATGATGGAGGCAGGAGGATTGCAAGTTGGAGCTCAGCCTTGGCTACTAGTGAGACCCTGTCTGGAAAAAGCCAAGGTCTGGTGAATGTATCTCATGGTACAGCATTTGCCTAGCATGTGCAAGACCTTGTGTTCAGTCCCTAGCACTAGCAAAAAGGCGGTGTGTGTGTGTGTGTGTGTGTGTGTGTGTGTGCGCGCGCGCGCGTGCGCGTGCGTGTACAGTGTAGCAGGGAGAAACATCTCACTTGTCTCAGGTACCTGCATTCTAATGGTTCTTGACCCTCTCTCATCAAGGCCATTATCATCACTTTTGCGGTCATCATTACTACCAGCAATGGCAACGGAAAACAATAGATTTCTTTATGGGCTTCAGGAGCCTACCAGGAGGTAGTAATCACATGGCTTCGGTTACACGTGGTTCTTCTTTTCCCTTTCTGTCTTGGATCCCAAGGAGAGGAGCGTTCTGGGCTCCACTTTCCCTGCAGTGTTCCCACAGATGACAGGGAGGCCAGAAGCCCTCTTCCAGTTAGCCCCCAAGGCCGGCGTGTCATGCCTCTTCTCCATCCTCTGCTTGCAAACAAGGGGGAGGGTCCAACAGGAGGCCATTTAGGTCCAGGCTCTATGTCAGGCCTCATAACTCACAGTGAAGGCGGAGTCGCTGCCCACCTTACGTGTCTTCTCAAACTGTGCGACTCACTCAACCCAGTCCATCAGGACTTCCAAGACTGTGAGCATTAAACAGGGAGAAACCCAAAACTTTCCCAAATGCTTTGCAGAGATAATTACTGCTCTCAACTAAGATGTTTTCTCCCTTTCTCTTCCTTTCTTTTTAGCTCCAATTATTCAGGGATCTGAGCAGCGTGGAGGGGGTAAAGTTAGGAAAGAGAGATCAATGTGAAGTGGCTGGCTGATGGCTAATGGCCTTTAGATTGTAGAGATTGGGTAAACAGATTTAGCCACTGATTCAACATATTAATTGTTTGTTAACCTTTGTCTAACCTTTAGGAGGCCTCCGAACGTGTGGATTTAAAACCCAGAGTACACTCGAGGTATTCCCATGACATAGACCATTTTTGCAAGGTGTTAAAACTCATTAATGTTCTGTTGAAGCTGGGCAGGAAAGGGGGGTTTGGGGGAACAAAGCATATCAAATAGAGAACTAATCAAGCAAATTAATGTATGCAGCAGGCTCTCTCCCAGGCTTGCGGAAATATTCATTTGTTACCTATATAAGCTATAATTACATAAAATGCAAGCGATTGTGGGATGGAGTGTGATTTAAGGGTTGAGAGAGCAAACGTAATAACAGTAGCGTGAGCCTAATAGCCGCCATCGCTCTAATAACGTGGGCCCCTGGCTAATGCTCTCATTTAGGGATCTCAGAGCATGTTAGCCACATTAATTAATCCTCTCGCCCTAAATCTTCGAGGGTGGGTAGAACCATCAGCCTCTCTCACCTAAGGTGAGAGCAAAGGACAAAAGATCTGGGAAACTGAGGAAAGGCTGTGAAATCCTACATCTTGCCCTAGTCTCCTGCCTCCATGTCTAAGTCAGCTCTAAGCCTGGAGCCAGTGCTATACTGGGAAGTTGTGGGCTTGGTTCTGGGACGTTTGAATGAGGAGAATGGATGGCCATCTTTAGGTACCAAAATTATTTAACCCTTCAGCCAACATTCCTTTGGTGGGCGGAAACCATCAGACTCAGGTGAGCCTCTCCCAAGGGTCCCCCAAAGGTCTTGCCTGATACTTCAAGTCCTAGAGAGGCAGGGGGCTGATTCCTTGGGTCCCCTCGGCTTCTCCATTGTGTCACCCAGGATCATTTTCTGATAAGAACCCCATGGACTAAAATGGTGTTGTTTCTTCAGTATCTTATGGTCCCAGCTGATGGAGACTGCAGGTCCTCCTCTGAGTCTCAGACTGTCTTCCCCAAAGTTAGCAGTCATTGGGTTTTGTGTTTCCAAGATGGACCCTTGGAGTGCTCCCCAAGCTGGACCCTTGGAGTGCTCCCCAAGCTGGACCCTTGGAGTGCTCCCCAAACTGGACCCTTGGAGTGCTCCCCAAGCCGGACCCTTGGAATGCTCCCCAAGCCGGACCCTTGGAGTGCTCCCCAAGCCGGACCCTTGGAGTGCTCCCCAAGATGGACCCTTGGAGTGCTCCCCAAGCCATCTGGTCTCTCAGAACATGAAAGTCCTGGCTCTCATCTATCCAGTTGTTCCCACAGCCCACTCAGGTTAGTCATTTATCTGGATGTCACTTCCTGTTTTCTGAAGAAGCCAAACAAGGACTCAGTTGTCTTTGTGCCGGTAGCATGAGAAGGCGCCATACCTGCCCATGTAGAAGCATGTTCTGACAATGCCTGATGCTTCCCCCCCATGTCTCCTGTTCTCCCTTCATCACCTGCAGTTGCATGAGGCCAGACTCGGCCCCTCCCACTGTCTTTCTGCTAGGGATGGACTGAGTCCAGGGCTTTGCTAGCAAGCACTATATCCCCAAGTCCTGTGTCTATCTCTCAGCCTGTCTCTGGCTGTATGATTTCTGGCAGACACCATTCAGCTTTATTTCTTAGCTCCCAGGCCACAGATGAAGGGACAAGGAGCTATTTCTCCTATCCCATATGTAGCAACTGTGGAGGCCTCATTGCCCATGGCCAGCCTACTCCTGCCTCAGGAAATGAATCCCTGCTTCTTCTGGACAGGGGTGGCTTCTAGACCCTCAAGGAAATTCTCTTGAGAGAGCAGCTATTCCCCAACCTCTCTAACTTGGGGTATGTCAATCAGCTCAGGAGCTTACAACTGCTCCAACTCTTCCCCTCCTCTCAGCTACCAAACTGAGGCCTTCTCCTATTCACACAGCTGACCACACCCCTTTGAACTTCTCTCTTTCCACCCCCCCATGTGTGTGTATGCATGTGCACAAGGTCTTACTAGGTATCCTAGGCTGGCACTAGAACTATATAGCCCAGGCTGGCCTCCAACTCATCACTTCCTGATTTAGCCTCCTAATCAACTACAAAGCCACACACAAACCCCTCAGAAATGAAAACATAAAACAATACGTAAACAAACTAATGAAAATGTGCAACCAATCAGACAGCAAGAACAAAGGGAAAAAACCCATGAAAGCAGAAAGAATCGGACCTTACAAACTGCTGTGGTTTGAGTGTAACATGTTTGAGCAGCTTGGGCGTTGAGTATTTGATTCCCAGCCAGTAACACTGTTTGGGAGCTAGAACTGGCTGACCATATTTCCATCCACACATAGGAAACACAGACAGAGAACAGGAAGTGACTCAAAGCTATTAAACCTTCAAGGCCCACCCATAATGAACAAGGCTTCACCTCCTAAAGGTTCCATAACCTTCTCAGACAGCACCACCGACTGGAGAGCAGGTGTTAAAATACGTGAACCTATGGTGGACATTTCTCATCCAAATCACTGTACCCACTCAGCAACTGGCCAACTACCAAATCCTGGATTTTTTCCTGAGTCTCCAGTCTGCACCAACCCACCAGCCCAACCTGGCCCTACCAGGTCATGCCCTCTTGGATTGCAGGCAGATCCCAAGCCCAAAAGTTTAGGGCTATGCCTTCTTTCATCTTGAGGCCACCAGCCGTGAACAACTGGTATCTGAAACATACCTGGTTCTCACTGAGACCCCTTGGAAGTGTTAAACATGTCAGACTAGAAGTCTTAGTATGGAAAGAAAGAACATAAAATGTCTCAGTAATTTTTATATAAATTATATGGCTAAATGGTATTTTAGCTATATTGGGTTAAATAAAATGTATTGATTTTACTGGCTTCCTTTTCATCTTAAGATGGATACTAAAGGATTTTGAGTTATGTAAATGGTTTGCATTGTGCTTCTTTTGAGCATTGGACTAGAAACTCAGATTCCATTGACTCTGGACTACTTACTTGCTGGGCATCTCAGAAGGTATAGCATCTTCTCTGGCTCAATTTCCTCGAAGAGATGCTAAGGGGCTGTGTGCATCTCTCAGTCCACTGGAGGTCCTCGTCAGAGGATCGTCCTCTTTATCCCAGATTAAATCCTGCCCCCCTCTTTGTATTTTTCATCTTCAACACTTGAAATGCTGACTATTCAAGTATGCCTCTTCCTGAGAGCTCATAGCTCTGCAGATGGTGTTCCTAGTCTGTCATTGTTTGGGGGACAAGAAGGTATGCCACTCAGGAACAAAACCCCGTGACTTCCAAGGACCTGCATTTCCGTGGCCATCTCACCCTCGAGAGGTCCCTCGAGGAAAGGTACCCTGTGCAGTCAACTTCTCCATTGTTGCCAAAGGGCAAGGGGACCGCTCATCTTCCGTGGCTGGGAGCAGAGTTCAGCTCACCTCTGTGTTATCTGACTCACAAGGACAGAATACAATGAGGTTCCACCAGACCAGTTTTCTCAGTCTGCAGATCCCCCTCTCACCCACCTTGGTTCACTGGACTATTTGGGTCTTTCTGCTGCTCTTTCCAACCCTTCTCCACCTTTGAAAGATACTTGGGGACACTTGGTCTAGAATGACATTAACCAGTCCTGCTTATTGAGTGCTGAGTGTGTGCCAGGCACTGAACTTTTCCATGCATATCTCAATGAAAGCTTTCACTAACCCTGCGGGGTAGGTTGCAGGACCACCCCTAGCCGACCACAGAGGAAGCTTAGAAAAGAGGAAGCCGAGGCTTAAAGAATTGTAGTAATTCTTTAATTACTACAAAACTGGGACTCAGGCCTGATCAGACTCCAAAGTGCATGCTGAAAATGCATTAATGTTGTCAAGTGTGTCTTTGAAACTTGAAATTCTATGAGTGGTGCACACATCTCCCTTCCAAAAAACGAACAAACCACCTGTGAAAGTGCCCCTCTTCCATCCTCTTCCCGCCAACCCCTTGCTGAAATCTTCCAAGGGTAACCGCTGCCTATGAATTTTGTTTTGTAACATTGAGGGTTGGGACCCACAGCCTCACACATGCTAGACAAACACTCAACCACCCAGCAACAACCTCAGCCCTGACTATGCATTTATGAGATATATCGACTCACAGACCAACATTTAGATCTTTGTGTTTTCTTTTTGTTACACATACAACGTCATGCCGTACACATTGTTTACACGTGTTCCTTCCCTCCCCTCACTCACATCTTAAAGATCTTTCTACGTTAGCCGGTATGGATTTACTTAGACATCGTCTCCTACAAGCTTAGCATGTACTTACAACAGTGATCTACATGCCCAGCCCATTTTAAAAACAATTCTAATTTATTATTATTATTGTGTGTGTGTGCATGAGACACGGGGTTGGGTGGAGCACGTCGCAATGCTAATGTGAAGGTCAGAGGACAATTTTGTAGAGCTGGTTCTCTTCTACATTTATGTGGGTTCTGGGGATCAAACCCAGGCAGCAAGGCTGGCTCAGCAAGCACCTTTACCCACTGAGCCATCTTGCTGTGCTCCCTCCACCCCATTATGTTTTAATAGCTGTAGAATATTCCACCAGGCATCCTTATCAGCGCTGCATCCATCTCCAGTTTTGCACATATTTGTAGCTGTGTATTTGCTGTGCTAGCTGGGCCGTGAGGGTTGTGCATTTACATTTTGATCAACATGGATATGTTGCCTTTTGAAAAGGCCTCTGCCGCTTCTTCCCCCATCACTCCGTGAGATGCCAATCTTCTTACATCCTCAGCAGATGTAGGAATCCCCACTAATCTTCCCGCACTACTTTCCTGTCTTAGGATCCTCATACCTTAAATTCCCTGCTATCTGGCCACTGTGACCACACCATTTTCCTATATGGGGGTCCATCCCTCTGGATGACAAGTTGTCCCCTACAATGAGATCTGGAGATGTCACCAGTCGCCACTATTTAATATTTATTGGGATCCTGCTGTGAGCTAGGCCCACACAGCAACCAAGACCTTTGGGAAGAAAACATGCAGCAATCTGAAAAGCACAGATTACTTAATAAAAAGCGACAGCCCCATCAGAGGCCACAGGGGTGCCGCTGTTTCCCTGGACGTCTGTACGCTCCTGGTGAAGCAGGTGGGGGTGTGTCTCCCCTCTGAGAAGCCACATTAAGATGGCAGCTGGTCTCCTACAGGACGTCTGTGCGATTCGATGGAGCTCATCACTTTCCGGTCTATGAGCAATTAAATTGCACCAGGAAGCCTTGTATCCTTATATCATCCCCTAACGACTTGGGTTGAGGGGGGTGGATGCAAAGAGCCCACATCCGTGTACAACTGGCAAAGTCTCACCTTGTTTCAAGGGCCAAACATTCAGTGCAGTACCAATTTGTCCCCCTGCCAAGACCAGAAAGCAACTGGCTTTGTCCCCGCACCTCTGGAATTAGGCATCCTTTGAACAGCTTGCAGATATGGCTACTATTTTTTTTTTCTCTTTCTCTGACTCCGATATCTTCAAGCCAGCCCACTCTCACTCCTGCTCCCCCCGCCCCACCCTAAAGACTTTTGTTTCTCGAGTCCCATCCCAGGGCCTGTCAGATTGTATTTTTTATTGCATGGAGACAAAAAGCCATCTGGAGCCCCTGGTCTCTGCTGTCAGTGACTGCCATTCCCAGGGTCTCCTGCCAGACCCCCCAATTAAGACTCACCCCCCACCAGCCCTCATTCTTTTTTAACCCCTCCCCTGCCCCCTCCTCAGAGCTGGTGCCTTTGTCCCTCTGTTCTCCTCACCCTGTCACTGAGGTCTGGCTACCTTGTCTTGGTGGAACAATGCGGGCTGTCAGCTTTTATTAAGCGAGCCGAGGAGAGCCCCACGATTTCAGGTGACTGAACGCTTACAAACTCTTCCTTTGATTCCACCAGCCCCGAGTCTCTTCCCTGGTTGCCAATAGGCTTATTTTGGGTTGTAACTATTCTTCTCTGCCTTTCTTCTCTTCAAACCGTCCGCTCCAAAACGAAGCGGCAGGGTGAGGGCTTTGGCAAGGTCATTGAGCCAAGGACACAACACAGGTGAGGACTAGTTGCAACAGCCCTGTTGGGGTGCAGGTTCCCGAATGTCTAGAGGGATGGAGGGATCTGAAATGATACAGAGGCTGCCTCCCCGACTCCAGTCTGAGCGAGGTTCCAGTCTTGTGTTTGTAGCTAAGGATCCATGCCCACGTGAGCATGCCTGTGTTGCTGCTACTTAGGAGATCTCCTGAATCCAGGTGTGCAGAGAAATGGCCCCAAGTAAGGCACATAAAACTCTGCTTCTGGGCATGACATTGCTGGGCATGAAGTGAGCTCCCCCCACCCCTCATGCCCAGATGGGGCAGGATACAGGAGTGAAAAGTGAGTGTCCCTGTCAGGAGTATAGGAAGCCAGTGCATTAGACATCAAGTCCTGGTGTAGGTTTCAAGCCCTTAAGTGTGGACCCTGCCCCATGGGAGCTATGTGACCTAGGGCCAGAATGGTCTCATTTGAAACGGACTGTATCCATTTCAAAGAGCGCATACAAAGACTGAATGAAAAGCTGGGCAGAAGGCTTAGCCCATCACACTCAGTCCACAGGAAATGCTCAACCAGTGCTGACAACTGGTTACTATCTCTCGTCAGACTCTGGGGTTCAGGCTTCCTCCCCCCCCCCGTCCCCACCTTAAATCCTGCTTGAGAGTGATATCTAATCCATCGTTCCTTCCTGAGAGAGGGTGCACATTCTCAGGGACCAGTTCCCCAACAGGAAGATGGGGCCAAATCCTCACTGGACCATTCAAAATGTGTTCTTGAAACTCATCCCTCTTTGGATGGCTTCAAGTTGCAAAAAGATCGGTAAATCCAAAATAGCGTGGTCAACTAGAACTCAGTCAAGCTTCCAACTTCGGATTCCAGATCAGCTCCAAGGAAGAGGGCAAACTCATTTAAATAGCCTAACAATTGGCCCTTAGATCAGAGGCCTGAACAGAAGCATAAAGCATGAACGTGTTCATTGTTCTCTCCTTTTAGCTGACATGAACCTGCATTTGACTTTGAGCTGATTCATGGCCGGCACTTGACAAGGGACTCCATACAAGAGTCACTCAGTGAATGTCTGTCCGCGGACCAACACCCGCCTTGCACTCCTAGGCATCCGCTTTGGTTGGGTAGAGCAAGCTCACGGTTCCTGATCACATACATTTCCCGTTTAATTCTCCGAAGTCCTGAGAAGTAGGTTTTATTACCCTCATTTCACACAAGAATAAGTGAAGACTCAGAGAGTTTAAGAAACTTAACCCAAGGCCTTGGAATCAAGTGGCAAGTCAGGATCTGTCCTGAAGTCTTTCAAAGCACCAAATCCGGGCCTGTCACTCCATACTAGTACCTCCAGCAGCTCTTAATTAATCACCTACTAAAGGCAGGCATGATGCCTGTCAAGTTTTGCCAACAGTTAATATGGCTCCACTTTCACAAATGATCAACCAGCCTGCCATGACGCTACGTGCAGGATTTCCCCCCACATGCCAGAATTGCTTGGAGGTCCCACCTCCCACTAATGATCAGAAGCTGCCTTGGGGAACAATCCTTTTTAAAAATGAAGCTGTCTCAGACTTGCAATGGCCAAACACGGTCAGAGTTGTCTCACAAATCTTTCTTCAAGGAGCACAGGGCGGATGTGTGACACTGTGTAGCCGACGCTGTTGCTGCTGCTGAATTATTTGGGGGCCCAGAGGCCTGCGTGACTCTGCTCTGAAATAAAACAAGGAACTTTTCCTTGTTTCCCGTGAAATCACAGGAGGAAAACAAGAAGGCCTGCACGGGCCTCAGGAAGTGATTAAAGGGACCCAGGCCTGTAAGGAAGTATGGATTTTCACACATTCCTGCCTGCCATAGAAAATACCTTTTCCCCCATCTTTGGACCTTATGTTAATTGCTCTTAAAATTAGATAGTTGGGCCAGAATGATTACTATCCCCCATCCTTCTCTCACTCCAGGCTTGCAGTACTAGACATGAACCCAGGGCCTCACATGTACTAAATAATTGATATACTACAGAGCCACATCCCTAGCCCTTTCTTTATTTTGAGACAGGCTCTTGTCGTATAGCCCAGGCTGACTTTGAACTCTGGACCTTCCTGTCTTTGCTTTCAGAGTACTGCGATTACAGGCATAAACCCGCATGCTCAGCCTGAATCAGAACAATTTCTGAGATTCTTTTATTATTTGTGTGTGTGTGTGTGTGTATGTGTGTATCTATGTCTATGCGTGTGTGTACACACACATGTGTCCACATGCTCAGATGCTTGGGTGAGCAAGCACACATGTAGAGGCCAGAAGTGGGTGTTGGGATCTTCCTCAGTTTAATTGCTTCCACCTTATTTTTTGAGACAGTGCCTCCCAATCAAAACCAGAGCTCGTCAGTATGTCTAATGTCTCTAGTCAGCTTGCTTTGGGGATCCCTAGTCTCTGCCTTCCAAGGCTGGGTTTGCAGGCGGGTCACCCTGCCTACTTGGCACTTTGCGTGGTTTCTGGAGATCTGAATGCTGGCCCCTACACTTGCACAGCAAGTCTTTCAACCATTGCTAATCCCCATCCCCAGCTAAGGCTCTTTCCCTGTTCTGTGTCACTTTTGATCTTCACAGCCATCTCCCTGGGTAGATATTATGTCCATTTTAAAACGAAGCTCAGTGATCTGTCTTAGGTTTCCAGGCTTTGGAAAGAAACTATGGCTCCCCAGCCCCAGGACTTTGCTGTGGCCAACCTGGTGATACACTTACATCTTGCTCTCAGCCAAGCTCTAATGGAAAGGCCCAGAATAACCCTGTCCCACTGCCCTAGGCTTATAGAGGTCTCCACACATTGAGAATCACTCGGAGTTAGTTTGCCAAGTGAGAAAATGAAATGAATTCGGCGTCAGAGGCAGGGCCACCCGCCATCAGTCCTGTCTAATCTGTTCCTTCTCTTATTTCACAGCCCCATTTACAGGAGAGACCTTTCAGGACCCACATGAAGGGGTGGCGTCTAGACTTCCCTGTTAATTCTTACCACTTTTGTTGCCCTTGAATGAATGGCCCCTGCCGATCACTCCCATCTGGGCTCCTATGTTCAGAGCTGGAACAAACAGGTCTGTGCTGGAAGTCTGAGCCATGTTCTCAAACTGGCCCCACCTCTCTTTAGTCATATGACTTCTGTAGTCATTAGTTTCTCTGAACTGAGACAGATTAAACCAGTGTCACATACTTCAGACCCGATGTCAAATGGGATGGACCATAGGTCTTGTTTAATATGCATAGTGAATGATGCGTCTTGTCGTGGGTGGGGGTTGGCTAAACTGCCAACACTTAAAAAGTATTCATATAAAACCCCGACTGTCCCAAACCTCACACACCTTGGCTGATTGATAGGCTGGAATTCCCATCCTGCATTTCATCAGGGAGCAGCAGCCAGGATGGACGGGCCTCTGTTGCCCTTTCTCTGGAGCCCTGCCTCTGTGTTAAGCTTTGCTCCGGATTCCTGTTCTTCTCGACCTGGAAGGCACCTACATAGGTTAACCTCTGATTCCATGGTCACTAGGTCCTGTACCTGGCTAGTCTGGATGTTTCCTGTCCTCTGGGCCTCACCTTGAGCTGGCTCAGTAGTGGCAGAGTGACTGAGGGTGGAGTAGAGAACTAGGTTCCGGGGATTGCTCTGCAGCCACGGTCTGCTTTGTAGGAGGCTACTGGTTGTTGGAAAGTTGGGGGAAAGCTTTGAAGCCTTTCATTCTTTTTTAACTCCAGGTCCACACTGGGCCTTGGACTCTAGAGATGTGGCTCTCAGCCTTCCTAATGCTGTGACCCTTTAATACAGTTCCTCATGTCGTGGTGACCCCCAACCAGAAAATTATTTTTGTTGCCACTTCATAACTGCAATTTTACTACTGTTATGAATCATAATGTAGGTATTTTTGGAGATAGAGGTTTGCCAAAGGGCTCACGACACACAGTCTAAGAACCACTGCCCTAGAAGGAGGTGCCAGGGGTACCTGCGATGAACCTGTGTGAATCCCTGCCTTCCTTGTGGATGCTGCTGCCTGTTTATTTTCACAGAGCCCCTGCTTCTCAGAGATTAATTGTTGCCAAATACAACTTATTTTCTAATCCTTTCAGGCCCCATTTAATCCTTCTGCTTTATTTTATCTATTTTTTTATAAAGTCACTGAGGCTTTTTAAAAATTTTGTCTTATGGATTTGCCAATGATTGTCTGGCTTTGCAAATTGGATTCTTAAAGCTGATGCTCTGAAGAAAAGGATGCAGTGTGACAAGACAAGGAACAGCTCATCCTCAAACCAGGAGGATAAATAATAATAATAAAAAAAAAGTATCAGCAACCCCATTCTCCAGCCTTCCTGTGACTCACAGGGTGTCTCAGTTGTCACCGATAATCTAATCTCTCTATGATAGGTGAGGAACAGGACAATGGCGACCCAGCCAGGCTGCGGGTGTGATAGGCCTCTGATTAATAGGACTGTCCAATAAGCCCCCACCCCCAGGAAGATGATTAACGACGTTTGATGTGAACTCTGGCCTCCCCCAGTGGGAAGAGGGAGGACCGAGATCTGCTCACACAGAAAGGCGCGTCCTGAAGGGCTGATTGATTTCTAAGGCTTTGTTCCCGAGAGGCTGTGTCCAGGGAGGGGCCTGGTACCCTTGTTGTGCATGGACTTTGGCAAGAGCTCAGCCTAGCAGGACCCTGTTAATACTTCTCCTAGAGACCAGCCTTTTCATTGCCCTGGAGCCCTGGAATGCTTAAGTGAGGCAGCCTTAGCCACTGCTGCTGAATTGATGTCCCCAGCTAGTGTGACCATTGTAACTTCTCTCTACCATGGCGCGCGGAACCCAACAAGGCAGGCTGTAAGAGACAGGTTTGGCTTGTGAGCCTTCCTAGGCTCGCCATTCCATCTTCCGTATTTACAGGGTATAGGCTGGGTGGGAGTGCCTGGTCTTTGGCAAAAGAGTGTGGGGCTCCAGCTTATATGCCCATAGCTGAGGAAGTAGGAGGAAGAGAGGGCTTGAGGATGGGCCTCTAACTGGCTCCCTTATGACATTCAGAGGGTAGGTGGAGGCAGCCCACCTGACCTCAGGGAGTGGCTGTAAACACTGTTGGGTCGGAAACTGGGCTGTTGTTGTAAATAATATATCAGACAAGAAGCGACTTAAGGGGTGAGGGTTGATTTCAGCTCACAGTTCAAAGGGACATCACGGTAAGGAAGGCATGGAGGCGGGAGAATGAGGGGGGCATCTGAAACCAAGAAACAGAGAGACGAACGCTGGAGTTCAGGTCTCTGTTTATTCAGTCTGGGACCCCATGCCACAGACCGGTGCTGCCCTACACTCATGGGAGACAGGTTAACTTTTCTGGATCTACCCTCACAAACCTGCTCAGAAGTGTGTTTCCATGGTGATTCTACATCCAAACAAGCTGACAGTGCCAATTAATTATCACAACCGCCTCAAACTTGGCAGTGGTTGGGCCATCTTAGCTTAGCTTTCTGGAAAAATTTCCAAATTTTCTCCTTCAAGAAGGCTAGGAGATAGCTTTGAATGTTTCTTTCTGGTTATTGGCTTTTTTCCTTTTCTTTTCAAAAAGATGTATTTAAGTTTTAAAAACATTTTAATTATGTATCTGTGTGTGTGGCTACGTGCACATTAGTGCAGGAACTCTTGGAGGCCAGAAGAGGGCACCAGACTCTGTGGCGCTGACATTACAGGCAGATGCAGACTCCTGATGTGGGTTTTAGAAACCAAACTCAGGTTCTCTGCAGAGAAGCATGTACTGGACCACCTTATTGGCCCCAGTTTTGCTTATTTTTACTTCGGTGTGTGTGTCTTCTGGTGTCCACAGAGGCCAGAGAGAAGTGCTGGACGCCCTGGTGCTGGAGTTACAGGCAGACGTGAGCCACCAGGCATGGGTGAGAGAAACAAGCACTCTTAACCACTGAGTCTCTCTCCAGTCTCTTTACATTTATTTATTTCTTTAATGTGTGTGTGTGTGTGTGCCTGCCTGTGTGCATGTGCATGTGCGTATACACATGCACACTTGTGTACATGTGTGTGTTGTCTCAGAGCCTGTATGAAGGCCAGAGAATTTTGTTGGGGCCTCTTGTTGAGGCCTTCATGCTGTATACTGCAGACCATGGTCTCACAAGCCTCTAGGCAATTCACCTGTCTCCACCTCCCATCTTGTGTAGGAGTGCTGGGATTACAGATATATACTATATCTAGCTTTTAAAAGTTTTTTTTTTTTTTGGTGTGTGTGTGTGTGACAGGGTTTCTCAGTAGCTTTGGAGCCTATCCTGGAGCTCACTCTGTAGACCAGGCTGGCCTCAAACTCACAGAGAACCGCCTGCCTCTGCTTCCTGAATGCTGAGATTAAAGGCATGCGCCACCACCACCTGACTTAAAAGATTTTTTTAAAAGTTGTTAATTTTGGTGCTGAAGAGATGTCTCAGTGGTTAAGTGCACTTGTTTTCTTGCGGAGGACCTGAATCTGACTCACACCACCCATATGGTGGTTCATAATCATTCATAACTCCACTCTTCCCTGGGATCTGATGTCCTCTCCTGACCTCTGTAGGTACCAAGCATTCACATGGTGCACAAACATACAAGCAGGCAACATACTCACATACAAAACAAAATGAATAAATCTTTTAAAATAAAGCAAAAAATGAGATGATATTTTTAAATAATTGGTTTATTAAAGTGTTTGAGTGTTATGCCTACATGGATGTGCACCACATGGGTGCAGTACCTACCGAGGCCAGTAGAGGGCATTAGGTCTCCTGGAACTGGAATTATGGATGGTAGTGAGTCTCCATGTGGATACTGAGAACCAAGCAAAGGTCCTCTGCTAAAGCAGTAAGTGTTCTTAGACCCTGAGCCATTTCTTCAGCCCCCATATCTGTCCTCAGCTTTTACCATCTTTCAGACCCCATCACACCCTTAGTAGCAACCCTGTACAGTTTTCCTACAGAGAAACAATTTGGGGTTTCCATCTTGGCTGTGACAATCACCTAATGATGAAAGCCAACAACAGTGATACACAAGACCAACCAAGTGTCCAGACCGGTGGCTGTCTGAGAGCTGGAGGTGTGTCTGTCTGTGGGTCCGAGTACAACCTGAAATGTAGTCAATGTTCCAAGGATTGGAGAGGCAGCTGGGGTTTGCCTTCTGAGAGATGAGATCAAACCCGGACCTATAACAGCACGAATTAGAGACACTCAAACCGCTGACAAGAGAGGAGAGGCAGGAATCTGGCTTAGGCCTCACCTCTGACAATATTCTGCTAAACCACCGGATGCCTTCCACATGCCAAACTTCAGCTGACAGAGCGGCATTCTGAGCCATCCCTTGGGACTGCTAGTCAACAGTCACAGTTGACGCTACCTGCTGGCTTGGATTCCACAGCAGAAGTGGCGCCATGGTTTAAATATTTTATGGCTTTTCAGTCTTATTGGCTAAGTCTGAATGGAAGATGAGCAAACCGAAGCTGCTGCCTCAAGGTTCATGGACCTCATTTATCTGGGCCAGAGAGCCTTGCTAGACACTCCTGGCCTGGTGGCTGCAGAGCTGTGAGGGGGTGATGTGTGGAATGGCCTGTGCCTGGCACATTGAAAACTCATCAGCTGTTGGGAAGCCTATGGCTGCGTTTGTTTGAGGCAGAGTCTCGCGTATCCCAGGCCTGCCTTGAACTCTTTGTGTTGCCAAGGGTGAACTCGAACTCTTAACCATCCCGTTTCTTCTTCCCCAGGCCTAGGATTACAGGCCTGTGCTACCATGCCTGGCAAGTTGTCATTTATTTCGATTAAATTATCATTCATTCTGTGATGCTCACTGTCTAATCATTCAACAGTGTTCCTTCTGCAAAGAAATAATTTCAGGGCACATGTGGAATGCTGAACATTCTGCAAGAGAGTATCCGAAAGGTGACATGCAATAGGGGATGCATATATATATCCGTGTGTGTGTCTGTCTGTCTGTCTGTCTGTCTGCATCTGTGTATGTGTGTGAAGGCCAGAGGGCAGTCTTGGGTGTCGTCATTTAGGAGTTGACTACTTCCTATATTTTCGTTTTGTCTGTTTTGAGACAGAGTCTCTCTTTGGCTTGGAACTCATCGAGTAGGCGGCTAGTCTGGCTGGCCAGCAAGCCCCAGTCTGCGTCTCTGCCTCCATAACACTGCACTCTGCAAACATTGCCATACCTGTTTCGTTTCTTTTCTTCTTTCTTTCTTTCTTTCTTTCTTTCTTTCTTTCTTTCTTTCTTTCTTTCTTTCTCTTTCTCTCTCTCTCTTTTTCTCTTGTCTCTTTCTCTCTCTCTTTCTTTCTTTCTTTCTTTCTTTCTTTCTTTCTTTCTTTCTTTCTTCCTTCCTTTCTTTCTAACATGCATTCTGAGGATCACACTCGGGTCCTCAAGCACTGAAGACCATTTTACCAACTGACCTATTGCCTTAGTCCTTGATTACTTCGTGTACGGCTGTGACAAAATACTGGACAAAGGCAACATCAGGAAAGAAGGGTCTGTTTTGGCTCACTGTTCGAGGGTGGCCATCATAGTGGGGAAACATGAGGCAGCAGGTCACAGTGTGTTCACAGTAGAGATGATGAAAATGCTCACCTCGCTTCTTCCTCTGTGTTTGGTTCCGAATCCTTGCTTACCCACATCCAGAGTGACTCTTCCCTCTTCAGTTAACTCTGGAAACACCCTTGCAGATGTGCCCAGAGCTGTGTCTCCTAGGTGACTCCAAATGCTATCATGTTGACAATGAAGCTTAAGCACCACATGACTGAAACTGGAACCCTGACTCAAGGAGCGAAGGGATGTTACTGCCTAAAGGCTACGAAGCATGCTCCAGCTAGGGGAGCACCTTCTCCTGATTGCCGCAGAACTGTTCCTGTTTTAAAAGGCAGAGTCTCACATCCTGGAATCTCTAGTTCTGAGAAAACCATGTGATCAACCATTTTGACTCTGCTCTACCAAAAACCTCTTGATTTATTTTCTTGGAGGTGACCCTTAGGCCTGAACAATATTTAACAATATCCCAAGATAATTCCAATGTGTCCCAAAGTTTAAGGATCTCTGGGATTACATTTCCATGAAGCCAAACGTTGATATACACAGACCCCACTAATATCAGGGCAGGAGGGAAACATGGAGGAAGAGACGTAGGTACAATTTAACACTAGGAATACTCCCAGAGTCTAGTTGAACCCCCGAGCCTAGTGTGGCTGGGATTCTTTGGCTCTCCTCCCCAGCTTATTTCTTGCCCCCTTTGCCAGAAAAGACAGACTAACTCAAAGTCCCCTCCTCTCAGTGGTTTGCCATTTCTTTCAAAGCCACTCAACACAGTCTGGGATGCTGAGCTAGAGAGTCCACTGTCATGGTAGATTGGAAATCCCCATAGAATAGAAGCCCCATTCAGGCTCAGCTATGTTTGGATTCAGTAGGCGTGAATGAATGAATGAGGAAGCTGTACTATTGTTGTTGTTGTTGTTGTTGTTTTCTGAGACACTGTTTTCATGTAGTTCATTTGGATTGGCCTTTAATCCAGTATGTAACCGAGTGAACTTGAACTTCTGATTCTTCAGTTTCTGCCTTTCTGTACTCCTGAACAACGCAAAGATGAGCTCTGACCACTAGGAAACCCAGGACAACGCTTAAAAGAGCCAAAAGCTGAAGGGCCCAGGAAACTCTCACTGTAAGACTGTGGGTGAAGCTGGGCAGGAGTGGGAGTGGGGCCAAGCTCCTCCCCGAGACGCTAGAAGACTGTATCCATCTCCCAGGCCCAGGCAGGGAGCCGTGCGTGTGCAGGGTACCCAGTAACTTTCCTACGTTCGGGCTCATTACTCATCATTAGGAGTCCCCGTGTCTGGAGTTTTCCAGGTTATCAAAGCTGTTCCGTCTGGAGCGGCCAGCAGGCCCAGATTCCTGTCGCCAGTCATCTCCTGCCTTGCCAGGCAAACAGTTGAGTAACCCAGGAAAGAGGGGATTTGGTTTTCAAATTCATATAATTCAGCCTGACAGCAAGTACAAGCGGTATCTGGCCCCCCAGAATGCTGTTCCTGGCTTTCTTTGCAGTGGAGTTGATGGGCGCCCCTCCTCTTTGCTCCCCTGGGGAGAGCAGGGTGTGGTCAGAGCCACGGCCGGCTGGGAGCGGTACCTCTCACCTCCTCCTCCAACTCTGCGGAAATACGCTTCCAGGCGCACCCCTGCGGGTTGCTTACTCCAGACCCTGAACCTTCTGGGTTTTTTTTTTTCTTTCTATTTTTGTCACAGGTCTAGGGTGTGGTTCAGAATCCATCTTGCTTCCCCAGACCTAGATCCCTCAGTGCTCCAAAGTCCACATGGTTGTATAGAAAATGCAGCGCAGGCTAAACTCGGGTTAGAGCGTGGCCTGGACGCTCCTGGATATTTTTTTTGACATTTTAGTATGAACCGTGAACACCCTCAGTGATGGAAAAGCAGATTTAAACGGTATTTTAAACAATGTGCAAACGTGGCATTAAGAAGTTTGTGTGAAAATTCTGACCTAAAATTTTTTTTTTTCTCATTTTGCACAAGAAAGTTTGCTCATCCTTGCCCTAAGGGATGGAGGCTATACCACTCCTCCTCTGCAGAGAGCAAAGACTGAAGCAGGATCACACTGGGGAAGACGCAGAGTCCTGGGAAGCTGAAATGACTTGAAGAATGGTATCACCCATGGGGGAAAGGACGTGAAGACCGCAAGTTCAAGGCCTGCCTGAGCTACAGAATAAGTTCAAGATCAGCCGAGTTACTTAGTGAGGTCCTGTCTCAAAATACGAAGTTAGAAAAGGGAAGGAGAGGAGTGTGGCCAGGGAGATGGCTCAGTTGGCAAAGTGCTTGCTTGCCTTGCAAGCCTGGGAACCTAGTTTGATCCCAAGCCTCTATGTAAAAAAAGCTGAGGAGCCAGAGACAGGAAGATTCCTGGAGCTCATTGGCCAGTCAACATAGCCTCCTTGGGGAGGCCCAGGCCAGTGAAAGACCCTGCAGCCCCAAACAAGGTGGGAAGCTCCTGAAGAGTGACACCTGAGTCCTCTGGCTTCCACAGGCGCGCATGCGCATATTTCTCCATGTGCCCTTCTATCCATGAATGAGCGTGCACACACACACACACACACACACACACGAGAAACAGAGACAGACAGAGAAAGAGACAGAGACAGAGAGGTGGAAGAGGAGAAAAGAGAAAGGGCTGGGGATACAGATCAATGGTATGTGTGAGACCCAGAGTTTAATTCCCATTGCTAGGGCTGGAGAAATGGTTCAGTGGTTAAGAGCACTGGTTGCTCTTCCAGAGGACCTGGGCTTAGTTCCCAGCTCCCAAATGACAACTCAAAAATGTCTGTAACTTCAGTTCCAGGGGATCCAACACCCTCTTCTGGCTTCCATGGGCCCCCAGGCACCAACAAGGTAGTGCACAGACATATACACAGGCAAAAATAATCACACACGTAAATAATAAAACATAAGTAAAATCCCCAGTGCTTCATTAAAAAACCTTTATCAGTTATTAGTTTCACAACTGTCTTGAGAAAATGAATACTGGAAATGGGGATAGAATAATGCAGCTCCCGATACTAGCAGCTGACGTCACACATTTCTAGCACGCTCATGAGACAGAAGTGCTGGTCTGTGGACTCACTACAGCTCTCTTCTGAACAGACCCTTCTTGCCCAGGTTTCTGTGCCCCTGAGGATGCTGCATCTCAGACATCATTGCCCCAGCCTTCAGGAGGACCCTCCTGGCGGTCCTTCCCTCCCTGGTTGGAGAAGGGCCAGCTCCAAGCTGGTCTGGCCTGCACTACTTCTGTCCAAGGCAGGCTCCTGTGTGTTCAGAGCCAACTCTCCCCAGCATGTTTTACATATTTTAATTAAAGTGCCGCCCTGGGCTGGCAGGGCCTCTGATAGATGGCTGCAATCCGAGGTGCAGGGCTGCAGTGGTGTGAAACACGGCAGCCGAGGAGGCCCTGGAGAACGCGTTGGCTCACACCTCTGGAGGCAGGTCTGCTGCCTTCTGTGAGGGAGACCAGTTTCAGGCAGGTGCCAGTCACATCCAGATGCAGCTCCGGCAGGGCTCAGAGACAGGAAGAAGAGGCTGTGGAAATGTACCATGGGTGGGTTCCAATGACCAGCTGGCTGGTGGGCTCTGGACGAGTCTGATCCTTGCAGAAACACAGGCCCGTGGACACTCCTTAGCAGTGTCAAATTATGACAAATGGCATGGCTAAAAGTTGCTGGGTGGCAGCTGCCGCATCTCAGAGGGAAGCAGGTATTTTTAGCACCATGCCTTGGGGGTTATGGCGCTGGGTTAATTAATCATGGTGAACAGTACCCAGTTTTATTCTCCACCCTCATCCCCACCCCCCACTCCAGTCCTTGTTCTCATGGCCCAGCCTGGGATAGCAGCTGCAGAGTTGGAAACTGTCCAGAGCTGCAGCAGCCCACACATGGCCCTCACACACCCAGCAGGAGGGAGACCCCAGCGGGCCTGCCCCCTCCCCCATTGCTGCCTCCTGCTACTGCTGCCGCTTGCTTCCAGCCACACAACAAGGTCCAGGTTACCTTTGGTTCTTCCAGCCCTTTTCCTACCCCACACCCATAACCTAGAACATTCTCTCCAGTTCTCAGCCTTCATGTCTCATCATCCCCAAAGCCTCACCTCACAAATGCCTCATTCTGCTGAGCCCAAGGGCTTCCTACAATTTCACTCCTTCCTTCAGGGAGCTGGTGCCAGATAAGGCCAGGGTGGCCTTATCTGTTGATGGCTTCTTTCACTGCTTGTCATCTTGCAATGAAGTGCAGGCTGTCTCAGAGCAGGACACTCTGTGTCTTGCTCTTTCTCTTGAATTCCTATTGCCTAGCTCAGACAACATAGAGTAAGCACACGTATGCATGGGTGGAAAACTGGGTAGATGGATGGGTGGAAGGGCGAATGGGTGGGTGGATGAGTGATGCCTAGGTGGGTAGGTGGGTGAGTGGGTGGAAGCCTGGCCGAAAGAGGTGTTTGTTTTAACCTCTCTTAGGCCAATGTAGCCATCATGAGAGGCACAGGACAGGGAAGTCTAGGAAAAGAATGGCTAGAACCCACACTGTCCCTTCTTCTAGAAGTAGCCACTCACCTGCTCTTTGGGAATAAGGCATCTTGCTCTGAAGTTCATTTCCCCAGCATTGTTTTCCTTGAGGATGAGGAGAGATAGACACCACCTGAAAGTTCATTTGACGGGGGCTAAAGAGATGGCTCAGTGGTTAAGAGCACTGGCTGCTCTTCCAGAGGACCCGGGTTCAATCCCCAGCACCCACATGGTAGTTCACAACTGTCTGTAACTTCAGTTCCAGGAGATCTGACACCCTCACAACAATGCAAATATTATAAAACTAAATAAATTATTGAAAAGTTCATTTGAAGATTAAGCAAGGTCTTTTCTTAATAATACACCCGCTTTTCAATGGAAGATACAGCTGGTTGCCTGTTTGTTGTTTGTTTGATTACAAATCCCCAATTGGGAGAAATTCAAAGTGATCCCACTGAAATCAGAAACAAGACAAGGTTGTCCACTCTCTCCATATCTATTCCATATAGTTCTTGAGGTCCTAGCTAGAGCAATAAGACACCAAAAGGAGATCAAGGGGATACAAATCGGAAAAGAAAAAGTCAAACTTTCACTATTTGCTGATGATAGTTTACATAAGTGATCCAAAAAAATTCTACCGAGGAACTTCTACAACTCATAAACACTTTCAGTAATGTAGCAGGATACAAGATTAACTCAAAAAAATCATTAGCCCTCCTTTACACAGATGATAAATGGACTGAGAAAGAAATCAGAGAAACAACACCCTTCACAATAGCCACAAATAGCATAAAATATCTTGGAGTAACTCTAACCAAACAAGTGGAAGACTTGTATGAGAAGGACTTTAAATCTTTGAAGAAAGAAATTGAAGAAGACACCAGAAAGTGGAAAGATCTCCGATGCTCTTGGGTAGGTAGAAATAACATAGTAAAAATGTCAGTCTTAGCAAAAATAATCTACAGATTCAATGCAATGCCCATAAAAATCCCAGCAAAGTTCTTCACAGATCTCAAAAGAATGGTACTCAACTTCATATGGAAAAGCAAAAATCCAGAATAGCTAAAACAATTCTGTATAATAAAAGAATTTCTGGAGGCATCACAATTCCTGACTTCAAACTCTACTACAGAGCTACAGTACTGAAAACAGCCTGGTATTGGCATAAAAACAGACAGGAGGACCAATGGAACCGAATAGAAGACCCCAGATATTAATCCACATACTTTTGAACACCCGATTTTCGACAAAGAAGCAAAAAATATCAAATGGGAAAAAAGCATATTCAACAAATGGTGCTGGCATAATTGGATATCAACATGTAGAAGAATGAAAATAGATCCATATATATCACCATGCACAAAATTCAACTCTAAATGGATCAAAGACCTCAACATAAAGCCAGCCACACTGAACCTCATAGAAGAGAAAGTAGGAAGCACACTTGAATGCATTAGCACAGGAGACCACTTCCTAAATAGAACCCCAGCAGCACAGACACTGAGAGAAACACTTAATAAATGGGACTTCCTGAAACTGAAAAGCTTCTGTAAAGCAAAGGACATGGTCAACAAAACAAAACAACAGCCTACAGAATGGGAAAAGATCTTCACTAACCCCACATCAGACAGAGGTCTGATCTCCAAAATATACAAAGAACTCAAGAAATTGGTCATCAAAAGGACAAATAATCCAATAGAAAAATGGAGTACAGACCTAAACAGAGAACTCTCAACAGAGAAATCTAAAATGGCTGAAAGACACTTAAGGAAATGCTCAACATCCTTAGTCATCAGAGAAATGCAAATCAAAACAACTTTGAGATTCCATCTTACACCTGTAAGAATGCCAAGATCAAAAACACTGATGACAACTTATGCTGTGGGGTAAAGGGAACACTTCTGCATTGCTAGTGGAACTGCAAGCTGGTACAGCCCCTTTGGATATCAGTGTGGCAATTTCTCAAAAAATTAGGAAACAACCTTCCTCAAGACTCAGCAATACCAGTTTTGGATAAATACCCAAAGGATGCTCAACCATGCCACAAGGACATGTGCTCAGCTATGTTCATAACAGCATTTTTTGTAATAGCCAGAACCTGGAAACAACCTAAATGGATAAGGAAAATGTGATACATTTACACAGTGGAGTACTACACAGCAGAAAAAAATCTTGAAATTTGCAGGCAAATGGATGGATCTAGAAAACATCATTTTGAGTGAGGTAACCCAGACCCAGAAAAATAAATATCATATGTACTCACTCATAAGTGGTTTTTTAAACATAAAGCAAAGAAAACCAGCCTACAAATCACAATCCCAGAGAACCCAGACATGGGAAGTAGAAAAAGAGAAAATCTCCTGAGTAAATTGGGAGCATGGGGACCTTGGGAGAGGGTTGAAGAGGAGGGGAGAGGCAGGGAGGAGAGCAGAGAAAAATGTAGAGCTCAATAAAAATCAATTAAAATGCATATAAAAAACAAATCCCCAGTTGGTTCTGATATTGGGAGGCCTATGTATCAGGGGAACTGGCTGGAGTCCAGCCCAGGAAGAGAAGTATGACTGTGTGAGCCAGCCCTGGGTGAGAAACCCACTACGGCTGGGTTCGAGCCAACTACGGATTAGTCATGGCTGGGAACGCCATTCTAACAGAACACCAGGCACTTCTAGTCTCTTAGGGTTTTGTGACTTGACAAAGTGGCGACAGGGGAGATGGGAGTGGGTGTCCCTCTAATTCCCCAAAGGATGTGAAAACACACAGGAGAGGGGGAGGGAAGCTGTGTGCTTTCCATTCCCGAGGTGTCCAGATCAAGAAGAAATGGTTTTTAGACTCTGGGTGACACCTTGTGCTTAAACTCAGTAACCTTTAAGGCATTGCCATCCACTAGTCTCAACCCATTCTGACTGAACTGGATGCCTACGGGGTGAGGCCTGGGTCTCCATGAAGTCCCCACATCCCTCATGTCTCCGTATCATCTTGAGTCTCAGGGAAGCTGTGACAAACTGAAAGAGAGCGGAACAAGGAACCCTCCTGACAAAGGGATTCAAGGTCATGGATGCTCTGCTAGGTCTTAATTCCTTTCTCTTGATACCTTGAAGGGACTAGATAGATCAGCATTCCTCATTCCTAATGCCTCAGACACATGGGTGGGCAGGTGGTGGGCAAGGCCAGGCCTGACTGTGGAACTTCCTGGCACATTCAGTGTGAGTCACTGTCCAGAAGGCTCAGGAGATCCCAGGCCTGGCGACAGCCCTGGCTCTCAGATTCCTGTTGCCCCTAGTATAAGGGGAACCCCTCTGGCTCTGAGAAGCAAACCGGAACCTCAGTCAACAGCACCAGAGGAACTGAGAAAATCCTCCCAATGTTGACCTTTCTGCCAGTCCCTGTGTGAAACAAAGGCAAAGAACGAGAGAGGAGATGGAGAGGGAGGAAGAGAGAGACACACGGCAGAGGGGGAGACTAGAAGAGATACATTTTTGTTCTCCCTTTCACTAATACAGGAAATATTATTTATTGATGGAGAACCCATTATGTGTGCACTATGCACCCCTAAGAATATAGCACAGACCCCATGCTGTTTCCATCAACCCCCTGGTCCCCACCCATTCCTAGGTGGAATTCTGAGACTGCGGTTTCTATGAAGACCAGTAGGTGTCAATGTGTCAGCAGAAAAGCTAGGGGTGCCCAGCATTTGAGAGCCACCATGGAATGAAATTCCATTTCTTCTTGTTATCTGAGTGCCACTGTATGCAGGTGAGCATGCAGGACACTTGAATGGAAACGGGTCTAGGAAACTACGCAAACATGATCCCTGTTTGCTGGAGTTTACTGTACCTAAAAATCCTGGAAGAATCAGGTAACGGTCGTAAGTGACAGAAGGAGGGGGAGGCTATGGAAGGCTGTTGGGGGGGAGCTTTGAACACTGGAGTCTGCAGAGAAGCCTCCTCTCAACTATCATATCCCAGCTGGGAACAGGCTCAGAGGGGAAGATGATTGGCCTGGGACCACGGAAGCTGTTCCCTCCGCCAGCTCTCCCAAATCCTAGAAAAGTCGGTGCTCTTTCCATTCAACATTCCTTCTCAGTAATTGGAGTTTCTTGCAATTCAAAATCTCACCTTCATTTAGCTACAACTGTCCCTGCAATGTGGCCTCTCTGTTGACTATACAGGGCCACTAGATAGCCTATCTGCATCTCAGAGAAGGCGGCAACCCTCCTTGTGGCACTTGAGTGGGCTTATCCAGGCTCAGGAGAGCTCATTTGGTGCTTCACCTCCTGGAGACAGCAAGTTGGTAGCTTGAAAATTATCCATGTTGGGAGTATTTACACTATGGAAATTGGCAGCATCTGCCCATCAGAGATTTATTTTTCTCTCCCAGAGAGCTCTACAGCACAGCTCTCAGAAACTCTGGGATGGAAGCAGGGGCTCAAGGGGGAAAGGTGTTCTCCTAATGAGACATCGCTTCCAAGTGGTGAAGTTGGGACTCCAGTGCAAGAGGGTGAACGACAGGGTACTCAGAGATGAGAGGCCTAACAGCCACTGTGGTCACCTGGATGTGAAGGAGTCTAACTTGACCAGGAGGCTTCCTCTGTGTTGTTCTGCAGCGACAAAATAAAACATCAGGTGCAGAGAAATCTACAAAGCGACAACAAAAGAATTTATTTCCTTATGATTCCATAAGTCCAGAAGCTGAAGTTCAGGACCAAGGGGCTGGTTTCTGGTGAAGACCTTCATGTTGTCCACCGCATGTGGAAGGTTCCCATGGCAGAAAGGCAAAGATGGCAGGAGACACAAAAAGAAGCCGAGCAGCGATTTTTATGATAAGGAACCCACTCTAGAGATGGTGACATCCATCTACTACACGCTGCCTCCTAAAGCCCTTCACTTCTCAATACTGATAGGGTGACAGAATTTCCAAATGAATTGGGAAGGGGACAGACATTCAGACCATGTCACTAGATGCTGCTGTGGCTGCTGCCCCAGGTAGGGTCATTCATAGGACAGCAGAACAGGAAGCAGTTTGGGTAAAGTAATTTATCTAGGGCTAGATGGATTGGCTTCAAGGCTGGTTGTCAGGGAGATGTTTATGTTTGGAACCCTGGAAGGAGGTCTGGGCAAGAGATTGCAATCTGCAAAGGCAGAGGTTTGCTCTTGACTGAGTCAAATGTGGTTAGAGACTATAGTAACCAGGCAAAACCATAGGATTTACCCATACACACTTTTTCCCTCTGTTATTTGCCACCATCCAGGTATGTTGAGGAACCTGTCCTTACTCACACTCCTTCTAGAACCTAGCCAGCACTCAGGAAGTTTTTACTGAATAAATATGAATGGCTCATTTTTATCTGACAGGTATTTCCGTGGACCACACTTCATAAGCAAGCACATTTATCACAACGAAAAGATCATCTAAGTTTTCTGGCATCATTGAAGGAAGATGGATTTGGGATCGGGATACTGTCTAGCATCTCAGAGCTAGTGGTGGGTCAGCCATCATCTGTTATAATGACCTTGTCTTACTGGCAAGGCTGAATGCAGCCCAGACATCAGGCCATAAAACCAGCCATGTACCTTGTGGGGTGGACCACTGCTCAGTCTCAGCAGTCTGTGAACCTGACCTGGCCAGCCTTGTCTTGGCCAGTTTTTTCCATTCTCTTGGAGAAAACTTGCCCAGTGGGGTTAGAGAACGCGTGGGCTCTTGTTCTGAAAGGGAGACAAAACAACAAACCTGGCCTCAGGAGACTTGGGAAGCACAGGCAAAACTGTAGGTTATCAACTGAGGAAGCCGCAATATGCAAAGTAGTGAACAGGGGCTTTCCTTCTGATTGGCTGAAGGGCCTTGATGTCACAATGAGATGGGTCTAACTACTCCAAATGATAGTGCCTCTAGCCCCCAAATAACTGACTCGGTTTGTTGGCTTCCTCTCTGTAGGAGGAGATGATGGAAGCCCTCCTTCAGGCAGGGTCCATTCTTATGAAGGTGAATACCTTACAGGGCAAGAAGATGGTGGAGAGTGGGCTCCAGTCTGGGGACCTCTCCCTGTCTCAGTCATGGCCCTCCTGCCTCCCTCTGCCCGCCGACTTGGAGATCTTGCGGCAGAAAGTGGCCGCGGTGCAAAGGGAGCTGGAGGACTTCAAGAAGGAGGCTCTGCAGGCCATCGGGTACCTGGAGGACGCCTTCTGCGAGATGAACAGCGTCCTGGCACAGCAGGAGGAGCAGGCTGCGCGAGTGAAGCAGCGACTGAGGGAGGAGGAGGACCGTGGCATCGTTCGCAACAAGGTGCTCACCTTCCTTCTGCCCCGGGAGAAGCAGCTTCGTGAGCATTGCGAGCGGCTGGAGAAGATGCTGGTCAGGAGCCACGACCTGCTGCGAGTCACCAGGAAGAGCCAGGCAGACTGAAGGCCTGTGCGTGTTGGCCCGCAACTGGAAGATTGTTTCTTTTTTTTTTCTTTTTTTTTTTTTAATGGAAGGACCAAACTTAAGTCCCCATTTATTCCCCTTTCTCCATTTTTTTATTGCTTTCCTGCTACCAAAATAACACCACGCAGAGGCAAAAAAAAGAAAGAGACCTCCATATGGTTTTTGAGTTTATCCCGTTTATCCCGCCTCCTCAAGGAAGGAGGCCCCGACACTAAGTCAGACCTGTAACCTTTACCTCTGTTTCCTGTTTGTAATGGTACAGTTGCTTGAATGTGTAGCATTTTCCCCCCTGTATATTCTTAAAACTGGTTGTGTTGATCAGATTTACCTTTCTTTTAATGACTCCAGGCTCCCGTGATTAATCACTTAACAATTGGTTTACTGAGACCGGTCAATGTGTGGTCTACGCGGAGACAGGCCAGCATCTCAGTGAGGGGGATTGCCCATATGCTGAAATGGCCTCATATGGCTGCACGTTGTAATTTCTGACTGCTCGCGTCATTGGATTGTTGCCCACCTCTTTTCCTTACTGCTTTTGTTCAACTCTGCTTCCTCTCGTTTAGCCCGTAGACTGGCTGTTCCGTGGGGTGGACCTTGTCAGAGCCCTGCCGGTAGAACTCTCTGGTCTCCAGTGCGCTTGAGGTCACACCTAGAAGATGGCACACTAAGCAGTGAAACTGACGCCTGTATTTGACTCAGGCGCAGGGGTTGCTAGGGTGTGTGGTCATTTATGAGACACTGTACCCCTATCCCAGAGGGCAGGACAGAACTGACTGCAGGTGGCAGATCCCTGTTCTCTGTTAACGGGGGACTAGAGTTCAAGTCCAGGCCACTTTGCTCATTTAACATCTTGCAGCTTCACAAACCCCTGAACCAATCAGACAGTTTTGGGGCTAGTCCCTTCTGGGGTACTGGAACAACCACATGTGTGATAGGAGCCATCAGCAGTCACCATGACTTGTTTATAATCAGTCTGTTTCTTTCTCTGATCCCTTCCAAATGCTGCCACACATCAGCCTGAGGGCCCTGGAGGTCTCTCTAGTCCAGGCCTCCTGTTGCCACCCCATTCATCCTCTTCTTTTAGTCACAGACTCTCTCAAATAAGATGCAGATATTTGGATCCTCTCAAGTTGGCCTTCACCAAAGGACCTTGTGACCCATGGTTAAGCACAATATCCACCCATCAACCGTCTGCCTAGAAGGGCTATATCTCTAACTCTAGGCAGCTTCTCTGCTCAGCTCTAGCTGAAGCAGTGACTGTGTTAATTTAGCAATTGTAATATTGATAAGCACATAGTAACTTAAAGTCACCAACCACAGTATGTACCGTGACACACTTCATTTTAGTGTTATGAGGAAACCAAGACTCAAGCTGAGTGCATTGCCTCAAGCTGACTGACTTGGGATTTGAACCTAGGGCTATCTAACTCTTTTACAGTCTGTGCTCTTAGCCATACTGGAGTGTTTTGGAAAAACTTTACAGATGTCTGCTACATGCTTCTAGCACGGGTGAGACAGGGTGCCGAAATTGCTGAGATTAACTGGAAGAAGGGGATGTTTCCTAGAGGGGATTCTTAGACCACTAAACCCTAGAGACAGACAGACAGACAGACAGACAAAGACACAGAGACAGAGACTGAGAGGAGAGAGACAGAAAGAAGAGACACACACTCAGAAACAGAAACCAGAGAAACGGAGAGAAGAGAAACAGGAGAGACAGACAAAGAGAGACATATGAAGAGGAGAGAGACAGATACAGAGACAGAGAATAGAGATAGACAGACAGAGGCAGAGACAGAGAAGAGAGGCACACAGAGCCAGAAAGAGTCAGAGATAGAGAGTTTTCAAATGTAGCATGGAAGAAGTGCTTTACTGGCTAAGGAGGTCTGCCCTATGTAGAGGAAACACGACATAGAGGTCCTCACAAGGAAAGTCTTGTGTGTCCTGTAGGTCCAGGCTGCCATGCACTTGACCAGGATACATTCTGTACGTGGGGTTTTCTGAGAAGAGGTTAGGCAGTTGGTGGCAACAAGACCATACCTGCAATCACCTATGTTTAGTTTTGATCTGACATTTTGAGATTTCAAGAGTCCTAGATAGCTGGAAGCAAGGCTAGAGTGTGGAGGGGCCAGCAGATCCCAGAGAAGGGACAAGAAGGACAGACCTGGGGACCTTGGCAGAGACATTTTTAGGGAAGGCCCAATCGTGATTCTGCAAGAGCGGGAAAGACTCTACATTCAGAGCCTTGCGGGGCCTAACAAGTGGCACTTCTCCTTTTCCTGCTCAGGTTAAGCACCAGTGGAGGATAAACACGAAAGACAGGCTAATGGAGACAAAAATGTGATGTGGGATGCCCTTCTGTGTATGTGTTGCTCCTATTGGTTAATGAATCTTAAGCTGCTTTGGCCTATGGCAGGGCAGAATATAGCCAGACTGGAAGAGATATAGAGAGAGAGTATGTGGAGTCAGGGAGATGTCATGTAGCTGCCAAAGAGACAGAAGCTGGAACCTTCCCGGTAGGCCACAACCTTGTGGTGATACATTGATTAATAGAAATTAATTTAAGATATAGGAGTTAGTTAATAAGAAGCCTGAGCTAATAGGCCAAGCAGTGCTGCAATTAATATAGTTTCTGTGTGATTATTTTGGTCTGGGAGGCTGGGAACGAATGAGCAGTCTCTGCTTACAAAATGGTGCCCAGCAATCTACATAAAACCTAAAAAAGCTTAAGGAAAAAAAAAGGGCTTCTAGACCCACAAAAACTGGACCCAAGTGCAGCTTCTTGGTAGTAAGATTTATTTTTTCAGGTAGGCTCTGTTCATTGGCAGCGAGCAGAGGTGTGACTCCTTTAAGAGAAGGCTTCCTGACTCAGCAGTAGCAACAAAAACTGCCAGGCTTCCTGGTTTGGGCTGGTGGCACAAATAGCTCTGGCTCTTTCAGGAGGCCAAGCATTTAAATGGAGTTTGTAAGCAGCGTGCTACAAGTTGCTTAATGGCAATATAGACCTGCTGAGTCCCTGGAGCTGGGGCAGTGAGCATGGCTCGCAGAGGCGGTGAACATACCTATGCCATGTTGGATGGGGTGGAGCCAACAGGCAGGGCCATGAAGTTGGTCCTAGCCATGCCTGCTTAGCATTTACAAAAATCAAAAGGTGCTCCTGGTCAGAAAATGATTACAGATACGTGATAAAGACAGATTCAGATAAAAAAAAAAAGACCTCTGAATGGGTCACAGTGTTGGATAAATGTACATGGCCTTATGAGAGAGAAGAAAGAGTACAGAAAGTCATAGATTCAATGAGTAAAGATAATAAAATAAATATTAAAAAGTAATAGAGTAAAAAAAATTAAGCCATGTAAAGATGGAAAATGCACAGAGAGTCTGAATTATGTATACTATTGTGTTTTCTTTGAATTTTTTGACTGCTAATGAGCTAACTGCAGAGGGACATTTGACTGTGGGGGCTGCTAAGCTAAACCAACATAAAGATATCTTGATTTCAAAATTTGAGTCTAAGTATATGTTGCTTTGGAAAAGAGGTTCTGCTTTTGTTTCCACAGAAGATGAGAACTTTTAGATTCCTTTCATGCTAATGTGGTTTAATGGAACAAGACCCCCCGAAAGGTCTCCATGAACCCTAAAAATATTTCACCTAAAAATATTTAAAGGAGGTTGATTATAAATGATTAATGGTCACAGTCAAAGTCTTTCTAAAGAAAAAAAGGGAATACATTGGTATTGACTTTGATTTATTGATACAAATTTAAGGTCAATTTTGTTATGTATGTATTTCTACTTTTTTTAAGGTATTATGCTTATATTTAAAAATTTAAATATAAGCTCATTTTAAAATGTAATTTGTAATTAAAACTTATGGATTAATAGTCATCTATAATAGTCAAACTTGTAGTCATGTTATTTAGGTTTTCTAAATGTACAGAGATATATTTCAGATGTATAGGTGTTGTTCAAACCTTTCAAAGGCCTACAGAATATGACATTTAAAATCACCTTTAGAGCTGATAACTTGGTTTAGGATCTGTCAGTCAGAGTTGAAACCTCGTCCCTAAACCTGATGTCTTCTCCAGGCACAGTGCAGGTAGTGGTGGACAGCTGGGGGGATCCCCTCAAAGGGGATCTGTGGACATGTAGAATGATCTGTGTGCAGAGACAGCCTGGGAGAATGGAAGCGGTGTGTGCTGGGTGAGTGCAGCTCACTCTCCAAACTTATGAGACTGGGTGTGCTCCCTGTTCTCTGGGTGGGATTAGAGAGGGAGACCAAGCATGTTACCTGAATATCCTCCCATTGTGAAAGAGGCTGGTAAATACTCAACGAGGAAGAGGGTTCAAGTGAAACCATCTAATCCTGTAGGGTAGCAGTTGTGAAGACATATTGGTGACTTTGTGAAGCCGACCTCCACTCCTGAATAAGAAACAAACGTGATATTGGGTGTTATTACACTTCTGGGCTCTAAAGGGATTGCCTCAGCAGATCTGCGATGAGGACATTTTTGAAAAAAAAAAAAAGACTTTCACCTTTAAAAAAAATCTGGGGAACTAGCCTCGGAGCCCTTGCAATAGCCTGTCTGACAGACTTTCTTTGCTTCTTCCCTGGAGCCTCTGTCCTCACCAGATGGTTTATGCTAACAATGTGATGTATGGTCAGGGTCCTGGATCCTGCTGTATCTATTTTGACCTTTAGGGGAGTGGCAGACTGCAGAACTAAGGCCAGCTGTTGCTTTCTGCCCAAGAAATAAGTCACCAATAAAAACCCTGGGCACTAATACTCAGAGGAGCTGACCAGGTCAGTACGACTTGACCTATGCTACCACACATCGTTGCTGAGAAAATTAAGCATCATGCATACAAATGTGCCAAGAGGCCGGCTGGAAGCCTTGAGGCCTCTCCTTGGCTCTGTCTTCTGGGTCTTTGCTGTTAAACTCCTCTCCCACAGTGCGAACAGTGGGCACGAGGATGGCAGCTTAGTTTTCAAAGTTCTTCTAGCGTATCCTAGAACCTGAGAGCGTGATCCGGAGAGTCACAGCAGAGTCAGTGATGCACCTGTTGTGATGTTGTGAATTAGGCACCGCTAGTCCCATGGTGGATGAAGAAACTGAGGCACAGGGAAGTAATGTGTCCAGGAGTCCCTGGTGACACCACAGAGCCACCTTTGCTCCTCTCCCACTAGGGAAGGGGCTTGGAGAAGAGGTGTGCACTGTGGGTGCTGTCCTATGACAGAGAGGAGTGGAAATCCAGGTCTGGGAACTGGAATGAATGCAGAGGTCCATCTTCGTGCTACGGGTACTCAAAGACCCACTGCCTTCACTTGCTCCAGCCTCATCCGCCTCATGCCTAGGTATCACCCTGGAAGTCAGAGTCTTGAGATCTCACAGGATAAAATAGGCAAACACTCTCAGAGATGTCATCACCATCCAGGGTGACCAACTTGTCATTTAGCTGGGACTGTCCTATTTTAAGACCGCAACTCCCACATGCTAAGAGCCCCCTGGGTGCTGAGGTGGCAGGGACAGTTGGTCACCTTGCATCTGATGGGGGAGCTTGCGAGGATGCAGGTGAGGCTAGGATGAGACCTAGGAGGGTGGGGCAGGAAACGGGGTATTGGTAGCTTGTGCTGGCTGGTGACCCTCTCTGTGCAGTTTGGAGCAGCGGAGGCCACGCTGCTTGTCCTGCTGCAGGAAAGCCTTGCTTCCCTTCACTTCCTTTCCCATTCTAGGCACTTCTCCACAGTTCAGGGTACTCAGAGAGAGGCCTTCTCCATGTAACTTTGGAACTTCCGGGAATACCAGGGCTCCTGGTTAAGTCACACTTCATAGATGAGACCCTGCTCCTGGAGGATAGAGAAGACCCCTGGGCGATGAAGGCGCCAAGAAGTGGCAGTTTGAGACTGGGGGCGCAGTCCAGTTGGTTTTATTTAGGTAGCACGCATGAACTTCCGAGTTTGCGCTCTGGCATCATATCAACGGGATAGTGGCACACTCCTGTAATGCCAACACTGGAGCGTTCAAGGTCATCTTCAGCTACATAGGGAATTCAAGGCTAGCCTGTGCTACACAGGCCTTATGGGTTTTGTTTGTTTGTTTCTGTTTTTGTTGAAGAGAGAGCTTTCTGCCTCTCTCCTGACTGTGAATAATGCAGTCTGACCGTTCACTTTCTAAGGTTCTAGGGCCAACAGGAGACACAATATGAGAAGGTTTTCTTCTTGCCAATATCAGAGTCCTCAAAGGTGTCCTACGAGCTGTACTCCTTCCCAAGCATTCCCTGCAGTCAGAGGCTACAGTCACTTCAAACATCACTTCATTTCTCTCAGCAGTTCAGGGAGCCCTTCCCTGTGACCTGGCATCTCCACCTGTAGCAAGCTGGGAGGCAAGGAAAAGGAATGCAGCCAGGAAACGTGCGTGGAGCCTTGGGTTCGATCGCCAGCACCTTACACACTGGGTATGATGGTATACGCTTGTAATCCCAGAAATTCAGGCAGCTGAATTGAGAGGAACATTGAGGGTTCAAGGCCAACCTACACTACCTGGCATGCTAGCAGACAACCTGGGATACATAACGAGACTGTCTCAAAATCAAAAAACACACAAAAATTTTTGTAAATCAACTACCTTGAGTGACCTCCACCACTTCCAAGAAGTCTCAAGGGCTTGGAGGTGTTCTAAGACACTCATTGTCCAAGTATGTGCTTGGGTCCCCTTCTCCAGGAACCCAGGGGACAGAAATGTCAACAGGAGATGCTCCCCAGGTCTCCCTTCCAGCCTGGAAGAGCCTCTGTCCAGGTGATATGACAGCATCGTGACTGGGTTGCCCCCCGGTGTGGACAGCAGTAGTCAGTGAAGCAGGTGACCATCAGAAGGTCTTACGCTTTCCGGGAGTCCTCTCTTGTGTCTTCAGAAGGTATCCCTGTGGGAATGTGCTCTGATGCTGTCTGCCTCACCTCTGCCTTCTGGCTCCACAGCAGAGAGGGTCAGGATAGACAAACATTACCTGCTACTCAGTTCCTAGCAGCCTGGGGCCCTCAGGGCATGGCCCCATAGAACCTTCCACAGTGACATCAATACTCAGTGATTCTGTGCTGTCAACATGGTCAACATCGCCTTTTGTGGCTACTGAGCATTTGGACCATGATAGATTTAGGGAACTGAATTTTAAATTTCTTTCATTTGAATCAATGCCCTCCCTCCTCCCCCACCCCACCACTGCGTTGGTGGTGGTTACAGCCTCGGAGCCCCAACTTCCTTATTTCCCTTACCAGGATAAGGACTCTCCTTTCTAGGCTCACTGGATAAAGTTACATAAAGTGTATGTAACTTCATGGCAAGAAAGTTAACTAAAAATTTTAAGTACTGTTTGGTTTGCCAACCCAGGAAGATATTCTGTATTTCCTATCTTGAGGACTCTTTTTGGCTGTACCCCAGCAATGACTGGATGGCCCAGAGTGCAGGAAATAGAAGCACATGATTCTGTATGGGGAGGTAGAAGGGCCATGGTGAGAGAAAAGTCATATGGAACCCTGGATCTTCCAGGTAACCCCATGTGCTGGACTGGCTGGAAGGCAGCACGGGAACCTTGATCTGCATAGAGAGAGAGAGGACACCTTGGTATACAGACACCCACACCCTGGGAATGATCTTCAGAGGAGCTCATACAATGAGGCCTCTGAATGTCTGAGACAGGGAGGCCAGGCTTGTCCTCGGGACTCGGAGCAGAGGTGCTGGTTGGGGTGTCCTTGTCTATCACTATCCCAGATGGTTACTGCTTCAGGAGGGGTACAGCCCCATTTCTGAGTTTGACAGTTCTAGGGAGTCAACCATGTCTCCACTACATAAGTTAGATCTCTCCAGGGCAGATCAATATTTAATGTGGGGCTTAAAAAGACTGACTCAGGAAATGACTTGAAAAGTGGAGAATTTGCCTAAGGTAGCAATTTCTGAAATACAGTAGCATCAGGGGACAGATTATTCAAACCCCAGGCATGGATGGTATAAAAACAGTTGAACAAACCGAGTTCTGCTCCCTGTCACCGGTGACTCTGAGATCTGTGTCTGTACTGGACTCACAGAGGAGGACTGTTAAATTAGAAGAGAGCTCAGAGAGTGGCCACTCCAGATGGCTGATTCCCATCCAGCTGCCCGCAGCCACGCCTGTGGTAGACATCACTAGTCGATCCCAGCACACTCTCCTCCTGAAATAAATGCAGGTTCATCTCCAGGCAGCCACCATCTACTGATGAGAGTGGCATGTGGTGTGACATATATTTTTTATCCTCACTAAATCCAATTTTTTTTTAATTGAGCAGAGGCTAAAACACAAGGCTACACACTGAGCTCATGACTGACACAGGGCTGGTGTGTAGCTCGCTATATTCTAAGGTTGTTGTCTCATAGGAGCACATTAGAAACTGAGGCTCCTAAAATAAATAGAATTTAAAGTAAAGCATGTAAAGATGGAAAATACACAGAGAGTCTGGATACTGTATATTATTATGTTGTCTTTGAATTGCTTGACAGCTGAGGAAGGAGCAACAGCAGCTAAAAGACATTTTAATATAAATGTTGCTGGATTAATAAAACATAAATATTTTAAAAATACCTTGACTTCAAAATTGAAGTCAAAAGGTATGTTACTTTGGAGAAGAGGTTTTGCTCTTGTTTCCATGGGAAATGAGAGGCTGTGGATTTGTTCCGGGTTAAGAAAAATCAGGTTTGATCAAGGAAGACCCCCTAGGAAATCTCTGGTAGGAACAGATGGCCCAGATGTCTGAGTTCTACATCCAGAACAGATTCAAGACTGCTGCCTGAGATGATCAAGACTCACAGGATACTCCAGACACGACTTGATCATAATTCTAAATTTTCTTTAGATCCCCATAAGATTATCAGCCCTCTCCCCAATCAGCAGGAAGTAGCCTGAAAAACTATGCCCACATTTCCAAAAAATGAACAGTGGATATTTTCCTTTGTTTAGAATGTTGGTGACAAGTAGTTATAGATAATGGTTGGGAGAAAAGCTAAACAAAGGATATTAGATTCAGAGTTATTGTTTTTTAAAAAAAGTGGGGGAAGTGCTGTGGGACAATGGTTTGTACCCTGTCAACTGTATTTTAATTAAACGCGGATTGGCCAATAGTCAGAGAGGAAGTATAGGCGGGACAACCATGTAGGAAGTAGAGGCAGGGCGACAAGATCAGGAGAATTCTGGGAAAAGGAAAGCTCGGTCTGCAGTTGTGACTCAGCCACAGAAGAAGCAAGATGTGATTGCCTTGCCAAATAAGGTACTGAGCCCCGTAGCTAACATAGACAAGAATAATGGGCTAATATAAGTTATAAGAGTTAATAAGAAGTCTGAGCTACTAGGCCAATCAGTTTATAACTTAGAAAGAAAGAAAGAAACTGAGGCTCCATGAAGAACCACTTGCTTAAGGGCTTGCCCTCAGTGACATTGACCATTTTGTTCTAAAGATGAAATTAAAACATTTTAGAGCTGAAAAACAGCTTAGAGAACAATCATCTGGTTCCTCCCTCTGCATCCTGGGAGTTGAACACCCAGAGAAGTCAAGTAACTTGCTTGGAGTCATGGAGCTGGGCACTTTCCCCCACATGAGCAATGTGCCTCCAAGTCTAGGGCTTTCATTTGGTCACAGGTAAAACACACAAGTATTTTGAACTTCCATTTCTGCATAAAACTTGTAACTAAGACTTACAGAAGATAATTTAAAGAAACACGTAACCTGTAGACCTGGAAATGGCCCAGCAGTTTAGAGCACCTGCAGGGTACTCGGGACTCAGTTCCCAGCACCCACAACGTGGCTCACAACCACCTGTAACTCCAGTTCCAGAGAATCTGATGCCCTCTTCTGACCTCTGTAGGCACCAGGCACTCATGTGGTGAAATACCTAGAGGCAACACACTCATACACGTAAAATAAATAAATCTAAAAAAATACTTAGAAAGGAAAAAGAAAGAAAGAAAGAAAGAAAGAAAGAAAGAAAGAAAGAAAGAAAGAAAGAAAGAAGTGGTGTGATGATGCTTCTGCAATCCCACCTAGCGGGATGTTGGCACAGGGGGATCATTGAGTATTTTAGGCTAGCCTGGGCTAGACCCTGAGTTCCAGGACTATGTGGGCTATAGTGTGATACCTTGACTCAAAACAAACAAACAAAAAAAATCAAAAGAAACAACATTTAATTTTAAAAATATACTCTGATATTTATGATATATCCTTAAGTTTACTTTTGTGGTTATATTTTGACTGATGCCAAAAAAATGGTTTCTACCTCCTTAACTAATATTAACTGGGACTCTAGGTTTCTGCTGAGCTACAGAGGGCTATTGGATGTGTGTGTGTGTGTGTGCATTTGTGCACATGCAAACCACAGGAGGGCAGCTGGTATCCTCCTCTATCTCTCTCCACCTTAATCCATCAAGGTAGTCTCTGAACCGGGAGCTTATGTTTCCCAGGTAGGCTGGCAGCCAACAAGCCCCAGCCATACCTGCTACTGGAAGCACTAGACTTACAGGCATGTGAGGCCACACCCTGCTTGTTACAGTATTTTATCTCAGTTCTTATGTCTGCACAGAAACATTCTTGACCATTGAACCATCATCTCTCCACTAGTGTGAGGCCCCACAGTTGTGAGCCTGCTCCACCTTGACTGCAGGTCAGAGAGTTTGAGCTGATTTTTGCTCTCTCAAAGTTGTTGACAACAGGTGTGGCTACAAACAAGCGATCCTGACCTAGGGTGTAGTTAATTTGTATTTTGGGTCTAGAGGTGGATCCACTCCACCTGGACCAAAGGTTGGAGAATTCAAGTCTGTTTCTTATATCATGTTAATGAAGTCTGTTGCCTTCCCCCTTCCTTTTTGGAGTGAAATATATAAGCATGTGGAAAATAAATGAGGTGGATTCAGTATTTACTGAATGTCCCTCCCAGTGCTGTTCTGTGTTTCTGTCTCTTATTTCTCCTATATCTCTGTTCCTTTTGCTTAATAATTCTAATCCTGATGCTCCTACCTTGGAATGTATGAACTCTATCGAAGCTGGTCTTCCACACACTGGGCCGTCACTGGCATGGCCATCCTTCTCACGTTCGTTGGGGGGGGGGTAGAAAAAGATAGTTTCTAAGGCAGGAAAAAGAGATACTTTTCTTCTTAGGTGAATGGGTGGATGAGTGACCTTATAGTTCTAGGTTTAAGGTCAGTTTTGTGCTCTCTGCTTCCTGATCTATAAAACGACAAGAGCAATACTTGTTCTCCCATCCTCAGGGGCAGGCTGTGGAGGCCAGAAGGCATGAGGCCTACGAGTAAGTTTGGAGAGGGTCGGGGTTTGTGGAGTCAGGCAAGATAGGGTTCAGAATCAGGCCACTGAGCCTGGGCTGTCTGCAGGAGTGTGGGGAGGAGGTGGCAGGGAGACAGACTCTAAGTCCCCTTGGAGCCGCCGTGAGAATTCCCATGCCCTCATTATGCTAGGCACTCCTTTCAGATTAAAACCGACCTGCTTCACTGTTGGAGACACTGTGATATTAGAGAAATGGCAGCCCAAAGAAACGCTATGCTTTAAAACGTTCTTTCCTGGATTTGCCACCGGGTGTTATTTTTATGCTACTGTTCCCTTATCCAACTTCAAAATATACATCATATTTAGATTGCCTCTGCTAAGCATATATTTTTATTTTATTGCTTACCATGTGGGTGACATTTGGTTATTGAATGTCTGAAGAATTGGACCCTTTATTTTATTTTATTTTTTTATTCTTCCTTTTGTAAGTGTTTGCTGTAATGAATTCATCTTTATGGAAGGAAGGAGACAGGGACGCATTTGCACTCACACACACACTAATCCCACTGCCATTTTATCTCACTTTGCGGGTATGTGGCTACATTTATAAGAGCCGACAGATCTGAAATAGGTGGTCTGAACTGATTCAGGTGGGAGCAATGAGGCCAGCAGCCTCCTGGGGAATTGGTGAGGGGAGAGAGGAAGAGAGAGTCTTTTGTCTTCAGCTTGTGAAGGACACACCAGGCAAGGAGCAAGAAGGCAAGCATCATAAGTACAGGCTGGAGGAGGCCCTGAGGACATATTTATATGTCTATAAAATATAGACATATGTTTTATAGGTAGTTTATATCTTATATATCTATATATCTATATAGCATCTCACATAATTTTTGATCCTGGGCTCAATAAATGGTTATTGAATTAAAGAACAAAAGGAAAGTTGTATAAACCATTCATTGAGGTTGTGCCTGAAGAACGCTCTGTATACATTTTCTCTAAGCTTCCCTACAAAGTAATTCCTCTTCAGCCATTTTTTAAAAATTCAGAAAACTTGACTCTTCAAACAAGTTAAGCATAGGCTTCTTACATGGCCCAGCAATTCTACTTTCTTCTGGGGTGTTGATCCAAAGGAACTGAATGTAGGTATTCAAACAGACACCTGCACATACATGATATATCGCTGTATTCACCTAAGTCAAGTGGAGTGTCCTGGATGTTCATCCACTGATAGCGGGGAAGTCAGCTGTGGCGCACATACCAAGGAATATTCTCCAGCTGTACAAAGACTGAGGAGAGATACATATCACACCTTTGGTGATGCAGCATGCACATGTACACACATCTTTGAAAACAATGTCAAGACGCTGTACATAAAAAGTCACATATTCTGTTTATATGAAATGATCAGAAAACAGATGGTCATTGGTTGCCAGGGGCCGGCAGGTGTGAAAGGGAAATGAGGAGTAACTTCTCAATGTGACTTTATTCAGGAATAATTAGGTATTTGAGGGCTGGATATGGGTAATGATCTTATAATACTGTGCATGTACCAAGTGGCACTCAGTTGTCCAGTTTAGCATGATAAATTGTGATTGCGCATGGTGGCTTGTATCCATGATCCTGGCTACTCAGAAGCTGAGGCAGGAGGATTACTTGAGCCTGGGAATTTGGGAGTGGTCTGGGCAATTGCCATGAATGTGTATGTCAGGAACACAGATAAACACGTTTATGTCTTTCTACAATGTCAGAATTTATTGAAAGGCAATAGATTCATCTGGCACCGCGGTTCTGATGGCAGTAACTTTCTGGATAATCCTGCCTACCTAGGTAATCTGGTTGAGGTGAATGTAGGCTCCTTGAATCCAGTTTAGTTAATTACTTAGTTAATATTAGCTCTCATTTCACACACCACACAAGAAGTTTATCTACAGTTACACATATGTGCAGTTCGCAGCATGAATACAAGTTTAAAGAGGTTATATCCGAGCTCAGCAGTGGGCTGAGGAAGTCTGAATTAATGAGATAACAAATCAGACTGGTACCAGGAACAGTCCCTGGGGCTGCTGGAGTCAGGGTTTGGAATGTTGCAGCTGTGAGGTGAAAGGCTGACCTGGGTCCAGAGCAGAAGATAGCAGGTCAGGTCTAGACAGGCGAACTGGTGGATGGGTAGACAGTCAATGGATGGGTAGACACTCATCAATTGATGGGTAGATAGTCAATGGATGGATAGATAGTCAATGGATGGGTAGACAGTCAATGGATGGGTAGACACTCATCAATGGATGGGTAGATAGTCAATGGATGGGTAGACAGTCAATGGATGGGTAGACACTCATCAATGGATGGGTAGATAGTCAGTGGATGGGTAGACAGTCAATGGATGGATAGACACAGTCAATGGACGGGTGGACAATCAATGGATAGGTAGACAGTCAATGGCTACACCAACAGTGGGAAACCGCATGGGGCTAACACCCCAGAGACAGTTGGAGAGTCCTCTGCTTGTTAGTCCTTGGCACACACACCAGGTTTCTGATAATAAACTGATGTGGTGTTGTGCCATCAGCGTGAGGTGTCCATCGCTTTATGGATCCCAGGTTTGGTGTGTCTGAGGAGTTTTTGGGCTTGGTTCCCCGATATAATTTTAAATGTCCATGAGACCCTACAGTCTCAATCAACCCAATAAAGTTATAAGTTGAGTTCTTTTTGACTCCTAGGAATAAGTCACTTATCAGTCTGAGCTGGTCAGGTGGCACCTAGCAGATGGTGTAGTTTTGTGTCCACTCCAGAGTGGCAGTCATAGTCCTCTCTCAAAATGGAGTAAAGAACTACTCGGGAAACGGAGTCTCCAAGCTCGAGAAACCACTGTTCCATACAATATGGAGTAATTGAGAGTAGGGAACATCCTTATGGCAAGAAATGTGCTCTGCCTAAAACCAAACAGATAGATAGATAGATAGATAGATAGATAGATAGATAGATAGATAGATAGATAGATGATAGATTGAACAAGTAAACAAATCAAGGAAACACCCTCCCCACTCAAATACACACACACACATGCACACACACACACACCGCCGCCGCCACCACCACCACCACCACCACCATCACCACCATCAAAAACACCTTAGATCTGGGTCACAAGGGTCGCCTAAAGTCATTGGAAAACACAAATATTTACCTTACATTAGATAACCTAGATAGGTAGGATTAGATAGCAAGGTGCTGCCATCAAAACTGCGTCACATGGTGAATTTATTGTCATTCTGTAGATTCATAACAGTAGCAAAATTACAGTTCTGAAGTAGCAATGGAAATAATTTTATGGTTGGGGGTCACCACAGCGCGAGGAACTGTGTTAAAGGGTTGCAGCATTAAGAAAGTTGGGAACCACTGTTCTAGATCTAAAGATGTAGCTCAGTGGTAGACTGCTGCCTGGCATGTGAGAGGCCCTGAGTTCTATTCCCAGCACCGTGAAACAAAACAACCCACCCCTAAAAGGTGAGTTTTCTGTTTTGTGAAGTTTGTCTAGCCTCAGTTAAAGAGGGGGCAGTTGGAAGGATGGCTCAGTATTAAAGTGCTTGCCCTGAAAGCAATGAGGACCTGAGTTTTATCTCCAGAATCCTCGTGAAAAAAGAAAAGCCAAGTATGTGGTGTGTGCTTGTAGTCCCAGGGCTGGGGAGGTAGAGCCTCGCAGATACCCAGGGCTTTCTGGCCAGCTGGCCTAGCCTACTTGGTGAATTCCAGGCTAGCCTAGTTTACTTGGTGAGTTCTAGGCTGGTTTAGCCTACTTGGTGAGTTCTAGGCCAGCTTAGCCTACTTGGTGAAAAATCATAGCTGGTACCTAAGGATGTCCATATGTATACACATGTGCACCCAATATACACATGAAACACACACACACACACACACAATTCTAGTGGAAGAAGAAAGCAGTAGCAGTGACAGCTGAGTTCAGAGGACACTGTAGGTGGTTAGGTTGTGAGCCTCAATTACCTGCCATCCTCTGTCCCTTGCCATCAGCCCTTACAGACCTCTTCCACTGTAACTTCCATCAAAGGCCCTTTGGCCAACGGTATTGGTATGCCAATGGATGGCAGCAGGCTGAATGCAGTCTCCAAGTGACTGAAAAGCCCCAGACTTAAATATCGTTGCAAGAACAAGCCGAGGCTAACCTTCTGGAGGATAAGAGACCATATGGAGCAAATCCAGGCTCTCCCATCCAAAGCATTGCAGACAAGCCAGTCAGTCTACCATCTGACTGTCAGCACATGAGTGAACTGGCCAAGATCAGCCTGCTTCACATCAGCAGAACCTCCCAGGCAACTGGGGACTGTTGTGGAATATAGTTTAAGATTTATTAAATTTGTTTATGCTGTGGAACATTTGTTTAATGATGCAAAGGTGTGTTGCATTCTTTTATGTTGCATTTGTTTAACTCTGTGAAACTGTGTTACTTTGCCTGCCTAAAACACCTAATTGGTCTAATAAAGAGCTGAACGGCCAATAGCAAAGCAGGAGAAAGGATAGGTGGGGCTGCCAGGCAGAGAAAATAAATAGGAGGAGAAAAAAGAGAAGCAAGAAGAAAAAAGAGAGGGAAAAAGAGGAGAGGGAGATGTCAGGAGCCAGCCATCCAGCCACACAGCCAGACACAGAATAAGAAGTAAAGAAAAAAATATAGAATAGAGAAAGTTTTAAGTCCAGAGGCAAAAAGTAGACAGGAAAGCTGGCTAGAAATAAGCCAAGCTAAGGCCAGACATTCATAAGTAAGAATAAGTCTCCGTGTATTTATTTGGGAGCTGGGAGGAGGGCCTCCAAAGAGTAAAAAAACAACCACAGGAGACTCAGGAGAAATGGTAACTGTGCATTTGATCCATTTCACATTGCAGTGGTTTATCTGTAGTACTGTTAGCTCAAACAGAGATGCCGGGCATTGCCTAGAGCATCCATCACCTTTAGTAAGGCAAAGTCCAACTGTCCATGGTCCAGTTCCAGAGGCATCACTGTACTTACTCTTCACCTTCCTTTTAAATGACACGGGTTGTATTTAGAGTGGGAACAAGAGTACTGTCTGTGCATGCATGCATGTGTATGCGTACACGTGTGTGTGTGTGTGTGTGTGTGTGTGTGTGTGTGTGTGTGCCTATACACGTGAGTAGTCGTCTTTTCTGCTCCTGGTAATTGAGGAAATCATCCCTGGTCATCCTTCCCTCAGACTGCACTCCAGTTCCACAAGTAGGTCCCGCGGTGCTGACCTTGGTTTCCAGTCTGTGTTTCTGTGGCTTTTGTCATTCTGGCAAGGCTTCCGCCCTGCTCTGCATGGGCTCTGCCTTGCTGACAGGATGAAAAGATGACTTGTCAATGTGCTGTTTGCTCCCGAAGCTTTGCATTCTCGTACCTCTTCAGGAGATTTCAATCCTGCAAAGCATAGGGTTGCTACGAGAACCATCGCCTTACCAGCTGCGGAAACCGAGTCCCACAGAGAGCGCACAGCTCACACGGCCACATGGTTAAGAGCACCAGGATCCAAACTGGTTCATGTGGTGTTATCCCAGATGCCCCTCTCCTACAAAGAGAATCCCAAGACGGCCATCCATCCCTTGACGAAATCATCCCTTCTTCTGTGAAGGCAAGTTGATCTGGATATGCATCAAAGTTCAGGGGAGCTAGGAGAGGATGAGAGCAACTTGGGAACTGGGGGCCAAGTTTTTCCGGAGGGCTAAGGAGAGCCCCACCCGTAGCTGCAGAGTCAGAAGGAAGCAGATGGCGCGTGCATGGGTTACAGCAAGTACTGGGAGGGCCTGCCATCTAAGCCTCCTACAGTGTTAAGCCGAGAGAGGAAGGCCTGCGTTTGCACTGGGCTTCTCCCTCTTCAGGGTTCTCCCAGTGAGCCATGAGGGCCAAGGCCACACCATTCCTGTGGCCCAATTCCACTTGACCTGGAGACAGGGTGTGGGACATCTATCTGCAGTTCCTGTTCTGACCACTAGGGTTTGTGGAGAGACTTTAAAACATGCCTGATTTGGGAGCCCCCTTGTAGCACACGGCTAGCAAAGGCCCAGCCTTCAGTAAAGAGGAGAGGACTCCTTTGGAGCCATCAGGAACCACAGGCCTGCTCTCTGCGCTGCGTGTGGCCCCGGAGGACCATCCAATCTTCACAGCCTTGGACAGACTTGCCTTCCAACTTCCTCAGCCAGGTTAGCGCATTGCCCTTCCTCCAGTCCTCCCAGCTAGTGGGTGCTGCTTCATACTGGCCCATTTCACTTCCTGGTCCCACCTAAGGCCACACCTCCAGGCCTGCCAGCTCCTCCCACTGTTCACCACCCCACCTCTCTTGGGAAGTTCCTGCGCCACTTCTCTCCCTGGCAAGAACCCTGGGCTGCCAGGCATCTGTACTCACCTGCCTCTGGGTCTTTCCAAGATTGCAGTCACTTGACTGCAGCCATCTGCAGCCATGGCACCACAGGCACTCTGGAAGTTTCTGAACATGCTTACAACCTAGCGCCCCTGCAGCTGGTACAGCGCGGACTCACAGTACAGGGTGTGGAGGAACAGGTGATGAACTCAAGCTCCTCCCACATTGTGCTTCCTCTCCTCATTTGGGGCTTGAACATTCTGCTGTGCTTGGAGAGGTGTGGGCTTCAGAGGTGGCACTCCCGTGCCATAGGGACACTGGGACCTGCGTCTGTCTGGGACTGTGGTTCACTGTAGGCTCTCTGCAGGCCAGTCTCAGAAAACACGAGAACCTGAAATAGGCTCAGGGCAATGTGGCTGAGAAGACAGCTTGACAGAGGCCTCGTTCTCCCTGCTGAAGGTCAAGGTTGCCCTGGCAACCTTTCCTTTTCCCCTTCTTGCTGCATCTGGTGATCAAGAGGCAGGATGTGGTGTCTGGTGCGTCTATGCAAGTCCCTTCTCTGAACAATAGGGTGGGGCTCTGGTCTGAAATACTGTGAGTTCTCCTGTACTTCAGGGCAATGCAGCCTTGTTCACAGGTGACCAAGTGCAATGGCTGTCTGAGGGCAGTGGACTAGCATTGGCCAGTCCCACACTTACAGGGCATGGGGAACCTCTATGGCCATCCTGCTTTACTACATTCTCCTCTTCCTGGGGTTTGCTCTAGTGCCTCTGTCATTGGGAGGCGAACTAGCCGCGTCTGTCCATTCTTGGTTTCTGACCCTGAGGTACGGAATCCCTGGGCATGCATCTCTGCCAGCTCCAAATCTGGATCCTCTCCACACATCACGGCCCCAAGGCCACAGCTTCAGAAGCTCCACTTTCCCACCATTCCAGCTTGTACTAGCTCTGAGTTTCCCTGGGTTCTCTCCTGAGCACTGCTGCATGGGAACAAAGAACCAGAGCTTCCCAGTGTCCCAGTCAAGCCCAGGACGGCAGAGACAGGTGGCAGTTGTCCTCCCGTCTCAAACAAAAGCAATCAAGCCATCATCCTGATTTCTTTATAAATCAATTCCCAAGACAAATGCGTCTGTGAAGGAGGGCAGGCTGCCCCCGGGCGCTCAGCGCTTCAATGAGGACAACAGAAGGAGCTGGATTCATAGAACTATAATGCACTATTTGAACAGATTTCCCAGTAACCTGACCCTGTAGTCTGAGACGCGGCTCAGCCTACACCGGGGTCCAGATGGAGCCACTCTGAGGCCTCCTCCGGGGATAGGAGCAGTTCTGTGTGCCTGGCTGACCAGGGGACATTTGTAAGGAGGGGGACAGAGTAATGGGGAGCAGGCAGGTCACACTGCGTGGCCCTGCTTGTCTGGTCAAGTTTTCTTGCTCATGTGTAGAGCCTGTAACCGCTTTCATCTGGGTGACAAGAATACACAACATAAACCTCGAGACATGAGGGGAGGTGTCTGCGCACTGTGCCAAGCTCTTCTGTGAGCACAGTGAGCCAGGCTGGAAGCTGGCCACCAGTCTGCCCTAATGAGAATCAGAGCCAAATGAAGTCAGCCACGCTTCTTAGACTTGACCTCCAGTGACGTCACCAAGCAAACTGCTGCTGCCCGTGAATTGTTCACACAATGGGAAATTCCAAGAGTTATATGCCCAGAGCTAAGACCCAAAACCCTTGGACTGGGCAGGCAAACCTGAGCTGTCACCGTCACGACTGGTGGGTCCTTGCAGACTTGGTGGATAAAGCTTGGGGATACAAGATCAGGGGGACTGGCCCCGATGACCTATTGCAGAATTAATTTATTTATTTGAGACAGGGTTTCTCTGTGTAGCCATGACTGTCCTGCAACTCGTAGTGTAGACCAGACTGGCCTTGAGCTCACAGAGATCCAGCTGCCTCTGCCTCCCAAGTGCTGGCATTTTAAGGCCTGCACCACCACCGCCCGCTGGGGTTCATCAGAACCTAATCCTACTGGGGCAGGGTTGGTGGTGGAGATAGCTGACATCAGACCCTCCTGACCTTTTACCCAATGAGCTGAAGAATTGAGGCTCAAATTCACACATTTGGCCTGGGGGTTTACAAAGAGGCTGAGATGAACCCTAGGCCTTCAAGACATCTCCTTCTCCACTTCTGCAGCCATGTCACAGAAGGCTTGCACACAGGAGCAAGTGTCTACACACCACATTCTGAATCTCCTTATGATCCGGATAGAGGATGTCACCTGGGTGGTAGAGATGAGGAAAGTGGGGCTCAAGGGGACAAGAGATTTTGAGGAAACCCTGTAAATAGCTAACCATGACCCAGAATCCAGAGTGGGTTTCCTTGCCCCTACCGCAAGTAACAGCAGGGATGCCCCACCCTCCTTCATCAGCACCAAGTCTAATTCTCTTGCCCTAGAGAGTCCTCAGTCTGAAACCAGGAGTAACTTCTTCCAGCTTGGTCAGGGAGGTCACCAGGGGTGACTCCAGTGGGTTTGGGTTCTTCTGCTGGGCTTCTCTGTGTCACATCCACCCCCTCCCAGGAGTCAAGGAAGCTGCTCTCAGGTACTAAGTTCCTGATCACTGTGAAGATGCCCAGTAAGGACTCCTGGCTCTTGGATAAGCCTGCCAGAGCTCAGGGCCAACCTGTCTCCATGATGAGAGCTGGTGCCCTTTGCTGACTGCTTCAAGAACAATCTGTACCACTTGGCAGAGGCAGACAGACAGACCTTTACATCTTCTACCTAACTAGGACAAGTGTAAGGGCTTCAAAGATTAGGCTCTGATGTTGGGCCATCCGGGTTCCGGTCTCGCTCCCGGCTGTGCGACCTTCAGAAAGCACTCTGGTCTTGGATTTTTCTTATTAAAAGCATATGCTAATTAAAACCAGTTTATGGATGCTCCAGGGGATGAAGAGGATGCAACATTATAAAAGGTCTTGACTCCCAGTAGAAGGCAATGATAAACTGTTAGTAGCATTACGGTATTCCCCTCCAGGGCATCTTTAAAGTGATGGACGAGTCCCCCATAATGCAAGCTCACAGTTTTCCCTGGGTGACCATTGGGTCAGTTCTTATCTGATTGGGAAAAGGAGGAGACTACCCTGGCCCATCTTGGGTGGAAGGTCATCCAGAGAGCTTAAAGAGAGCCAGAGAAGGGCTAGCAGTCAGGTGGCCCCACCCTGCTACATCCAGGATATTAGTGCTGTGAGTTTGAAATTTCCTGACCGTCAGGATGAGGTCTCACCTGAGGTGAGAGCTTCATTTCCTTCACTCGTCCAGCTTGGCCATCTCTCAAGAGAAGGCACATGAGTGACAAGCTATAATTAAAGCCTCAGGGTTGTTCTCCTTGGAGAAAGAGACAGGCCTGTGGTCAAGCACACAGGCGAGGACCAGCCTCTGCCTACCATCTACAGGCCCCTTCTCCCTTCTCTAGAACAGGTGTCCCCTTTTCTCATGACCTTTGCTGGCCTGTCTCCAGCCCTTCTGGAAAGTTTTGAGAAGCCCTGGGACCCCTTCACCCTGAGGGTCCAGGAGACTGTCTGTCTGTCGACAATGGATCTGAGTGATGGTACCCTGGAAGCTCGGGGGGGGGGGAAATAGCTCCCCAGGTTGCATTTCCTTGGCTCCACCTGCCTGCAGCACTAAGGCAAGCCTGGGTGTGGGGGATGGAGGACATGCCCGTCCTCCAGTCATCTTGTACCACCCTGCTGACCTGCCTTCACTGGCCTCCTATGTACCTAGCCTCTAGTTGTTTTTCTAAGGAAAGAGGTTGTCTTCCCCTCTGGGATATTATTCTTCCATTTGATCAGCAAATATTCATTGGGGACTTGCATTACACCCTAGAAACAGAAAAGCAGACAGGATTGTCCCCAGTTCAGAGAGGAGAGCCAGATACCAATGGACTGTGGGGACAGTTCCAAGCTACACAGAAGTCCCAGGCAGTGCAGGCCCCTCCTGAGTGTGCAGCAGGAAGGGACCGAGGCAGAGGCTGCTGTGACCCACGTCTAGGCCAAGGATTCAAATTTCTTTCTCCCAGTCTCTAGCCTGTGTCACTGTCCCAGGTCAGTGAGCCACAATCCCATGTATATGATCTTTCCCAGGCCATCTAGATAACCTTGATCTCTCTAGCCATTCCTTGGCAAGGAAGCAGTATTCCTATTTTACACCCAGGACAAGGTGGCCTAAGGAGAGGAGAGGCAGGAAGGGACACTGGATCTTAACGGCTTTCCTGGATGATCTTTTCTTTGTTGTGTAAGAGGAAACTCATAGGCCCCTTTGCCATCTGCAGCATCCTCAGGAAGCCATGATTCTCCAAGAATGGAAATAGTCCCTTAATTTCTTTATGTTTCTTTCCCAAGCCAGCTTTCTGATGGAAGATTTGGGCCTGCCAAACCGGTTCCCAGTTACTCTCTAGAGAGTACACTCTGAGGCAAATATGGCAGCACATGCCTGCAACCCTCCAGGAGGCTGAAGCAGGAAGATTGTTGTAAGCCTGGGGCTAGCCTGGGCTACAGAATAAGATTCTGCCTCAAAACACCAAACCAACTAACAACAGAGAGTAATGTCTTCAAGTTGTATCCCCTGTGTTGGGAGATACTGAAGCCAGAGCAAGGAACTAGGACCCTGGAGGGTGGGGACAGGGGTGGGTCATGTCAGGGCTTTCATTGCCCAGTCACTCTGACTGTCAGGAAGCATCTCTTACTATGGAACCCACTTTCCCTGAACTCCTGTTAGCTTGCTAGCTCAGTTTTAGCAAGATGTCATCAAGAGCATGCCTTGGAATAGAGACGGTTTCAGGGTGCCAGGGAGTAAACCTCAGTTTTGTTTTCTCTAAAGCGGAGACAAGAGTCACACACGTCCTGTCTACCAAGCACACATGGTCCTTCACCATGCGGCTGAAGCCTGAAGACAAGGAGCCAGCAGGGCCACACTCCCTCCAAAAGCTGCATGGAGATCTCACCTCCATTAACTCCTGGGAGCTCACTAAGCACCATTATTGTTCCACAGTGAGCTGTGAAGAGAACCCTCTCTCACTTCTGCTAGCTTCCTGAGGCTTACTGGCCATCCTGGGCATGGCGTGGTGTGCCCCAATGCTCCTCACTTGTAGGGGCCGCATTTCTGTTTCTGATGCCAGGTCATGTGCTATTCTGCTCTTGTACGTCCATCTCAGTGTCTGTCCTAAGGACATTCGTCGCATGCATACAGATCCACCCGTGCCAGGCTGGCCTCACAGGAAGCTCACCAGCAGCAACCTAGCTCCAAATAAAGTCACATTGTGAGACACTGGTGTGAGGATTTGAAAAAGTCAACTTCGGGGACACATTCCAAACCTGCTCTACAGTTGGGATCCCCTCTCCTCCACCAAAAGCCACAGCAATGACTAGTGTCACCACTGCTAGCATATTGCAAGACATCATAGGGAAGGGCTGTATTGGTGCCATTGTCCCTTGATTTGACAGAATCAAAATTAGACACAGTCCATGCTCAGGAAATGCGTCTTGATGCTAGAAGACAGTGTGTTGCTCATCCTGCTCAGCCTCAAGATCTGGACACAGAGCCACTCCTCAGAACACAATCCACCAAGGCCAGTTTCTCAGGGTCCATGTGGTCTGGCCTTCAACTGAACCCTGACATCACAGAATCCTTCATCACCAGTCCTGGGAGAAGCCAGTGCCCCCAACCCCAGTGGGGCCCTTACTTTTACTGTGACAGCTCTTCTATCCTGGCGGCAGGGAAACAGAGATATTTTGAGATGAGCGTGTCAGCTGGGGTCAGTTTCCGCTTGACTATCACTGGCGCTGTCAGAAGGAGAGCGGCTTCGGATGTCCGGAGGGAGCCTATCAATCAATCCCGACAGCCCTTAATCAGACAAAGGAGCCCTCACTGCTGTGTTACAGAGAGGGAGAGACTGTACTATTGTTCAAGCCCAACCAAGAATTTTGAACAGGATTTTGAAGCTGTAAACACCATCTCTTGTGTTGTCTAAACATTTAGGACCCCTAAGGTCTCAGGTCCTCCCAGTCTGAGGACCTCCTACTTTTCTTCTAGGAAATTGGTCTCTTTATGCTCAAAGACAGACAGACAGACACAGACACACACGTATGCTCATTCAACATTCACTGGGCTCCTCTGGTATACCAGGTGCTTTGAAAGGACAGATAGACACATGAACATGCACGCACACCCACATCCACACACACAGATACACACACACTCATCCAACATTCACTGGGCACCTCTGATATACCAGGTGCTTTAGGCAGACAGGCACACAGACACACAGATATGCAGAGACACAGACACACACGCACAGACACCCACACACAGACACACAGACACACACACACACACTCATCCAACATTCACTGGGCTCCTCCAATTTGTCAGGTGCTTTGAGCAGACAGATAGACGCATGCACATGCACACACACACACACATACACACACACACACACACACACACATACACTCATCCAACATTTGCCGAGCTCCTCTGATATACCAGGTGCTTTGGGAAGACAGGCACACAAACATACAGATACACACACACACATTCATCCAACATTCACTGGGCACCTCTGATATACCAGGTGCTTTAGGCAGACAGGCACACAGACACACAGATACACACAGACACAGACACACACACACACTCATCCAACATTCACTGGGCTCCTCTGATATACCAAGTGCTTTGGGTAAACAGACAGACACATATATACATACAGACACACACAGCCACAAAGACACACACTCACATGCTCATCCAACACTCACTGGGCTCCTCCGATAGACCAGGTGCTTTGGGAAGTATATCAAGAAGTCCATGGTCTTGGGTCAGCAAGATGACTAAGTGGATAAAGGCACTTACCACAAAGTCTGACATCTTGAGTTCAAGTCCTGAGTCCCACACAGGGACTGAAAGAGTTGACTTCTTCAAGTTGTCCTCTGACCGTTACACTCATGCCATAGCGCGCGCGCACACACACACACACACACACACACACACACACACACACACACACACGAGGTGAATAAATATAAATGAAGGCAAAACATTTTAAAAAGAAGCCTATGGTCTTAATGGAAGCTAAAGGCTTATCAACACAGAGACCTGATGCCCCACTAGGAGCCTGAAGCTAAGGTGGCTCAGCACGCTGGGGAAATTCAGAGGGGTCTCAGCCACACACATGTTTTCATTTTTGTCTGGCTGCTTTTATTCTAGCAGGTCCCAGGGCGGTGGCTGCATCAGATATTGCATGGCTTGTGAAAGTGTTCATAGAAATGTTTTGTTTGTTAAGGCGTTCACTCTTTCACTTTGGATGAAATAGATGCTCAGTGCAGAATTGCTGACTGGATAAAGACACGAGTTTAAGGACCACACAGACCCTGTGTCTCATCTCGCTGCTCCCCATCTTTTGGCTCATTGCCACCCTGCATCTGTTGTCGTCTCTCAAGCCTTGGCTGATAGCACTTTCAGCAATGTAAAGCAGGGGCAGAGCCGGACACTTGACCTCCACTCTCACACATGGCTACATCCTGGCACACAGATTCTAGAGAGCTTCATTCTCCCTGGGTTGCCCATGGAAGGTTCCTCTGCCAATGGATGAGCACTCCTCCAGGACCAGGGAGCACCATGGTGATGGGAGAGGCCAAGGCCCCATCCTTAACTCGCTGAGCTCTAATGCCACACACCTATCAAGCACACATATAGACACACACAGAGAGACACAAAGACACGCACACACATGCTCATCCAACATTAACTGGGCTCCTCCGATAGACCGGGTGCTTTGGGCAGTATATCAAGGAGTCCATGGTCTTGGGCCAGCAAGATGACTCTGGAAAACAGGAAGACTTGTGAGATTCTCCCAGATCAGAGGGTTGCAGTAACCAAGTGGGAAATGCAGAGTGGAGGAGGCTGTGGCACGCTTACCCTCATCCGTCTCTTCCTACCCTGATCTTAAGCTGCCCTTGCTTCCTCCTCTCTTTAGCACGCCAGTTTGTTCCATGAGTTGGGTTGTGTGGTTTCTTCCAGGTCTAAAGCCCACTTTACCATGTTGTAATCCCAGATGTCATAATGCCTATTTAGAACAATTTCGGGAAAGACTCAGATTTGGGGCACACACACATGCACACTGCCTTGGTTCTCAGGCAGGGGCCTGATCACAGAGTCAACATAGATCTACAGCAAAGTTAAGATAAAGGGAGTTGGTACATGCAGGCTGGGAGAAGCTCCCACAGTGGGCAGTGGTGAGAATCAGAGAGCTGCAAACCTGTGAGCTTCATGTAGCAAGTGGGATGTGTCTCAAGAACCACCCAGAAGCACTGTGTACACTGGTACATGGCCAAAGCACTGCTGGGTCTATAATCTGGGGTCAGGGTTGCATAAGTGCCACCTGCTTCTGGTTCAGATTGTTCTAGAACAGTGACAGGTCTGCATATGTAGGGATGAAAGAAACAGTTCTCTCTCATGCTCTCTCTCTCTCTCTCTCTCTCTCTGTCTCTCTGTCTCTCTCTCCTGTGTGTGTGTGTGCGTGCATGTGTGCACACATACACATGTGCATGTATAGTCCAAAAAGGGATTTTGTCAGGCCCAACAAGTCTTGCTTGATCTGGAATATTAGGCAACATGCTTACAGAGAACAGAACAAAAACCTGAAGTCACATGGGCTTCATCGGGAACGTGGGTTATCATCTCCCTGGGAGGCATCTCGGGTGGGCTGTGCTTGGCTAGTCCAGTGTCTTCCGGACAGCCAGGGAGAGGGCTACCTCTGCAACCCCCAGCCTCTGCATTTAGCTGTCTAATACTGAGTCATTCGACGCACCCGGTGTCGGAGCCTGTAGCTGACAATGCTTAGGGATAGAAGATAGGCAGGGACAGTTATGTCTACGACAGAGGCTGCTGCTTCTCCTCCTCTTCCTTCTCCTCCTCCTTCCCTCTTCCTCCTCTTTTATTACAGGGCCTCACACTGTAACTCAGGCCACCTTTAAACACACACTGACCCCTGCCTCGGCTTTCCTAGTACTGGGATTATAGGTTTGTGCCACCATGCCCTGGTAATAGGGCTTCTTTTCAACAAAGGGGAAAACTTCATGGAAAACTCCTCCACACAGTTGCCCTGTGTCTCTCTGAATGGCATGTCACTTTCCAAACTGTTCCTGGGGAGGAGCAAAGAACTACTGTCATTAGCTTAGATGAATCAAGACTAACCCTGCAGACAGGTAGAGACGGACTGCATTAGCCCTGGATTCAAAGTACAACTCCATCATATTTTTACAAGAGTCAGTGAGGCCGTTAATAGCATCACTGAGCCCAGTTACCTCATCTGTAAAGTGGGTACAAGGGATAGTGCTGTCACCATCTGCATAGCTTGCAGCCATTTAAATTATCTAATACAGTTTCCCATACATTTAATTAATGCTTTATTTTCCCCTTTCTTGCCCTGAACACTAATGCTGGCTTCTTGCCTAGCCGTCATTTCTGCTTTTAAGCTTTCTTTCTCTTATCTGATGTTTATGAAACACACACACACACACACACACACACTCCTAACTGCAGGAATTTACACTTATCTACTTATCTCTTTTACGTGTTTTCAGTCCATTATTCCAACCTGTCAAGATGCCTTTGAACCTTGATTCCGCCATTCTTCCTATTAACAATCCCTCCGGCTTTGCGTCAACTGCAAATTTGATAAGCTGGTCTTTGATTCTGTTTCATCCAAGATGCGGAGAGAAATACAGAGATGGACAAGGTCAAGGGCTGAGCCTTCGAGCATTGTTGCCAATGCCTCTTGAGCTCACACCACTCCACCCCTGCTTCCTCAGCGCCCCAGCCCTGAGGCAGGCAGCACTCACCTTCTTGCTCAATCTGTATGGTTTAAGGAAAGCCTCACTAGAATCTCCCGGGGCCCTTTGCCAAAGGCACGCTGGTCCCTCCTCCCCTAGTGGCCTTGCTAGCATGGGAATTCTGCTAGGTATAGCTCAGGCCGGGTGAATGCAAGCTGGTCATCAGGGACCCCTGCAGCCCCCGCTTAAATCCTTACATTAAGAAATATGCCATAATTGTAATCTAACTTGCTGCTACTGGAAGTTGATGTTGCGTATTGTTCTAAAAGGAGACTATGCACTGTCAGTAGCTCTGGATACCCATAACCCCTCAGTGAGGCTGTGAGAGAGTGGCAGTTGCCCCAGGACCTTGTGTCTAGATAAAGGAACCCCCGGAAGGCCAGAGCATCTTTTCTGTCCCTTTCTCTGTTGGCCCTCTGTGCCCTTCCATCTTTGAGACAGTAGTGGATGAAGGATGAGCCCGGAAGGAGGCATTGGTTGCAGATGTGGCAGCTGGAGTCAAGATCCACATCCTCCAGTTCTGCCCTCACTGCATGGGAGGCTACTGTGGTAAGACCTATCAGAACAATGCTAGGCAGGGTGATCACCGTTGGAAACAGAAAGGTTGGTGTCTTGTAGACAACTCTCAAAAGTGAGGGTCCATCAGCACCCTGACAACCACCTCAGGTCGAGGGGGGAGTTGAGGGGAGTCATGGGATATTTCCCCAAGATATCGCTTTTGGGTTTTTGTTTGTTTGCGATACAGGGATTGAACCTTGGGTCCCACCATTGTTAGGCAGGCAACCTACTGTTGGGGGATATTTGTACACTGTATGAAGATGTGATTGGTTTAATAAAGAGCTGAATGGCCAATATCTAATCATGAAAAGGTTAGGTGGGACTTCTGGGGGCAGAGAGGACTCTGGGAAAAAGAAAGGCAGAGTCAACAGACATGGAGAAGAAACAGGAGGTGCAAGATGGAAGAGAGATAACGCCACATGGCAGAGCATAGTTCAAGTTACAAGAGCTAGTTGAGACAATCCTAAGATAAAGGCTGAGCTTTTATAATTAGTCTCTGTGTCATTGTTTGGGAGCTGGCAGAACAGAAAAAGACTCTTTACACTACTAACTGAGTTATATCCCTAAAGCCCCATCCCCTTTAAAATGTGCTTATTTATTTTATGTATGACTCACATGTGTATCTGTGTACCACATGAGTACCTGTTGGCCATAGAGGCCAGAAGAGGGCATCATATTCCCTGGGACTAGAGTTACAGACAGCTGTGAACCACCGTGTGGATGCTGGGATCCAATCTAGGTCCTCTGGAAGAGTAGTCAGTGCTCTCAACTACTGAGCCATATCTCCAGCTCCCTCCCACCCATTTACTATCTGTCTGTCTATCTATCTATCTATCTATCTATCTATCTATCTATCTATCTATCTATCTATCATCTATCTCTCTATCTATCTATCTAATATTAATTTTAGACAATGCTGGCCTTGAACTTGCCCCTACTAACTTAGGTTGGCTTTGAACTTTCCATTGCACTGTCTGCCCTTATCAAATAGTTAGGATTCAGACTTGCAACGCCAGCCTGGGATCCCTAGGATATCTTTTTCTAAATATTTTTTTCTCTCCACTCCCTTCCCTCAATCCACTCCTTCTCTGTTTCTGTTCAGAAAGGGGCAGGCCTCCCATGGGTGTCAATAAAGTATGGCTTATCAAGTTATGGTAAGACCACGCACCTCCTCTTGTAATTAGGCTGGGCAAGGCAATCCAATATGAGAAATAGGTTTCCAAGAGCCAGCCAAAGCAACTTTTTCAAAACCTTCCTTTATATTATTACTAATCAATGTATATAGGTGTATGCCACAGCACTTGTATGATTAGAGGACAACTTGGAGAGTCACTTTTCTCATCCCCCTTTTACATGGGTTCCAGGATAGAAATCGGGCTTGTGTAGCACGTACCTTTACCGGGTGAACCATCTCACCAGCCTCCCTATGGGATCAAGAAACAAAGAGTAGAGGGAGCTGGCTTTTGTGTGGACAGACAGAGGGAAGGAAAGAAGGCTGGCAGATGGCAGAAGGCAAAAAGGGTAGGGGGTTGTCTGTGGCTCTAACACCCGGGTTGACCGCTAGCCCTCCCTCCAGCTTAAGAATGTTTAGAGTGCCCAACCACTCAGAGTGCTCTCAGCTCAGTGACCAGATAGACAATGAGGACAGAAAGAACCAAGACATCTAGAAGGTCTCCCCACAGGAGGAAGGAATGATGTTTACTTGGCCAATGGAGGAGAAAGAAGCCTTGGGGAAACTGAGGTCCAGAAAAAAGGCAGAATGAGCAGTCAAAGAAAGCAGAGGACCCCCCCAACAGGGTCTCTCAGAGCTCCTGGGTAAAGCCCTCACAGAGAGTGTGGCCAATGACAATGCTACCATGGGCTGACAGCTGGCCCACACCTTGCATCAACATTCCCAGCAGGGTGACACCAGTGGTGTCCCGTGACTTCCCACACATCTATGATTCTGAGATTGCTTCCCCACCTCTACCTGTGGGGGGCAGCGATGAGGACGGTAGACCTGTTGGTCTGCAAAGGTCTACACAGCTGTATCTTGGGGGTCTCCCATACCAGGTGGCTTCTTCTCTGTGCTGCCTCTGGGGGCAGCTTTCCATCATCATGAAACCTGCAGTGGTGACCTGGGAACTGGTACCCCATTTTCTAGATGCAACTACCCATTCTACAGAGCTGCCCCTACCAAGCCCTGGCTTTGGCAGCTTTATTATAAGTTTATTACATGCTAATTCAAGCAAATAAATTTGCCCCAGCTGTGAGGCAGAGGAGATTAATAACCTCAAAGATTACTTCTCTGCTTTGATGAGTTTCTTGAGCAGAGTATATTTAGGGAGAGCAACTAGATTAGTCAAAACCCCCTTTAATTATTAGTGACACTGTGCAAACGACTCTGTATGACCGGAATACCAACTACTCGACTCCTTGACCTTCATATTCAAATAAAGACATCTTATCAGCACACTAAGGCTTGAGCCCACACACCATGGCAACTGCTGTCCTCAGGACCCGGCTGTGGGACCTCCAATATGAACACATCATTATGGGTGGGGTGGCAGCCTTAAGGATGTAGGTCCCCCAACTCTGTCTTTGCCCACGGTTGGATTAAGGACAGTAGGAATGTTCTGGGTATCCTGGAACTAGAAACATCAGTTCTTGAAGGAGGGAAATGACTCGTTCAAAAGCTTGCAGGAAATGAGCCTCCTTGTCCAACCTCCTATATTTTGGAGTGGAATGTTCCCATTTTCCAGATTTGCAACAACAACAACAAAAAACAAAAACAAAAAACTGGGTTTGCTTCCATGGGAAACCATGAGGGTGACTCTATTCATTTCTGGGGACATTTTGCTTTCCCTGGGGAAAGAGATTTCTCTTAGGGATTTCCATTCGAAAGCCTGGACTTGCTTGGCTTGGATGTGGAACAGCCCTTTCAATGGCAGAGCTGCTGTCTCTCCAGTTGGGGGAGGGGAAGGAGAGCTCTGTCATCGGGTCTGCTATGCTTCCTGCAGGAGGAAGAGGTGACCACCGCTTGAACAGGGAGTAGAGAGGAAGCAAGGGTAGGCATGGGCATGAGGATGTGGCTTAGCCAGGAGAGTGCTTACTTAGCAGGCACAAAGCTCTGGGTTCAATCCCCAGCACCTCATAAAATGAGCATAGCGATACAAGCCTGTAGTCCAGAAGGTAGACGCAGGAGGATTAGACGTTCAAGGTTGGTTTTGACTACGTGGTAAATTTGAGGCCAGCTAGAGATACTTGAGACCTGGTCTCACACACAGCCTGGGAAGGACACATGGCTTGACTCCCTTGTTTTCTAGGTAGAGAAACGAGTGTTCAGACAGTTCCAGTGATGTGTCCTAAAACGACCTACTCGCACTTGTCTACCTGGAAAGTAGCCCTGATCTCTCCTGACTCCATTGTCATTTCCTTTGGGGAGCTTCCCTGCAGGCTCCTTCCTCCACACTGTCCTCAGATGGCACTTGATGGCACCGATGTGCTGACAGGCCATATCCTTATTCTATTGTCCCTTAAAGCAAGGAGACTGTCCATTCATCCTCACTTTGTTTGAGGTCCTCTGTCTTAAGTCTGACATTACTGATTGGCAATTTGGGAAAAATATACATCTATCTATCTATCTATCTATCTATCTATCTATCTATCTATCTATCTATCTATCTATCTATCTGTGTGTGTATGCGTGTATGTATGTATTTTCACCCTGACCATGTAAAATAAAAACATGAGTTGTACAGAAAAAAAATGCTATAAAAACAAACTACAGAAAAGCATCCTTGAGTGTGACTCTCAGCCTATGAGGAAGTGCCTTCCTCCGCGATGGAGCAGAGGTTGATTTTTATAAGAGACCTGACTCTGGAACATTCAGCTTCCCCATATAAGCTAAGGGTAGGTTTCTGTTTAAATTCTGTCTGTGTATATGCCTGGTTAGACACTTGATTCTATCCCCAGCATTAAAAAGCATCGTTGAAGAGAGTTTTCCTGGTAGAGATGCTTGGTTCCTCAGATGTCTCAACATTACCTGAAGGACATGGGAGTGACAGGCCATCTCTCATCTTTTTTTCTCTCTGTGTGTGTTATGTGTGCATGTGTGATGCTTGTTCACATATATGCAGACCTAGACGCATGTTTATATGTGTGTGTGTAGGCCAGAGGGTGAAGTCAGATATCTTCCTCATCATTCTCTACCTTATCTATTAAGGGAAGGTCTTTTCCTCTGAACCCAGAGCTACCCAGTTCAGTTAGTCTAGCTAGCCAGTTTGCCCTGGGAGTCTCCTGTCTCATCCAGCTGAGTGCTGGGATTGCAGAGAGGCCACCATGCCTGCCTGGCATTGCCCCGACCTATCCTCCGAGCCCTGTCCTCTTTACTCTGTAGTGACAGAACCTTAGCTTTAGTTGGCCATCTGCTTTGGAGTAAATGCCTATTTCCCACCCTTCTTCACAGCAAGTTGGTCAGTAGGATCCTAGCAGAAGCTGTACGTGCAGTTCCGGAGTACAAGCCTCACAGCAGGAGCTGCCTTCTCTTTCCCTTCACTCCTTCCTAGCTGGCATTGGGATGCGATGGCAGCTATCTGGATGACAGGAAGGAGCCATGTGTTGAGGGTACCAGAGAAACAAGATGAAAAGAGGCCATATTCCTAGGGCAACGCGCCCATCACCCCAGCGCTGGAGGCCTTCAACTGGAACTGGTGAGATTTTGATTCTGTTGCTATTTTTAGGTCTTGGATACAGCATGGAGTCTGTAGTCTGATGTTAGGACCCTTTGGTACACATCACTGAGAACTGGCTAGGGCATCAGTAACATAGACTCTTATGATTCTGCATCCCTCCCCCCAGCATGTTTAGGAATTGTTCAGATGCCAGGAGACTGACTTTGGACTCCTCTCCTCTCTTCTCCTCCCCTCCCCTCCCCTCCCCTACCTTCCCCTCTTCTCCCCTCTCTTCTCCTCTCCTCTCTTTCCTTATTTCTTGCTCCCCTCTCTCTGAAACAGAATCTTTGGCCCAGGCTGGCCTCAGACTCCCAATGTATCAGAGGATGACTTTGAACTTCTTATGATCTTGCAGCCTCCATCTCCTGAATACTGAGTTACAGGTACGCACCAGCACCCCTAGTGCCATGTGGCTCTGGGGACCAAACCCTGGGATTTGTGCATGTTAGGCATACACTCCACAAACTGAGCCTACACCCTAGGATTTCTTTAAAGATAGCTTGTTTTGCTGGAATTGTGCAAATATTTTTTTAAAATCGTAAAACATTTTCAAAGTCTGGAAGTTGTGAAAGATGAAAACAACAGCTCCTCCTATGCATGATTAGCATGGCAGCATTATAAACACAGGGGAGAACTATTCCAAGTGACTTAAAGACAAATTAATTTAATTAGCATCCCACATGGGATATACCCCAACAAAAATAACTGTGAAGTTTTCTTAAATGATTTATCACAATGCATGTTAGCGATGATAACGTTGGCATTGTCAGCCAGATATTGTTGGGTGTATAGGGTGAGACTGAATAATTACACTGTATTCATTGCAAATGGGCATTGCCAGGGGGATGTACAAAGGGGAGACCCATGAGGCTTAGGGCCATACCATGCAATCCTGAATCTGTGTGTGGGAAAATCAGTGTGAAGCCTGGAGCCATGGCACTCCCAAATAGGTCTGCAATCTGCCAAGACTGAGCGCAATGGCCAACCCAGTAATGAAACCTTCTAGAGACCAGACTGTGGCTTCTATATCCTGCTGCCCCCAAATGACCCTTGGGATTACTTGAGAACTAATACATTCTAATTAAGAGGCACAAAATGTACAGTGTGCCCAGAAGAGCTCATTACATGAGAAGCCACTAAAGAAAGTTATGTAGTAGCATCCTGAAGACACCAAAGATGAGACAATTTAATCATCAACATAAATAACTGCAATATATAAACTGTGCTTTTGTCCATGTTTTTAAAACCAGGAGAAATGGGGAAAACCCACTCATTGCTTTTTCTTGGAAAATGTTAAAAACTTACAAATTGAGATGTCATGTCTGCAGAAGCCAGAAGAGGGCATTATACTCTCTGGAACTGGAGTTGAAGGCAGTTGTGACCAAGCCATGTGTGTGCTGGGAACTGAACCCAGATCCTCTGTGAGAATGGCAACCTCTTAACCACTGAGCCATCTCTCCAGCTCCAATTTGTAGTTCTTAGCATCTTCCGAGAATGAGCAGTGACTGGTGAGTATGGGCTTTGAGCCTAGCAGAGTGAGGTGGTGTACATGTGGCAGAAGCAAGTGCCAACAGCGGCTGGGAGCGTGGAGTCCTGGAGCCCGAGCCAGGAAGAAGACCTGTTGATTTGGAAGGAGCACTGTGTCACAACAGAGAGCCTGAAAGGTGGAAGTGGCCACCACATGGGAGTGAGTTTGTAGCAGCAATGATCTGTATGTGGTATTTATAAGCCCAAGTTATGTCCCCTGTGCCCCCAAAGTGACATACATGTGTCATTCAGTGAGTGAAAATGTCAGGGTTAAGGGAGCCTGGATGTCAGAGAGGGGGTTAGTTATCAACAGAAGGGGGGATGACAATGAGTTTGGAGGTGTTGGGATTAAACTAGATGGATCAGGGTGAATTAGTGATTTCAAGATATGTCTAGATGTATAAGGATTTAAACAGAGATATCGGTGTGGGTATGCGATGTGGGAAGTCCTTCTGTATATGTGTTGCTTTTATTGGTTAATGAATAAAGAAGCTGATTAGGCCTATGACAGGGCAGAATATAGCTAGGCAGGAAAACTAAACTGAAGGCTTGGAGAATGTAGGCAGAGTCAGAGAGATGCCACGTAGCTGCCGAAGGAGAAAGACACCCACCAGAGGTTAACGGAACCTTGTCGGTAGGCCACAACCTCGTGATGATGCACAGATTAATAGAGATGGGTTGATTTAAGATGTAAGAGTTAGCTAGAAATATGCATAAGCTAATAGGCCAAGCAGTGTTTTAATTAGTACAGCTTTTTGTGTGATCATTTCGAGTCTGGGCGACTGGGAAACGAACAAGCAGCCTCTGCCTACAGGTATGAATACATACTCATATACAAGTCTATGTGGTATATATGTGTGTGTTCTTTAGTTCTATCCATGGAAAGAGATTCAGAGAAGCAATATCCCAGTGCCATTGAGCATCCTTAGTACTGTTTCTTTCTGAGACAAATTGTCACTCAAAAGGAGCCGGAACTCACTGAGGAGATGGATAGTTCTAGAATAGACACAGCAGAGGTCGAAACAAGGCTTTCCTCTACCAGGGGAAAAGAAAAGTGTTCAAGAACCAGCACACTGGCTTTGTGTGGTGCCAGGGATTGAGCCCGGGGTTTTGTGAATGGTAAGTAAGCACACTACTGACTGAGCCACATCCTTTAAACAACAATCCCTGTATCCATAGAGATACAATTAAATATTTCCCCTATAGTAAAATACCAGTGGATAAATGTGACGGCACAATGTCTTTAGAGAATCTCTAATGGCTTGCAGCACAGTATAATTAGTTCAAACAAGAAATATTAGTCAACAATGCATTTAATAGGCGTCTTAGTTAGGATTTCATTGCTGTGAAGTGACGCCATGACCACAACTCTTACAAACTGGCTTGCAGTTCAGAGGTTTAGTCCTTTATCGTCATGGTGGGAAGCATGGCAGCCTGAAGGCAGATGTAGTGTTAGAGAGGTAGCCGAGAGTTCTACATCTGTATCAGCAGGCAGCAGGAAGAGAGAATGACTTGGGCTTCTGAAATCCCAAAGCCCAGCCCCAGTGGCACAGTTCCTCCAACGAGGCCACACCTCCCAATAGTGCCACTCCCTATGAGCCTATGGGGACCATTTTCATTCAGACCAAGAGAATAAGAAAAAGCTCAAGGAAGGTGGGCTGTGGTGGCACAGCCCTGCAATCCCGAAAACGCAAAAAGACAACCCTGAGTTTGAGGCCAGGCCTGGCTACATGGTGAGTCCTAGATCATTCTGAGCTACAGCACAACACTTTGTCTCAAAAAACTAAAAATAAGCAAACAAACATCACAAAGGAAACATGAAGATGGGTATATGCACAATGTCACGGTATCTTTCCCAGAGATATTTACTCGTTACAACGGGAAAAGAAGTAAATTTATTGATATATAACCTAAAAGACCCTGCTTAGCCAGGACATTGAAGTTAAAATCATTAATAAGAGATTTGAGCGTGACAGGACACGTAAACAAACCCAGCACATAGGAAGCGGAGGCAGGAGGATCATGAAAATGAAGCTAGCCTGCGCTACACAGCAAAACCCTGTCTAAGTAAGCAAATAAGCGAATAAATGAATATATCTCTGGTAATGAGACAAATATGAAATGGCATATCTCCCATTAGGACGCAACAGGAACATAGTGTCCCTTTTGTGTTCGTCCCACTGAAGAGCGTCACCTGACTCTAACTAGGAGAAACACCAGGAAACCAAATTTGAGGGACTCTGAAAAAATAATTGGCCCTCAATCTTACAGAGTGTCAAGGTCACAAAAGTCAGCGAGAGACGGAGCTTGGGGGGACTAATGAGACATGGCAGTTAATGGTGATGGATTATTCCATCTGCAGTCTTACTCTAAAGGACTTTATTGGAACAACTGATGAGGTTTGAGAGTGCACAGTCCACTCAAATTAACAGGATTGTTAATTTCTTTTTTTAATTTTTTTTTTTTTGCAGCCAGGTGGTTGTGGCGCACGCCTTTAATCCCAGTACTCGGGAGGCAGAGGCAGGTGGATCTCTATGAGTTCAAGGCCAGCCTGGTCTACAAAGAGAGTTCCAGGACAGCCAGAGCTAAACAGTGAAACCCTGTCTCAAAAAAACAAAACAAGCAAAATTTATTTGCATTTTATGTGTTACGGATATTTTGGCTGCATGTATGCCTGTGTACCACATGCAGACCTGATGTCCACGGAGATCAGAAGAGGCATTGGGTCCCTTGAGGTTGGAGTTAGAGGTGGTTGTGAGCTGCCATGTGGGTGCTGGGAGCCAAATCTGGATTCAGGGCTCACTATTTACTCTTTCATCATCCCTAAATCTCAGTGCAATCCCAACCTGGTGGAATTTACTTGGGAAGAGGCAAACCAAATTTAGTTCAATTCAACATGAGTTTGCTGTGCACCTGCCCATTGCCAGGTTTCATGATTGGAGCTTGAGATCCTGGAACTGGAGACGCTTAACATCTTTGTCTTCCAGGAGGGACAGGTTACACAGGGCTGTGGCAAAAGCAACACAGGCTGGGGAGACCAGCAGGGGGCGCGCAATCTACCTCTGCGGCTTAGAAGGCTTCCCCAGTGGCACACTTAGACTTGAGCTACAGGCGAAAGTCTGAGAAGGCACAGGCATTGGCGTGGAAAAGCTCCGGCAAGCAGTGGGTTTAGCCCGAGCTGCTGGATTGGGATTTGGGGATGGAGGCCATTGTGTATTGAAGTCCTGAGTGGGCAGAATCCACCTTATAATCAGGACTATAGTAACAGAAGATCATCAGAAGTTTCTAGAATAAACAAGGAAAAGGGAATTAGGAGACAATTGACCATGCCGCTCCCACTGGAGGAGAGCTGGTGGCCATAGTCCTGAGACTGTCTGGTCCTCTGCAGGTTAAATGTCCCGGACCTGCCCCTACTGAATGTCCCAGATGAAGGGCTCTTCTGTCACTATAGATCACTCCACCGAATTCAGTTTCAGCCAGCTCAGTTCCCTGGAGTGTGGCTATCATTCGATTCCCCTGGATGCCAGCTGCCTTGAGTGTGTGCACGGAGAGAGAGCTGAGCAGGGTTCCAGGGACAGCTCTGTGTGGCGAGCTGTGTCCCTCTGCTGCAGATGGAGTGCCAGCTCCCTCCCTCAGCAGAACGGCGGCTCCGGAGCTGGAAGCTGTCTCACCAACTTGGCTCACCTTGAAGGCTCCTGGGAGGAGGGGATGGGAACACATAAGGCTCTTTTGATTCTTTGCAAGAGGGCTCAGGGGAGGAGGGCAGGAAAGCGCAGCAGGCAGGGTTTGTATCTCAGGATGGCCCAGCAGAGGATTTCAAGGATATCTGCCTCTGTTCTCACCCAGTGGAGCCCGTGGGACCTTTAGAAAGCATCTCCAGTCAGCTCCCGCAGTGCTGCAGACCCAGGGCCTCCTGGGTATCAGGCAACTGCACCGCTCGCTGATCCACACCCCTGCTCTATGAAATATTTCATAGAAGCAGTGGTAGGGAAGGTGTAGGATCTGGCTTTCAACCCAAGAGCAGGAGGGTTCTGGAGTTTTGTAATTAATGCAGGGTACAAAGGTTCAACATCCCTTCGAACCACTCAGAACCAAGAGAGGGGCACAGGGATTCCGAACACCATCATGGGGCCTAGGATATCTGGAGATGCTTCTCAGTTGGTGGCCTGAGTTCCATCTCCAGATAGGCTAATGAATGGCTGTGTGGTCCATTTTTTCTCAAATGTATTTAGTGTGTGTGTGTGTGTGTGTGTGTGTGTGT